>PVHT020000150.1:1627119-1880827 GCA_004024745.2 Catagonus wagneri
GGTCCCCGTTGGCCAATCATTCCGTAAAGCTTAGTGCACATATGCCATCCCAAACCCCTCCCGGTCCATCGCTCCCACCCTATATGTTCTAAATTTTCTGCAAAGAACATCAATTGCTTTTGCAAACAAGAAAGATCAGTGGCAGTGGTATGGTGCCACCCCAGCACAGAGCACAGCCAGCCCTGGTCCCGGATGCTGCCCTTTCTCTTGGGGAAGCCCATCTGGCACTGCCTTTGACCATCGCATCGCTTTGCTGCCTCGTCTTGAGCATCAAGCCAACAGCCCAGCCCCCTGGCCCCGGCTCCCTCCAGCCCCACACCTGATCCCCAGCCTGGCCTTTTCCCAGGGGCTGCCGTCGAGCCCTTTCTCTTGCCTATAATGAACATGGTGCTAGTGGAGTTTGTAAGAGCACAGAAAGGATAGCTGAGAAAGGCACAGCCGGGGTCGGGGGTGTTGGCCTAAGGAGCTGGAATAGAAGGGCACCTCTCAGGTGGGGCAGAGGGGGAGAGGCTGCTCCTTCTCCGTATCAGCAGGGGAGGGAGGGGTTAATGGCGAGACCAGATTTATTTCACATCGAAGAGGAAAAAAAGGAGGCAAGACTCAGAAAATCAGGCAAGCACCCAGATCGGAGATGCACCCGGAGGGTAAGCCGCTCACCCACCCACCTCCCGCCGGGCGTGCAGCTGCTTTGGGGCGTCTTTGGCTCTTCTCGCGGAGGCAGCCATGCCGGCCCCTGGGAGCCATCCGCAGACAGCAGCCCCATCCTTGTCTCCCCCCACGCCCGACAGCCGGCCCCTTGGACAGCCGGAGCCAGAGGGGACGAAGGCAGGAGAGGTCAGGGCTGCGGGGCCGGCTGGCCGGAATGTGGGTCACGTTGCAGAGGACAGCTCACGCCAGCCCGGAACAGCTGGAAAAACAGCTGGCGTGCCTGGGGGAGAGCTCCATCCTGGCCTCGGCTGGCAGCCGCGTCGCGCTCCCACCCCGCCCCACAGGGTCACTCCCCGGGGACACCCACAGCCCCCTCCTGCGAGCACTGGTGTGCGCTCTTCCACAGCAGAGCAGATCAGCGGCAAAACCATCTCGGGGCCTGTCGACCTTGCCAGAGCGCGGCCAGGGGACCGCCCATAGGGATCGAGGATAGAGGGGACAGGGCGCGTCCCCAACCCACATTTACTTTTTTTTTTTTTAAATCTCATTGAAGTACAGCTGACTTGTAATGCCGTGATAATCGCTGCTGTACAACAAAGGGATTCAGCAATATATATATATATATATATATATATATATATATATATATATATATATATATATACACACACATATCCATTCTTTTGCAGAGTCTTTTCCCATAGAGATAATCACAGAGCATTGGGCAGAGTTCCCTGCGCTGTATAGAGCAGGTCCCCATGAACCACCCACTCCATACACAATGGTGTGCAAAGGCCAGTCCCAAACCCCTAATCTGTGCTCTTCTTCCTTTCCCCTTTGGTAACCATAATTTTGTTTCGGAAGTCTGTGAGTCTGTCTCGTAAGTAAGCTCATTTGTCTCATTTTGGGGGTACCGCTATACCCAAAAAGCGGTGCTCTAAGTGATGTCACGGAATGTCTGTCTTTCTGTCGGACTGACTTCACTTAGTAGGATGAGTGCTAACTGCTAAGGCTCAGGGCTCTGTGTCACCTCAAGGTGCACAATCCTCACTTTCCAGAATGCAAGGCAAGTTCTGCTGCGACTAGAAGCTTGCTATCGTGCAGTATTCCGTCTGAAGCGCTTAAGCACTGGCTGGGCGACCCCGGTCGGAAGAGTATGAGAAACCCAGGACTGAGTGGGAGGTGGGTTAGGAGCATCTCTGAGCGCTCGTCCAGCGCGGAGACCCCGCGGTTACACGAGGCCAGAGGCGGCCGACGGGAAGCCAGTCGTTCAGAAGGGGGCCTGGGATGAGAAGGAGAGCGGCCTGGCCTCGGGTCACCCTGGTCTGTGTCTCTCTCTGCTGCCGTGTGACGACTGCCTGGGTCTCCCTGTGGCTGTGCCTGTGTGTGAGTGTGCGTTTGTCAGTCTGTGCGAAGGCTCACTCCTGCGTGTCTCTGGGGAGCGGTTTCGGTTCCCGAGTGTATGCCCTTTGCTTGGCTGCGCGCGCGCGTGTGTGTGTGTGTATGTGCGTGCGCACATGTGAGAGAGAGAGAGAGAGAGAGAGAGAGAGAGAGAAAGTGTCTCTGTGCATGCATATGTAACCGTGTTTGCCTACCTACCCGCCTGGCTTGGTGGCCATATGTGTATGACTGTCCCAGAGGTGTCTGTCTGTCTGGTGGTTTGTGCGACTTACTAGTGCGCCTCAATACATGTGGGTATCCGTCTGTGCATGTCTACAGGTGTTCCCGTACACATATGTGGTCCAGGATGTGTGTCTCCTTGGGTGTATGGGTTGTTATCACTGTGTGTGTCTGTGAGTGCAAACGTGTGTGTGTGAGTTATGATATAGAGGCTATGTGTTTTGATGTGTGGGTGTCTTGGTCTCAATGCATGCCTGTCCTGGTTCCTCTATATGTCTTTGTGGGTATATATGTTTATCTTGATGTATGTGTGTGTGTGTGTGTGTGTACATGTGTGCACGGGTGTGGAGGAGCAGAATCGGGAGGGTTGGGGCAGCCCCATGGTCTCCCTACTGCTCCCCACATGTCAGCCCTGCAGGGGCTCTCTGTTTCTGCAGAATAAAGCCCCCCCTCCCCAGGCTGATGTCTAGGGAGCTCCCTGTCGGCATCCAGTCATCTGACTCCACGTGGTTTGCTCCAAACGCCCAAGATAGTCACCTTCACCCCTGCTCTTTCTGTTTCCTTGCTTAGAGTCCCCTTACCCTGTCTCTGCCCAACAAAAGCCTACTCATCCTCTAACGCCGAGTGCCAATGCCACCTCCCCCGGGAAGCCAGTCTAATCCTCTGGTTAGATGTGACCATTCCCGCCGCTGGCTCCCGAGTAAATTGCGTACATCCCTCACTAAGCACAGGCCCCGGTCTTCTTTCATCGCAATGATTCACTGGAGCATTTCCTCCACTACCAGAGAATGAAGAACTCAGAGGCAGAGACTTAGCCCATCCTTTGCAGCTCCCTAGGTGCCTGGTTCAATGTCTAGAACACAGAGGCTGTACACCGAACCACAGGACTTGGGTTTATCTACGCAGCAAGCTGAAAATGGAAACAGCATTCATTGCCTTGGGGCCTTTAGAACTGGGCAAGCACAAGACATGGGCCTGAAAGCCTCTACCCCTGGTGTGCCGTTGGGCTAGGAAAAGCCTGTTACCCTCTCTAGACTTAGGTTCTGTAGCTAAAGAAGCTTCTTCTGGGAGCAAATGCCCAAGGTCAAAGGGCAGAGTTTCGCCAGCTTCCTCATTCTTGCGAAGCATGGTTACCTAAGCGCTGACCTAGGGCCTGGGCACGGCTCCAAACGTCCTACCCACACCAGCATTCATAGGGCCTGCTGCTGCTGCAGCCAGGTTGGAGGCCAGTTACCCATTTTCCTTTAGCAATCCTGCACGCATGCCCCAGATCCCAAGGCTCCCTCGTGGAGGCTGAGCTTCGGCACTGTGAAGATGCAATAGATTTTGCCTGCCCACCAGCCAGATCGCCAGCCTCCAGAGCAAGACCCCGGTTGCTGCTGTTGGGAGAGGGCGCCAGCAGCACTCTCTGAGGCCCGTGTGAGGAGACAGATCCCCCGAACAAAGAGCTGAGGAATAACGGTAGTGTGTGAGCCATACTGAGGAGCAACCTATCAGAAAGTTAAAATTCGACCAAAAAAATAAACTGACATTACCGTAGGATGACAAAGAGGTGGTCTAACTGGAATGCATACATTGTACACACTGACACAATCATTTGGGAGACTGTTGGGCAGCGTGCACTAAAGTGCACCACACTCATACACTGTGCTCCAGCAGTCCCACCCCTGGGCATTCACCCAGTCAGTACTTACATCCATAAAAAGGTGTTCAAGAGTGATGATTATACTCAAATTCATATGGAGTTGCAAGAGGCCATGAAGAGCCAAAAACAATCTTTTTTTTTTTTGTCTTTTTACCTTATCTAGGGCCGCACCTGCGGCATATGGAGGTTCCCAGGCTAGGGGTCTAATAGGAGCTGTAGCTGCCGGCCTACGCCACAGCCACAGCCACAGCAACGCCAGATCCAAGCCGCATCTGCAAGCTACACCACAGCTCATGGCAACGCCAGATCCTCAACCCACTGAGCGAGGCCAGGGATCGAACCCACCACCTCATGGTTCCTAGTCAGGTTCATTAACCACTGAGCCACGATAGGAACTCCCTAAAAACAATCTTGAAGAACAAACCAGAGACTCACATTTTCCAACTTCAAAACCTACTAAAAGAGGGGGTATAGCTTGGTGGGAGGGCACCTAACTGCAAAACTTTTTCAAAATTTTATTTTCTTTTTTTGTCTCTTTAGGTTCGCACCCACGCTACATGGAAGTTCCCAGGCTAGGGGGTCGAATCAGAGCTACAGCTGCTGGCCTATGCCACCTTCACGGCAATGTGGGATCCGAGCCATGTCTGTGGCCTACACCACAGCTCATGGCAACCCCGGGTCCTTAACCCACTGAGTGAGGCCAGGGATTGAACCCATGTCCTCACAGATATGAGCCAGGTTGGTTACCGCTGTGCCACCATGGGAACTCCAAAACTTACCATAACACTAAAGCAGTCAAGTCAGTAATGGCATAAGAACAGACAGAGAGAACCAAAAGAATTTAAAGTTCAGAAATAAATTCATACCTCTACGACCGATTGATTTTTGACAAGAGTGTCGAGTCCGCTCCAAGGAGAAAGTTCAGTTTCTTCAACCAATGGAGTCGGGACAGTAGGATTTACACACGCTAATTAATGACACTGGACCCCTCTCCCACACCAAAGACAAAAATTAACTCAAAATGGATCAATGACCCAAATATAAGAGAGAGAATCATAAAACTCCTAGAAGAAAATTAGAGGTACATCTTCACGAACTCAGGTTTGACAATAGCTGCTTCTTTTTTTTCTTGTGGCAGCACCCGCAGCACATAGAAATTCCCAGGCTGCACCACAGCCACAGCAACACCATATCTGAGCCACATCTTCAACCTACACTGCAGCGTGTGGCAATGCTGGACCCTTAACCCACTGAACGAGGCTAGGGATCAAACCCCCATCTTCACAGAGACAGCATTAGGTCCTTAACCGGCTGAGCCACAACAGGAACTCCAGTAATAGCTTCTCATATATGACACCAATAGCACAGACAACAAAGGAAGAAACAGATAAATTCGACTGCATGAAAATTTAAAACTTAGGTGCATCAAAGGACACTATCAATAAACTGAAAAGATCTGCAGAATAGGAGAAAATATATGCAAACCACATATCTGATAAAGGTTTAATATCCAGAACATATAAGTGACTTCTAAAACTCAAAACAAAAATCAAACAATGGGTAAAGGATCAGAATGGACATTCCTCCAAAGAAGATATACAAACGGTCAAGCAAATGAAAATATGCTTAATGCCACTAACCATGAGGAACGTGCAAATCAAAACCATAGTGAGATACTACTTCACACCTACTAGCATAATTATAATCCGCAAAATGGAAAATAACAAGTGTCAGTGAGGTGGAGAAAGCGGAACCCTCCTTCATTGCTGGTGGGAACACCACATGGCCCAGGCACTGTGGCAAAGTCTGGCAGTTCCTCAAGAAGTTAAAAATAGAATTACCATATGATCCAGCAATTCCAATCCTATATAGACACCCAAGAGAACTGAAAACAGGAACTCAGACAGATACCTACACACCAGTGTTCATCACAGCGTTATTCGCAAGAGCCAAAAGGTGATGTTGAAAAAATGCAAAGGTTCATCAATGGATGGATGGATAAACAAAACATCCATACAGCAGACAGATACTCAGCCATTAAAAGGAACGAAGTTCTGAGTCAGGCTGCAATACCAATGAATTTTGAAAACATTATGCTACATGAAATAAACCAGACAGACACAAAGGGACAAATTTTGTGCGATTCCACCTATATGAGGGACCTAATGTCGTGAAATTCATAGAAACAGAAAGTAGATGAGAGGCTAACAGGAGCTGGGGGAGCAGGGAACGGGGAGTTTTTGCTTAATGTTTACAGTTTCTACTTAGGGTGATGAAAAAGTTTTGGAAATAGTAGTGACAGCTGGACAACATTGTGCATGCCGGGAATTGTATACTTAAAATTATTAAAATGGCAAATTTTATGTCATACGTGTATACACACACACACATTTACAGTAATAAATATTTTTTTTTTTGTCTTTTTTAGGGCCGCAACCGCGGCATATGGAGGTTCCCAGGCTAGGGGTCTAACAGGAGCTGTAGCCACCGGCCTTCGCCACAGCCGCAGCAACGCGGGATCCGAGCTGTGTCTGCGACCTAAACCACAGCTCACGGCAACGCCGGATCCTTAACCCGCTGAGCAAGGCCGGGGATCAAACCCGCGTCCTCATGGATGCTGGTTGGGTTTGTTAACAGCTGAGCCATGACAGGAACTCCACAGCAATAAAAAAATTTAAAAAAAAATCATTGCAGCATCCTTTCCCACTTTACGGTCAAACCCACCAAATAATCTGTCTGACCCCAAATAAATTACTAAGATAAATGCGACAAAGACATGAAACAGATTTCAGAGCGCTATTTCCCCAGAGGACAAACCTTGCAGTGAGTCACTGCGGTGATGGAATAGTAGAGGGATCTAGTATCGAAATTCCACTGACCTTGTCATTCGATTCTTGTGCCTGGTTTTAAAATGGGGACACGGTTACCAGCCTCCAATCCGCCTCTGAAATCTCAAAGAACCAGATGACACTTCTCTGACCCACCACTTCTTTCCAGGCCACTCTCTAGATTTCTTTAGTTCCAGCCCTTTACTGCTGATTTCGGCTTTTTTGAACAAGGAAGAGAAACACTACCGCTCCCCAGGTCAAATATATCCAGCATATTGGCTTTGCCCAGAGTTCTTGCCAGACTTCCAAAGCTGGCTAAAATATTGAACCTTTAAAGGGACAACCCTACAGGCTATAGCAAGAGACATGTTCTTTTTTTTTTTTTTTTTTGCTTTTTAGAGCCACAACCACGGCATATGGAGGCGAGGGGTCGAATCGGCTGCAGCTGCTGACCTACACCACAGCAAAGCAGGATCCGAGCCGCGTCTGCAACTTACACCACAGCTCACGACAATGCTGGATCCTTAACCCACTGAGCGAGGCCAGGGATCAAACCCGCAACCTCATGGTTCCTAGTCGGATTCATTTCCGCTGCGCCACGACGGCAACTCCAAGATGGGCTATTTTTAAATTTTAAAAGTCCAACTCACCAAGCTACTGGTTCACCTCTACTGGTCTCCAGCCTCCCTTCTCACATCGCCCCCAAAGATGGAGAATGAGCAGAGCAGATGCACACGGCCCCTTCCCAGCCAGACGGATGGCTGGAGTAACCTACCCGCCCTTTCCTAACCCTTACGAAGAGAGGGCTGCACCCCCGGCCCGACCCCTCTCCTCCCAAGCAGCTGGGCAATACTATTTTGTGCTAACCACCCCACCACACTCCCAGGTTAGTTTTTGGACTTTGTCTCCCCCGAACTCCTAACAGGCATATCTACCTTGACTTCCTGGAGGTGTACCTAATTCAACCACCATTCACATCATCTTTTTATTGCACGCCTATAAGGCTTTCTAATCGATCTTTCAAATGAACACACCAGAATTTATACATTCAAATGAGTGCTGACTCCTTCCAAGAAGTCCCCACGGGAGGCTATATATGAATTCCAACAATGTGTTAAGAACCCGACTAGTATCCATGAGGATGTGGATTTGATCCCTGGCCTCTCTCAGTGGGTTAAGGATCCGGCGTTGCCGTGAGCTGTGGTGTAGCTCACAGACACAGCTCGGATCCCGCGTTGCTGTGGCTGTGGTGTAGGCCTGCGGCTACAGCTCCTGTTAGACCCCTAGCCTGGGAACCTCCATATGCCGCAGGTGCGGCTCTAGAAAAGGCAAAAAGACAAAAAAAAAGAACAGATTAATGGCTGACAGGGGCTGGATGGAGGAGGATGGGGAATGAGTGGCTGGTTGGTAGGGGATGTGTTCTGGTAGTGATGGAAGTGTCTGGAACTGGACAGTGGTGATGGTGCACAACACTGAATAAACAAGATGCCACTGAACTGTACATTTTAAATGGTTAAGGGGCTCCCATCGTGGCTTAGCGGTTAACAAACCTGACTGGCAGCCATGAGGACGAAAGTTTGATCCTGCCCTTGCTCAGTGGGTTGGGGTTCCAGCGTTGCCGTGAGCTGTGGTGTAGGTCGCAGATGCGGCTCGGATCCCACGTTGCTGTGGCTGTGGTGAAGGCCGGCGGCTACAGCTCCTGTTAGACCCCTAGCCTGGGAACCTCCATATGCTGTGGGTGCGGCCCTAGAAAGACAAAAGACAAATAAAATAAAACGGTTACAAATGAGGGTTCCCATTGTGGTTCAGTGGAACCAAGCCCAACCGATATCCACGAAGATGCAGGTTCGATCCCTGGCCTCGCTCAGTGGGTTAAGGAGCCCGTGTTGCCGTGGCTGTGGCGTAGGCCAGTGGATGCAGCTACAATTCGACCCCCTAGCCTGGGAACCTCCATATGCTTTGGGTGTGGCCCTTAAAACACAATAAAATTAAATGAAATAATAATAAAATGGTTAACATAGTTAATTTTCTGTGCACTTTACCACAGAATAGAGAAAGAAAAAAGAAGCGGGCAGAGTCTCTACGCTAATCCGTGGCAGAAGAGTGGCATGCAGAGGGCGGTGGTGCTGGCCCTGGGGGGCAGCACCCACAGGCAGCAGGACTGAGAGCATCACAGGTGGGAGAGAAAAAAGGGTGCAAAAGAGCTCCCGTCATGGCTCAGTGGTTAACGAATCCGATTAGGAACCATGAGGTTGCGGGTTCGATCCCTGGCCTTGCTCAGTGGGTTAAGGATCCGGCGTGGCCGTGAGCTGTGCAGTAGGTTGCAGATGCGGGTCAGATCCTGTGTTGCTGTGGCTGCTGCGTAGGCCGGTGGCTACAGCTTCGATTAAACCCCTAGCCTGGGAACCTCCACATGCCGCGGTTGCGGCCCTAAAATGACAAAAGGCAAAAAAAAAAAAAAAAGGGGGTGCAAGGACACTGGCCCACACACCAGTGACACCAGTCACCACCCTGGCCTCTCACCCCACCAAAGCCATCGAGCCTGCTACAAATGCTGTGTGACGGGCACTCAAGCCATGTGTGAAAAAAGATCCCCTGTGGTGAGAAGCAGGGATATTTCCTGAGATAAAACCAGAGGAGGACGCGGCTAATACAGCTGGTTTTCCTGTCAGCTCTCCTCTCTGCCTGCAGCAGCAGGACCATCTGATTAGGACAGCGCCACTGTCTCTTCTGGGTCATCAGGGCTGTGAGCCGGTGGGCTGGGGAGGGGGCGGGGAAGGAGCCGGGCCTCCCCCTGGAGATCAGACTCCTCTCCACCAGCAGCTGCTTGTCACGAGGGCAACCCGGCCGGCACGGCTCTGCAAAGCACCCCCCCCCTCCCACCTTCCCCGGCTCCCGGAGGGGCTCGCAGATGCTCCGGGGCAGATCCACACACCAGCCAGACAGCTGAGGCTCTTCTCCAAACACCCGGCCGCCGCCACCCCCCTGCCACCTCCCCCGGCTGCCTCCTAATCTTTGTGCATGAGGATTTACAAATTCAGGGAACAGACAAGACCCTTAGCAGCAATTACCAGACTAATAACATTAAGTCTTAAATGGGTTATTACCAACTCAGATCTCGTATTAGTTGTGACAGCCAGAGAATCTGGGGAGCAGTGGATTGTCACACGTATAAAAAATAACTTTAAACACTCCACAGTCTCTATTGCCGAGGCTTGACGCAGCTGTTGGACCTAAGAGACCCAGCCTCCAGGGAAGACTGGGCGAGAGACCCAGGCACACCAGGCCTGCTCCTGACTCGGTCACTATCCGAGGCCTCCTTCACGTTGCGCTTTCCTTTCTGGCACAACACAGGGCCAGCATTTACTGGGAGCCCACCACGTGGCACCATGGGGCCCACAGTGGGGACACAGACCTTCTGGATAGCCACATGCTTCTGGCATCTTTCCATCCACCGAGGCCAGGAGGAAGGGACGAAGGAAGGAAGGAGCTTCTGCGGACGATGATGGGCATTTCAAGGACGACTAAGGCAGGGGAAGGCACGGCCCGGCTGCCCCGCTTGAGGGAATCTGCCTGAGGACGGAGGCACCAAGCCGACGTGAATAGGGCCGGAAGCTCATTCATTCCACGTGTTCAAGGATCGGGGTGACGCAGGCTGCAGGAAACCAAGCCCGCAGAGCGCCCGCACTGAGCTGAGAAGGCCTGGCAATTGAAAAGCCAGTGGGATGGCCTCTGGGAGTGTCTTTTCCAGAAAAAAAGGGAGTCAGGCTAGGACCCCTCTGGTTATCCCCCTGCCCCGGGGCCACACAGAGGCAGGGGAGGAACTGCCAGAGCTGCTCTGAGCCCAGGGTCCTCACTACTCAAACCGGGCAGGCTCCAGCCCATAAGAAGGCTCCTGAGACACAAGAAAAACGAGGGGAGGGGAAGGGAGGTCGAGAAAACTGAGCAAGGAGAGCGGCGCTGAGAGGCAGTTGCCGGGCCAGCCTCTCGGAGCAGGCCTGTTGCCATGACGACGCCCTCCTGCGTGGCATCCAGGAATAAATTATTGATCGCGGACACTGCTTTCCCGCCTCCCCAAAGCCCCCAGCGCCCTCTTCGCTGCCACCATTAATCTCTCCTCCTCACCCGTTCTGTATGTGCCGGAAAAAGAGTCACTCACTCTGAAACCAAACAGGAGCCCGGAGAAATCACAGGGGCCCCCTCCCCCTCCCAGCCTCTCTGCCTCTCTCACCGCCACTCTATGCACCTGCTATGGGCTAAACTGTGTCCCCTGAACTCACGTGTTGAAGCCCAAAGCCCCGGTACCTCAGAATGGGACTGAACTTTGGCCTTTGGTAAAACGAGGTCATTAGGGTAGGCCCGATTCCAGTCGGACTGGTGTTCTTGTAAGAAGAGAAGGTTGGAACACAGACACATACAGAGAAGCTCACATGAGCACACAGGGAGAAGGAGACGAGCATCTCCCAGACAAGGGGAGAGGCTGCAGAAGAAACCCACCCGCCGATGCCTTGATCTTGGACTTCCAGGCTGCAGAACCATGAGGAAAGAAATTCCTGTTGTTTAAGCCACCCAGTCGGTGGTACTTTGTTAGGACAGCCCCAGAAATACACCATTCCAATAGGACCGTGTTAAAATCAGCTGTCATTGTGGGGTGCCAAAACAGAAAGAAAACATCATCTCAGAGGCAGAACTGGAGAATTGTGAATCCCACAGGCTCACACAATGAGGAGTTCAGGGGGCCTAAAGCTGGGAGACGGAGGGCACGTAAGAGGAGGGACAGCCCAAGCCAGAAACCGGCCAGGCCCAGGAAGGCAGGGCCAGGCAGCGCAGGAAACTGCAGCTGTCCGCTGGGCGCCTCTGTTTAGGGTGACCGCAGTAGAGTCATTCCACTTCTTGGGCCCCAGTTCCCTCACCTACAAGAACCCCAGGCTGCCCTAAAGGCAGAATGAGTATGCAACATGGAATGACAAGGGCTAGAAGCGGCCAAGGCTCCCAGCCCAAGGTGAGCAGAACTAAGGCTCCCGTAGGGACAGAGGAAAGGGTCAAAGCAGGTGATTAAATAGTTAATCCCACGAGGGGACTGTACGTTGAAAAAAATATGGGAGACCCCTGTAAGTTAATGATGGCTCAAGAAAGCAGGCTTACTTACAACCAAGCAGGCTTGCTTAGCCGCAAACATGTAAAAGAAGCATGACACATGCCCCCAAACAATCAAACAATGGTCAAATGAGCCGCGCATCCTGCCCGGTAAGGTCAGTAAGTTGATGATTCCTAGGGCGTGCTTCTCTGCAAACACTAAAACCAAAAATATAGAGAGAGGTGACATTACCCCGAAACCTGAGACGATTTACCATATTTTAGTATATGTTATCTCCCTTTTGCTCATTTGCATTGCACCATGACAGTCGCAGTGTGACCAGGGACAAGAAAACTCCCTTGCTTGACATGGTGGAGGAGCCGATGACGGAAGCCTGACGTTCCACGCAGGAACTCCTCCCGTCCCCTTCTTCCTCTGATTAGAAAACCATAGCCCGCGAAGTTCTCGGGGTGCAGGACTCCGTTTCTCCTGTATTTTCTCACACGCATCTTACATTAATAAACTCTTTCCTTCCCCGTCACTCTGCCTCTCGCTGAATTCTTTCTGTACCGAGCCAGAAGAATCTATGCTAGGTCCCGAGACACGGTCTGCTGGTTTCAGCTCCACAGCGAGAAAGCTGCAGCACCTGCTGTTCTGAGAGCGGTATGCGAAACTGTGGGGGGGGGGGGGGTCTCCGAGTCAAAGGATAAGCGCCAGGTGGAGGACGTGGAGAAACTGGAAGCCTAATGCATCACTGTGGGGATGTAAAACGGTGCAGCCACTGGGAAAAACTGTTTGGTGCTTCCTCCACAGGTTAAACGCAGAATTACCACGGGACCCCACAATTCTCATAGGCAGACACTCCCCAGAACAGGAACGGGTACTCAATCAATGGCATGTACACACTTTTTTTTTTTTTTTTTAGCAGCACCATTCCCAATGGCCAAAAGATGGAGATAACCCGAAAGCCCCATCGACAGATGACTGGATAAGCAAATGATGGTACACATCTACCACGGAATATTACTCAGCCATAAAAAGGGAACGGAGTTCTTGGAGTTCCCGTCGTGGCTCAGCGGTTAACGAATCCGACTAGAAACCATGAGGTTGCGGGTTCGATCCCTGGCCTTGCTCAGTGGGTCAAGGATCCAGTGTTGCCGTGAGCTGTGGTGTAGGTTGCAGACGTGGCTCAGATCCCGTGTTGCTGTGGCTGTGGCATAGACTGGCAGCTACAGCTCCAAATGGACCCCTAGCCTGGGAACCTCCATATGCCGCGGGTGCGGCCCAAATAAGGCGAAAAGAGAAAAAAAAGGGGGGGGACGGAGTCCTATTTGTGCTAGTGTGGACTACTGAAAACCAAGGGAGAGAACCAGATAACAAAAGGCTACATAGTGTATGGTTTATTTAATATGAAATGTCTGGAATAGGCAAATCCACAGACAGAAAGCAGATGAGTGGTGGCCAAGGGATGGGGTGGGGGGAATGGAGAGCAATTGCTCAATGGGTTTGGGGTATTCTTTTGGGGTGATGAGAAAGTTTTGAAACTAGAGCGAGGTGGTGGGTGCACAACATTATAAATCCACTGGACATCACTAAAGTGTTTACTTTAAAACTGTTAATGCTCCATCGAGCAAACTGCAACTCCATAAATTATTTTTTTTCAGCTGCTTTGACACAGCTTTTACTTCTTTTGGTTTTGTTTCGTTTTGTGTCCGTACCCACAGCATGCAGAAATTCCCGGGCCAGGGATCGAACTCCCACCACCATGGCAGTGACCCAAGCCACAGCAGTAACAATGCCAGATCTTTCACCCAGATTTTTTTTTTGCTTTGTTGTGGTTTTTTGTCTTTTTTAGGGCCACACCCATGGCACATGGAAGTTCCCAACCTAGGGGTCGAATCAGAGCTGCAGACGCTGGCCTATGCCACAGCCAGAGCCATGCAGGATCCGAGCCATGTCTGCGACCTACACCACAGCTCACGGCAACGCCGGATCCTTAACCCACTGAGCGAGGCCAGGGATCCAACCCACATCCTTATGGATACTAGCTGGGTTCATTACCACTGAGCCACAACGGGAACTCCGTAACCTGTGCTTAAGTGAAGCCCTAGGTGTATGGGAGATCAGTTCACCTCTCTACCTTGTGTGTGTTTCACAGTCATTTACACACATGTGTGCACACAACATGCACGGGATCAGGGGCCACCCAGTCTCCCCGTTCTATCCTTACGGCTTGTCCTGCAGGTACAAGTCTTGTTGCTTTTCCTTCTCCCCCACCTCCTTATTCTCCATCCCCCTCTTTCTCTCCGTGCATCAAAATACTATTGATTTCTAGAGTTCCTGTTGTGGCTCAGTGGTTAACAACTCCGACTAGGAACCATGAGGTTGCAGGTTCGATCCCTAGCCTCACTCAGTGGGTTAAGGATCCGGCATTTCTGTGAGCTGTGGTGTAGGTCGCAGACGCGGCTCGGATCCCGCATTGCTGTGGCTGTGGAGAAGGCCGGGGGCTACAACTCTGATTAGACCCCTTGCCTGGGAGCCTCCATATGCCGCAGGTGCAGCCCTAAAAGGACAAAAGACAACAAAAAAATATTATTGATCTTTAATGCCGAGCTCAAAGCCTGACTTCCACAAAGCCTTCCCCAACAATGCAAGTCAACAATGGATTTTCTCCTTCCTAAACCCACTGCTGTCTATCGGTTGCTAGTTAGAGTCAATTATGTGTGAGGACCGTGGATCTGCATTCTTGAGTCTTTTCTGCATGTGTAAGTCTTGTTCCCGCATTAAAATTACAAACCTGAAGAAGCGACCGAGTCGTCTACAGTTGCTCTATCTGCCAAGAGCTGAGGCTGCCTCTGTGGCGGTGGCAGAAGCTCGTTCTGGGAATTGGGTGAGCTGGGAGCTGATCCTGGCTCCATACCTTCCCACTGACTGAGCCTGCATCCCAGGGGTCCTTATCCAGGCTCCCAGTCAGAGTTCTCCAAGCGCCGCAAGGACGCTCAAATGAGGTCCGCAGGTAAAGAACCCTGCACCCCCGCAAAGCACGAGACAACGGAGGACACTAGTCGTAAAGCCCACGCTCTATAACAGCCTGGTGAGCAAGGTGAGCTGCCCTGCGCGGCCCGCCCCCCGCCCCAGGGTTCCAGCGTCCCTAAAGGTGGTGGTCTGGAGTACAGCGAGGCCTGAGGGTTCGATGGAAAACTGCTTCTCCTCAAGGATTCACCAGGGGACCAAGCCGCTCCAACCTGGACAGGGGTGGGAGGGGATGAAGGAAGAAAGACCAGGGCTTCCGGCTACATACACCGTCGCCTGAGCATCCTTGCTGAGAAGAGCAGACGGGCCCCCAGGTAGGCAGATGTGTGCTAAGCTGGGGCCGTCCTGTGTTCCAGAGACAATGGGGGGGGGGGCGGACCAGGCCGGAAGATCTCCAAAGTGGTTCACCCCCCACAAGGACGGCAAAGTGAAAGGAGACACTTGTCCTCGGGAGGCAGCCACCAAAGGCTTAATCCCAGAGCGGCACACAGCCACCTGTCCAAGGACCCCCTCCCTCCTCAAACCACATCTGCTGGGCCATCAGTACGCCTGCCCTCCCGGCAGGTAATTAGGGCAGCTTAAAGGATTTCCCAGGTCGGGATGGGCGGGGGAGGCAACCCAAATGGGGGCTCTGCTGTCTCAGGCTCAGGTGCTGAGCTGCCCCCACCACCCCCCCGACACAGCCACTCACCTGCCATGGGAAGTGTCTGCCACAACGTGAAGGGCCCGGGTGGGGAGAGTGGAAGAAATTAAGGCTACCCACGTGCAACCCCGACTCGGATCAGAACGAACAAGGCAGAGAGAGAGAAGTGGCAAGGATTTTGGCCCTGGCCGAGAGTCTAAGAACAGGTCAGACAAAAAGGCCGGGCGGGGGGCGGGGGGAGAGCGAGGAAGGGGCACCTTAAAGGCAGTCAGCCAACAATCTAGCTGCAAGATCATGCTAAAGGTCAAGGCTAGGAAGCTTGCTCGGAGCCCCAACCCCCACCAAGAAGAGCAGAGAAGAAGATAATCTGCTCTCCTAGGGCCCATCTCTCTCCAGCCCCTGCTCCCCAGCTGTGCTGATCCAGAGGAGGTAGTGAAAGGCCAGCAGAAAGGGTGTGTCCTGAGAACCCCTTGCTGAGAAACTCATTCACACCTTCGCGGGGATTCCCTTCTCACTCACTGAGTGGGCAAGCCAAGAGCATCAGAGACTTCTCGGAACATGTCAGTGCGATCTAAGGGCTGGCATGGGTGTGACAACACACCGGGAGGTCTGCACTGTGAGCAGCTGGGTTCACACACAGCAAATGCCTCCCCCAGATGGGTACAGAACGCGAAGGACTGGCACAGGGTTCTGAACCCTGCTTCAATTGGCTTTATCTTAATGGCACCCGAAAATAATAACGGGAACCAGTTCCTGAGCCCTGACTACACAGAGATGCACAAAGAAGGCTCAAGGTTGGGGTTGGAGAAACCAGTCAAGTCTGAATGGGGTACGTGGGGGACCACACACACACACACACACACACACACACACACACACACACAGAAAATGACCAAAGTTGAAGAGGATTAACGTATTAAGAATATAACCTAACGTGATCACGGGGGAACTAAAAGCAATGAATTATCTGCAGCAAATGTTCAGGTCTTAGTTTACTTCTGAGCCTGAACAAATTCAGTGGGTACCCCACTTCTAATACGGATTCCAAGTAAACATACAAGCACTTTTTCAGCCTCAACAAAAGGAAAATTGGGAAGGATAATTTATGCAGAAATGATATGCAGTAGGTCATATCATAAACCAAATGTGGGGTGTAGATTACCCAGGGTTTGGGCTTTCTGTGACATTGCTTCCCATCTGTCGCTGTGGTCAAAAAAGCCGCAAGCCAGGCTGGGAGGCAGTGGCATGGAGACAGCGACAACACAGAAGATGCTTTAGGCCGGGTAAAGGCCTCGGATGGGCCCCAAATCCAAGTGCCAGGGCCTTACCCCCAGATCAGGCCATTAGCGCCTTTTTCAAATGTGTAACTAAAACTGGTGCCCTTAAAGACACATCCTCCAGCTCACTCAGCTCTCGCCTAGGAGGCCGGTGAGAGACCCCACGGCGCCACAGCAGGGCTCCCAGAAGCCCCCAGCCCAGGCCCCAAACTCATTCTTCCCTGGGCTGACCTTTGCCAAGACAACTGCCAGCTGGTGGGAGAGAAGAGGAGAGGGCAATGTCCATTTGGCCACACACGTTTCTGAGCCCCACCAGCGGGCTCCAGCCACAGCGGCCAGCAGGGCAGGCCATCACCCCCGTCCTCGGGGCCAAGTGGTCTCCACCGAGCCTCCCTCCTGAAGATGCGGACTTCGCTCCTTGCAAGGAGGGGGCAGTTCCAACAGGATCAGATGAAGTCAAGGGTCCCTCCAACTCTAAGATCCAATGAGTCTAATGGTTAGAAAGTTTCTGAGCAAGTTGCACAGAACGTTGTTTCTGTAGTTCTGACATTTGGACTCTCAAAGAACAGATCGAATCCCATTCCCATCAATAATCTGGGGGGAAGGAGGGACACAGTGTAGGCCACCCCCAAATTATTATATTTTCTTGTTCTTCTTTGTGGTTTTCAGACCGCACACCACCCTAAAATCCTGGTGTGTCAGACACAGAAGGTTGCTTTTGTCAACGTGTCCTATCTTTCTATCTTGTAATCGTGCCAAGGATATGCTAACATATTTGGTTATTTTTGCAGATTTTTAAGTTTAAAAATAGGCTACTTTAGGTCATATTATTATTAAAGTTTTTGTAACGTGTAGTTTTAACACAATCTTTTTTTTTTCTTCCTAGGGCTGCACCTGTGGCATATGGAAGTTCCCAGGCCACAGCAACACCAAATCCGATTCTCATCTGCAACCTACTCCACAGCTTGCAGCAATGCCAGATCCTTAACCCAGTCAGCAAAGCCAGGGATCGAACCCACACCCTCAAAGACACTATGTTGGGTCCTTAACCTGCTTAGTCACAATGGGAGCTCCCTTAACATAATCTTTTTTTTTTTTTTTTTTTTGCTTTTTAGGGTCCCACCCATGGCATATGGAGGTTCCCAGGCTAGGGGTCTAATCAGAGCTACAGTTGCCAGCCTATGCCACAGCCACAACAATGCAGGATCCAAGCCACATCTGCAACCTACCACAGCTCATGGCCAAGCCGGATTTTTAACCCACTGAGCGAGGCCAGGGACCGAACCCCCCACCTCATGGTTCCTAGTTGGATTCGTTTCTGCTGTGCCATGACGGGAACTCCAACATAATCTTTAATAACGGCTATTACATGCATAACTTCAACTCTCCCTCTTCTCAACTCAGCAAGTGGCATATACAGTCAAATTCAGTTCAGGTTCAGGTTCAGTTTAGTTCATGTCAGGCTCAGGGATCAAGTATAACAATTTAATCAAATGTTGTAATATAAAAATAGAATCTGCTCGCATATCCTCAAGTTGGAAATTCCTATCCTTGGTGCTTTGTAATTTAATTTCTGCAAGAGAGAAATGTTCAGGAGTTCCCGTCGTGGTGCAGCGGAAACAAATCCGACTAGGAACCATGAGGTTGCGGGTTTGATCCCTGGCCTCGTTCTGTGGATTAAAGATAATGGTGTTGCCATGAGCTGTGGCGTAGACCGGCAGCTATAGCTCTGATTAGACCCCTAACCTGGGAAACTCCATGTGCCGTGAGTGCGGCCCTAAAAAGAAAAAAAAAGAAAAAGAGAGAGAGAGAAGTGTTCAGACTAATTTATATGCACTTCTCTGTTATAGGTGTAAATAGTGTTTATTCCCAGTGAATGAAAATCCACTTTAGGTATAATTATCACTTTTTTTTTAGTACCAGAAACATCTTGATGTGCTATATAAAAATTGTGGTCAAATGAACACATCTCCTAACCACCATCTTCAAGGAAAGCTGTAGAATTATCATTATTATTGTGTTCACCATTAGCTCTATGACATTCCATATGTTTCCTGTCTCTACTCCCAGCTCACTATGGATAAACGAAACAATAGATGGTTAAGAGGAAAAATAAATTAAAACCCTGAGCAGAACCACCCCTGCAGCAGGTGACGCTTAGCAGAAAGCATAGAAGCTGATCTCCTCGAAGCCTCACACCTCACACGCTAGGAGAACCCCAATCTGTCTCCTATTAAGGAGAAAAAAATAGAATAAAGGTATTAGCTGATTAAAAGCAGAAATGAAATCAGATGCAGTCTCGGCCATATGAGAGCCCGCAGAGGCTGAGAATCACGAGTTAGGGAAGGAATCTTGTTCAGCCATCACCTTACCTATCGCCTCACTGAATGTTCTTTTTTTGCTTTTTAGGGCCACATATGGAGGTTCCCAAATGTTACGGAGGTAATCAAATGTTATATAAAAATAGAATCTGCTCGCATATCCTCAAGTTGGAAATTCCTATCCTTGGTGCTTTGTAAGTTTGAAATTTAGTTTCTGCAAGAGAGAAGTGTTCAGGAGTTCCCGTCGTGGTGCAGTGGAAACAAATCCGACTAGGAACCATGGGGGTCTAATCGGAGCTACAGCCGCCGGCCTACGCCACGGTCGTGACAACATGGAATCAGAGTCGCATCTTTGACCTGCACCACAGCTCATGGCAACGCAGGATCCTTTAACCCACTGAGCGAGGCCAGGGATTGAACCTACGTCCTCACGGATGCCAGTCGGATTCATTTCTGCTGAGCCTCAGTGGACACTCCCCTTTGATCCCATTCTTGAGGGCTGCATCCCCCTGAACTTATCGCCTCCCACAGGCCCTACCTCCTAGTACCATCACCTTAAGCACTGGGTTTTCAACATATAACATTTGGGGCGGGAGGGGACACAACTTTTCAGACCACAGCAGGCCCACACGTGTGAAAATGAAAGAATTGGATGGGTGGTTCTCCAAGCGCGGTCCCCAAAACCGGCAGAAGCAACCTCACCTGCAGACTTGTCAGAACGGCATATCCTTGGGTCCCATCCTGAGAAACTAGGGGGACGGATAGGGCCCAGCAACCCATGTTCTACGAAGCCGAACAGGGGAAGCTGACGCAGGCTGAAGTCTGAGAATCCCAGACTAGCCTGCCTCGAAGGTCCTTGCGGTTCTGGCGGTTTCTATTGCGGCCCAGCCGACGAGGTGGGTTCGGGGCGAGGCCGGTGTCGGCAAACGCCGGCAGAGCTCTCGCATCACTCAGGACCCCTCCGAACACCTCGTGTGAAACGACTCGGTGTCCAGTGAAAACCAGTCTCCACAGAGAGGCTCAGACGCACACGGCAGAGGTTGACACGCCTAAGAATGGGGTCACACCCTTCCGCTCAGGAGCTGCTGCCCTCCAAGCCTTGTTCATGAGCCCCAAAGGGAGGCTGGGAGGCAGGCTGAAGGCAGATACCAACTCAGATGCGGGGAAACACACAGCATTTACCCCAGCCAGCGCGTCTCCCCGGGGACACGCCTGCCCTCAGTTGCTCTAGGACTCTCTTCCCAATGTGTCCAACCTGCCTTTTGTACTTGGAATAAGGCAGGGCTGTTCAATAAATAATGGCCTGCATGGTCTCACTGCTGATGACTGGCTTATTAACAGGTGCAGCAGGGATGACAGTGTGTCTAGGCTGCAAGTAAGATCAGAAGCTAGGCAGCAACCGGGATTAGCGGTGAAACCTGAGAAGGGGCAAAGGATCCTCCTGGAGCCCTACTCTTGTCCTCTGTCCACAACAGCCAGCCTTTAGCAATAACTCTCAAACCAGGAGAAGAGCAGCTGAAAACATACGCATCGAATCTTAATGGTCATTATTTCTAAGTGACTGGGTTTTTGTTTAATTATTTTCAGATTTTGTAACTTCACCTTTATAACCAGAAAACTAACATTTAAGAAATGTAAAACATGGGTTTGTGTACCGTAGGCATGTTTTTTTGTGTTTTTTGTCTCTTTAGGGCTGCATATGGAGGTTTCCAGGCCAGGTGTCGAATCCGAGCTGTAGCCGCCGGCCGACGCCACAGCCACAGCAACGCGGGATCCGAGCCGCGTCTGCGACCTACACCACAGCTCATGGCAATGCCGGATCCTTAACCCACTGACCGAGGCCAGGGATCCAACCTGCATCCTCATGGATGCTAGTCGGGTGTGTTTAACCACTGAGCCAAGACGGGAACTCCGGTACGTACATTTTACATTAATACAATTAATTTAAAAAATAATGACAGAGGGAGTTCCCGTCGCAGCTCAGTGGTTAACGAATCCGACTAGGAACCATGAGGTTGCAGGTTCGATCCCTGGCCTTGCTCAGTGGGTTAAGGATCCGGCGTTGCCGTGAGCTGCAATGTAGGGCACAGACGCGGCTCGGAACCCGCGTGGCTGTGGCTGCAGCGAAGGCCGGCAGCTGTAGCTCTGACTGGACCCCCAGCCTGGGAACCTCCACATGCCGCAGGCGCGGCCCTGGAAAAGATAAAAAATGACCAAAAACTAATAATAATAAAAAAATAAAAAATAATGACAGAGGGAATTACAGGACTGCAGCTAACCCACTGAGTCCTGCTGATGATCCCTGCTAAGAGGAGCATTGGTTCCCGGACAGAGGATGGATGAGAAGGACAGGAGGAGTTCTCCAGACTTTCCTGGCTGGGGTTCTGGGTCCCTAAGTCTCAGTGCGTCCCTCTGGGAATTGGGGAAATGGTGGAAGGACCACTGTTTCCAGTGGGTTAACGGGACGGCCAAGGCAGAGGCAGAAGTGAACCCCCGAGGCCCCCACCGCCCTCCACTTGCGAGTTCATCCTGTTAGCAACATCACAGCGGAGACTAAAGCAATGGAGTTCTGCTGGCTCTGGAGGGATTCTGTGAGCTTTTGCTCCAGAAGGAGGCAAACCTGACAAGGGGCACCACTCCTGCTTGCTGCCCATGCCTACGGCTCCCAGGGGAAGAAAACAAAAATACCAAGGGGCCAGCCTTCTAACGGAGATGGAGGCGCATTTGTCATCACCTACCGGGTTTGTGGAATGTTCTGGAGAGAAAAGGCAAAAGGCGGGTACGAGTGGCAAGAAAGAGTCAAATCCTTTCTAACCCCTAACCTCCCAAGGGCACCAGGGTAAGTGACACGGTGGAAGAGAGGCTGGTGGACTCTGCAGGGAAAGCCCGTCGAGACCCTCCCCTGTCTGTGCAGCCCACAGCAAGTCAGTAGCCTGGTGGTAAAAAGAAGAATTGGGAGTTCCCGTCGTGGCTCAGTGGTTAACGAATCCAACTCTTACCATGAGGTTGAGGGTTCGATCCCTGGCCTTGCTCAGTGGGTTAAGGATCCGGCGTTGCCGTGAGCTGTGGTGTAGGTTGCAGACGTGGCTCGGAACCCGCGTTGCTGTGGCTGTGGCGAAGGCCAGCGGCTACAGCTCCTGTTAGACCCCTAACCTGGGAACCTCCATATGCTGCAGGTGCGGCCCTAAGAAGACAAAAAAAAAGAAGAAGAAGAAGAAGAAGAATTGGGCCAGGCTCCCACTCTCCAGGGTATCTGGGGTAGGCTTCTCTCCAAGTGGAAAGTGGAAAAAAAAAACAAAACAAAACCCTGGGCTCCAAGCTGGGGGTTGGGTTCTACGCTCGCTTTGCCCTTAGGTTGCTGCCAGCTTTGAGTGGGTCCCTGCCTCGGGCTTCGTCTCCCTTCTATGCAAAGTAAGGGACCTGGCGTAACCAAACCCACAGCATCCCCAAGCTCAGCCATCTGAGAATCCTAAGAGATCTGAAGGCTTCCTGTGACGGAGGAATCCATCGGCTGCTCAGACCTCTGCCTCTTCGTACTCCAGCGGGTGTGGGAACTTTCGGTGGGGAAGGAGCTCCTCGGCATTCGGGACGGTGTGAGGGTTCAAGGCTCAATCAGATGCAATCTGATCGGAATCAGACTGGGATCAGAAGCATCTGGACTGAAGCCCCGCCTGCGCAGTTTACCAGCTGCGTAATCGCAGAAAAAAAGCCATCAAGCTCCCTGTGCTTGACTTTCCTCGCCTGTACGACAAGCCACTGAAAACACATCAGAAACGAATTGGAGTGAAACACCTATGCAAAGCCCTTAGCACGTAGTCGGCTCTGACTATCTGGCAGCTCCCACTATTCTGTTCTCACTTGTATTATTACTACCACTGCTGCTGCTGCCATGGCGACAACCAGGGACAGGGGGGAGGTCACAGGCTGCTAACGCCTGGAGCTCACGACCATACCATGAAGCCAAGGTCAACTGACACGCATGTGCAAGAAGAAAACTACAGGGGCTCCTGAAAGACAGGCACATACCAGCCCTGAGTCATCTCCACCCAGAATGAGCCTGCAGTAGTGAAAGAGATCTGCTTTTCAGGAAGCTTAATACTTTCCTCCCTCCCTCTCTCTCCCCCCCACCTCTCTCTCACACACACACACACACAGACACACACAGCCAGCAGTCTTCATCAGTACCATGGAGAATTCTAGGACAGATTGGGGCAAAGGTTGAGCAGGTGCCAGCTGCCCAGCTGTGACTGAATACAGGGCTCAGAGCAGCCTACACAAAACAAATTAAAAACGAACAAGCAAGCTAGCCAGCAGCCACGCAGCCAGCGGTGATGCCAGGAGACAATGGGCTCTTCCCAGGCCTGGCCACCAAGTCCCGTGGCTGCTGAGACCAGGACTTGAAACCCTGCCAGAGCTGGGAGGGAGCAGGGACGGTCATATGGTGTGCTGGGGCCAGAGCCGCTTGAGCTGGAACAGGTCTCGCTTTGGATGCACTGCTCTCCCTCCCCGACCTGGGGCTCCAGGGCTTGCCCCACGCTTGACACCTGTCAAGCCCTGGGTCCCACGAGAAGCCTAGCGGAGAGCTGGACGAGGACGAACCCAGAGGCCAGGAGTCAGGAGGCAGGTAACCCAGCTTGGCTCTGCCCTGATTCATGCTGTTTCATCAACCGGTCACCCACTCTCTAGGCTCTGGTTTCCCCACCTCTGTGGCGGAAATGATACCTCAGTTCAGAGTATTAACTCTGTGGGGCAAGGGTATTTTAAGGATACCAGTAGATTATAGGAAGCAAAACTAGGAAACTGAAATGGCTTTGTATGAGCAATGCACTCTCACGTCCTGGTGTGTGATGTGTGATCTCACTTCTGTTTCATTGATGAGCCTTGTGTGGGTTTCCTCGCTGTGTCCCTGCCTCGAGAAAGGGGAGGAAAGCCATCGCTTTCTCCCCACCTGTGGGTGTGGCCAGCATGAAATCAAGGCTTCAGGTGAACCAAACTGGAGTTCCCTTCCTGGCTCAGTGGTTAACGAACCCGACGAGGATCCGTGAGGATGAGGAGTTGATCCCCGGCCTCGTCCAGTGGGTTAACGATCTGGTGTTGCCGTGAGCTGGGCTGTAGGTCACAGACATGGCTCGGATCCCGAGTTGCTGGGGCTGTGGTGTAGGCCGGCAGCTACAGCTCCGCGATTCGACCCCTAGACTGGGAACCTCCATACGCCGTGGGAGTGGCCCTAAAAAGCAAAATAATAATAAAAATACAAAAAATAAAAACTGGGCTATCCATTTCTTCTGAATTTCTATTCCCTCCCCTTTGGAGACACTCCCTAATGAGCTTGTTTGTAGCTCAGAAAGAGTAAGAGCTCCATCTTCCAAGGCTCCACTCTAAATCTCCAATTCGACCCCCAGCCTGGGAACCTCCATGTGCCTCGGTACAGCCCTAGAAAGAAAAAAAACAAAAACAAAAACACAGAGGAATCACAGGACATGTTCAGGGAAGCTTTCCCCATCTGACTCGGGATGGGGCCCTGACCCCACTCCCACACCAGCTTCTAGAACTTTCTAGAAGGGTCCAGCCATCTAGTGTTCATAGTCCTTCACTGCATGTCCTTTCACCTTGCCTTCCCCCTAACTTGCACATTCCACAGTCTCCCGCTTCAGTGCAGCGTGAAGGCCCCCACTGCTGTCAAGGCAGCCAGATGGAGAAGGAAAAGGGCCAGGGACTTGGGGCCCACCCACCAAACCCATCCAAGTCTCAGAAACCCAGCAGGCTCATGCCAATCCCTAAACTACCCAGGACAGGTTGTGCTGGAGTAGCCACAGTCATGGGAGTGAAAAGATTAAGCACTGAGACCCCAGGCTCTACAGTCAGATAGGGGGGTTAACAGTGTTACACGGAGCAGTCCTGGGTCGCCAAGCTCCCAGAGGATGGAGAGATTCTTTTTTTTTTTTTTTTTGCGCTTTTTAGGGCCGTACTCACTGCATGTGGAGGTTTCCAGGCTAGGGGTCCAATGGGAGCTGTAGCTGCTGGCCTACACCACAGCCACAGCAATGCGGGATCCTTAACCCCCTGAGCGAGGCCAGGGATCGAACCCTCAACCTCATGGTTCCTACTTGGATTCGTTAACCACTGCGCCACGACGGGAACTCCTGGGGGATTCGTTTTTAAGCCAGGCCTAACTGGACATCTTTATTCCCATCAGAGAGGCAGCTTGCTGACTCGTGCACAACCACAGACAGGAAACAGAGTTCTCAGAAACAGAAAACCCTAGGGACACTCAAAAAGAAAGAGAAAGTAAAGCCGAAATGTATCCGTGGGGATTTAGCAGAAAAAATACTGGAGCAACACAATGGATAAACACTCTGTTCTTAAAAGGAAACACTGAACAATTCATACACAAAGCTTAAGAGCGTTCCGGATGTTGTCATCCCGGCTTTGATACGGGAAAGCAACACCTCAGCACAGAATTTCATGGAATGCATAAGAAAAAAACATCAGCCAAATTAGAGCGCGGCGAGAGGACGGATGTGCTGGTTGTGGCTCAGGAGGTTCAAGGGCCCGACAGTGCCTCTGTGAGGATGTAGGTTTGAGCCCTGGCTTTGCTCAGCGGGCTAACGATCTGGGCTTGCTGCAAACTACAGCACAGGTAGCAGGTGAGGCTCGAACCCGGTGTTGCCATGACTGTACCGTAGGCCTCAGTGGCAACTCCCACTCAACCCCTAGCCCAGGAACTTCCACATGCTACAAATGCAGCTGTAAAAAGAAAAAGAAAAAAGAAAAAGAGGATGAATGTGGACCAGATACACGAATGGAGAGTTAGTCATTTCTCAGTAAGAAATTTAGAGCCGAAGCCCCACCAGGAAATATGTGCAGTGCCTGTGTAGTCATGTTTGAGTTTCCTGTGCAATGAAATAGATATTTCTGTTTCTCAGTGTGGGTTCAGTTAGTCTCAGCTGACACCTGATAAGGTCCTGAGTTAAGTGTTCCAGGTAAAGACAGAGAAGCACCAGATCAGGGTAGATCCCTCCGTAACTGATCAGACCGTGCACATCAGGTCTCCCCTTTCTTCTATGGAGCAGCGTAGCCAGGCGGTCTTCTATCAGGACGTGCCCTTGTGACAGCAGCACTGCTGAAGCTAGCAGAGGTAGGCCGGAGGACAACAGACATCGGGACTTCCTCTTGGTGCTAAATCTATTGGAGGAGCGCCCCCACCCCGGCCTCACACACCCCCCTGCAGGCTGGGAGCACAGCCCCAGGTGATGCAGACATTCTGCTGATGTTATTCCTGTGCACAAAGGGAGGCGCATGGGATTGTCGCCTTTTACGTTCCCATGTTCTTTTACCACCAGAATGAAAGGTAAACCTAGGCAGGCAGAAGAGAGTGGGTTCAGTGGCCCTGTCAAGCGACGCTGTTTCTTTTTTTTTTTTGTCTTTATGCTTTATCTAGGGCCGCATCCGTGGCATATGGAGGTTTCCAGGCTAGGGGTCTAACAGGAGCTGTAGCCGCAGGCCTACACCACAGCCACAGCAACACGGGATCCGAGCCGCGTCTGCGAGCTACACCACAGCTCACGGCAACGCCGGATCCTTAACCCACTGAGAGAGGCCAGGGATCGAACCCGCGACCTCATGGTTCCTAGGCAGATTTATTAACCACTGAGCCACGACGGGAACTCCCAGACGGTGGTTTTTCTACGAGGAAGGTGCCACAGCTTCCACCTGGGAGCCTGACAAAGACTCAGAGCAGTGGTCCTACAGTCCCACGCTGGCCGAGACACCATCGGACCCTGGACGCCATCCAGTCTTAATGGAAGACTGGAGTTTCTGTGTTACCCACACTCTCGCTCTTCAATACAAGCGACTCGCAGACAAAGAAGCTTCTCAAACGAGGGATGACCACTCCACGGTGCAACCTAGAGCTGCCCCTTGGGTAACAAGCCAGGATGAGGACACTCCGGAATCAGATCCAAGCCCAGCTCTGCCACTTAGCGCTCTCCTGCCTGGGGCCCATTCTAAACCCCCGTTTTTCCCCCACGCAATGGGTACAAACATCCAATCCAAGGGTTGTGATGAATCAACGAGACGACAAAAGCCCAGCATCTGCACAGTTCTGACTCTATAGAGCAGGTGGCCAGTCAACAGCTCCTCCCTTCACCCCTTGAGGTCCTGTGACGAGATGCACGCGTGGGGGTACCCAGGAAGGGTCTGTTACAACAAGGGCTGGAAAATCAATACCTCCAGCTTAGCCAGCCACCTTTAGTTATTTACTTTTTTTCTTTTCTAGGGCCGCTTCCGCGGCATATGGAGATTCCCAGGCTAAGGGTCTAATAGGAGCTGTAGCCGCCGGCCGACGCCACAGCCACAGCAACGCGAGATCCAAGCCGCGTTTGCAACCTACACCACAGGTCACGGCAATGCCAGATCCTTAACCCACTGAGTGAGGCCAGGGATCGAACCCACAACCTCATGGTTCCTAGTTGGATGCGTTAACCGCTGAGCCACGACGGGAACTCCAGCCAGCCACCTTTAAAATGAATTGTTACACAACTGCCTACAAGTTCAACACTAGCATTTACAGAGCCCTTTTTATTTAAATAGTCCCCTTGAGTAGGCACTACTATCCCCATTTTACAACTGAGAAAATTAAAGCTAAAGAAGATTAAATAACTTGCCCCAGTCCCTTCAGATCCCTAACCCACCTGGTCTTCGGAACCCTAATCCAGTGCCCTTCTCTGCCACCCTACACTGGAATAATCACCCATTCAATACATATTTCTTGAAAGTTTACTACGTTCTGGGCGTGGTTCCAGGCATTGGATGCCCTTTGACTTGTTCGAAGAGCAGCCCTGGACTGTTCTAATCCAGCCACATTCTTTGATCCCTCGTGGCTGGTGGTAGCTCGATGGGCGCAATGGCCGGAGGCTCCATGCTGACTGAGGCCAGGGCTGGTCGGACGAGCTGAAGCAAGACGTTCTGTGCCCTCAGGGTGCTTGGCGTCTCTCCGGGTAAGGAAGGGATAGCCAGGTGAAAAGCGGATCAGAGGGAGGAGAAAATCCATCCAGAGAGCCAGCAGTTCTAAGTCTGGGCTGCAGATTAGAATCACCAGGAGGGCCTTCGAACACCCCCATGCCGACACCCAGCTCTCAGAGATGGGGATTTATTTGGTGTAGGGCGGTCCCGGCCTCAGCGGGTTTAAAGATCTCCCAGGGGAGGCTAACAGGCTGCCGGGTTGAGGACACAAGTGCAGGGTCGTGACAATCAGACTGCAGTCTGCCAACTGGCGGTACTGGCACGGACCTGGGAGCTCGCTAGAAATGCAGACTCTCAGGCCCAATCCAAACCCCCTGATTCCACCTCTGCACTTGAACAAGATCCCAGGTGACTCATGTGCGCGTGGCGGATGGAAAAGGGCAGGCTCCTCTCTGTGCGTCAACCGGAGAAGACCCGCCCCAGTCCCAGCTGGGGGAGGCGGCCCACCCGCTCCCCACCAGGCGGTGCACCCACCCCCACCTCGAGAGTCGAGCAGGGGGCTCAGGCCACTGTGGGGAGCCACATCCCTAATCTCTGCTTCTCTTATCTCCTCCGGAGCCTCACCCGAGCCTGCATCATGGGGCTCCGTGGACCAGAGCTGCTGGAGCCCCAACAAGCCCCTTCTGTGACCAGGAGGCAGCGTGAGAGCGGGACCCTGTTACCAGTGCAGTGACAAGAAGAAAAAGGAGCTTCTTCACAGTCTTCTCCTCCACCCCCTCGCCCCCCTCCGCGTGTCTTCATCACAGAAGAGGCAAGCTCAGGACGGCGGCGCCTCGGCACAGCCCCAGTGAGACAGTGAGCTGCTTGACCCGCCATAAAGGCAGCACTGTCACTGCGGGCATGGGGGTGGCTGGTACCAGCTAAGCCTCAGGAAGAAGGGAATCCTCCAGAAAAGGCCAGACAGAGACACACGCATAAAATGACCCCTCAGCATCCTGCAGCCCTCCCCAGTCCTGTCTCCCAGCTACCACTTCAGTCTTTATTTCTGCTATCAGTTGTGTGTGTGTGTGTGTGTGTGTGTGTGTACGATTTTTCACAAGTGCCTGCCTTTGGTCTCCCACCAGACTGAGATCAACTATCCTTGGCTCCTCCTTTGTCACTGCCCCCAGCACCAAGTACAGACACTTATGCCCAGCAGGGGCTTGATAAGTATTATTTGTATGCATGCGCACACATTTTCCAGGAGTTAAACCCATAGCTCCAGGCTAACAATGAGCTACTCACGAGCAGGCATTTATTTAAGGATTACTCTCAGAACGCTGAGATTCTATGCAAGAAAACTGCAAGCTATGGCTTCAAAAAGCACGCACTCGGGTTCAGGAAATCAGACTTAGGCAGAGCTAGCCTTAAACTCAAGACCCAGAGAAATCAAACGTGTTCAGGATAAGGTTACACAGACTTAATGGACACTGGCGCGTGCCAACCCAATGGAAATTTTCTGCTCCAGTCTTTTGACATGTTATTATTACTTGCTTATTGATGGGCATTTTCAGGCATTTTCCCCTTCTGATACCTCTACCACTGACACTCACCCCCATCCTGGGCCACACCCACTATACCAGGCACACATGATGAAACGATGCTGAGGGTCAGAGAGGGAGCTGGACTAAGAGACCAGGAACTTCTCTCTTCTGGATGCTCACAAACATCTGACAGAACCCCGCCTCACTGCAAAGCCAAGTGTCCAGGGCCATACGCACTGTGTTGCTTGCCCACTCAAGACTCCAAAAAGTCTCAGATCAGATCCCTGGGACCAGAGCCGGTATCCAAGGAGCCTTCTCCCTGCCCTTGAAAGGAAAACTGCAGTGCATCATGCATGGCTCTTCTCACTGTGACAATAAAATGGGGCCAAACTCACAGCCAGGTGCACACTTTCAGTTCAGATTCAGCGTGGGATTTTTTTCCAGCAAGGTGTCAAACTCACTCCCATTCAAAAGTCCGTTTTTACTCTAAGTTAAAGAGGTTTAGGTAGGAGGGACACATAAGCCAGGGTAAGTGACAAACGTCAAGGATTCTGAAACTAAAGCTGTGCACACAGGGCTGTTTCAATTAAATCAAATAGTCAGTGCTCAGTCATATTAATCGCATTCCAAGGGCTCAGTAGCCACACGTGGCTAGAGGCTACCATGTTGGACGGTGCACATACGGAACATTCCCATCGTCACAGAAAGCTCTGTTGGACAGCGCAGACATTGAACATTTCGATGTTTTGTCTGAAGCAATGAGTAGGGTCTTCTGGGAACTTCTGTTGCTCCCTCCATGTGTACCGGAGAGGTTTTAGGCACTCCAAAATGTTAAGTAGAAAGATTACATTTTCACAGCGAAACAAGCAATGTTTCATGTAAACTCAAGGACTCCAAGGCGAAATTTATAGGGCTACAAATTGGGTCATTTTAGCATGCATATGTGCACCCACATGGTCTCTCCTTCTTAAAAGGGCCATTACTAGTTTCCCTAACCCAAACTTTTGCTTTCATCACAAGGACTGTGAAGTCAGATGCTGCAAACTGATTTGCTGCCAGAAAGCCCGCATGCTGCCTAGCCCTAGCCAGAATTGTTTCCCAGATCCCTTCTGGGTGGTTTGAAGCATTCCCTGGCTGTACCTTCTATAACCTGGCATCACGGGGGAGAAAAATCTTTCAGAGGGCAGGTCAGCACCTTGGACAGCGATAGCGCTCCCGACCAGTGCCCAAGGATAAGTTCCAGCCCGTTCCTGTTCCCCTAACACTCCTTCAGAAGCACCTATCCCCAGACACCGCTAGGTGTCCCGTTCACTTCTCCTGACAGCACAATCTTGTCTTCAGGGCCACAGCAGGCTCAGTTAAGGGGCTTCCAGCGCTCCTCATCAACTCCAAGACGCAGTCGAATTCCTTAGACTCAAGATTCTCTGGAGTCCAGCCCCAGTTCTCTAATTGCACCTTCCACCACTCTGGCCTGGTTAATTCAATCCACGAACATACCCTCCCTTTTCTAAACCCTCGATTATGCTCCCTCACCCCACCAGAAATGCCATCTCCCTACAAGTACAGTCAAATCCTAGCCATCTCTAGAGATCCAGACCAGCCCCTGGATCTTCAAAATCCTCCCAAAGCAAGTCTACCTTTAGTCTACATTGATACGCTTTCTTCTCTGACATTTCAAAGCATTTCTAGTTTAGACCATACTCTAAGGAACTTAATTCCATATCCTCTCGTCCAGCTGCTAGGTTCACATACAGTTTTTAAGGTTCTTGATGGACCAGTACCCGGAAACACTAGCTCTACCAGCAACTAGCCATGCAGTCAAAGTCCTGTCACTCTTCGGAGTATCAGTTTCTTGGTCAGTAAAATAATGGCCTTGGACTAAACCACCTCTAACATTCTAAGAGTGGAAGAGTCTCTCAAACCAAGTTGCCACCCAGAAGTGTGCTATGCACAATGGTAGAGGCTTCAAAGACTAACCGCGGACGCAATGAACAGCATGTGAAAAGAAACCAAAGGCACAGCTCAGAGCTGGGATCAGCCAGAGAACGCTGGTTAAGGTCCCAACATGAGTCACAAAGGCTTCACTGCCACTCAGCGTGTGATGACGATCAGAAAGAGATCTAGTTTCTGTCCTTGCCTGCGTCAGCATCGGAAAATTGCCTGTGGCCTCAGAGGCGTTTTCCTTCATCAAGAACATGCCACCTCCAACATGTGGAAAAATACCACACAATGGGAACAGTAACAGCGGCATTAATACAGTGCCTCTCAGACAAACACGCATGGAGATGTCAACCATCACCTGCCAGTGGTGTACTGACTCCGGTACTAATTATGCATGAGCCCGGGCAGACTCTGGAAAATAACAAAAAGCACAGTCTTTGTCGGCGCCTCCAGATGAAACTCTGGCTAGTCTTGCAAGTCAAGAGCTCCAAGGGGGAGAGAACCGACTTAAAAATTTCAGCTGGTATGTAGTTCCCATCATGGCTCAGTGGTTAACAAATCCGACTAGGAACCATGACATTGCGGGTTCGATCCCTGGCCTTGCTAAGTGGGTTAAGGATCCGGTGTTGCCGTGAGCTGTGGTGTAGGTTGCAGACGCGGCTCGGATCCCGCGTTGCTGTGGCTGTGGTGTAGGCCAGCAGCTACAGCTCCTGTTAGACCCCTAGCCTGGGAACCTCCATATGCCGTGGGTGCGGCCCTAGTTACAGGCAAAAAGACAACAAAAAAAAATTTCAGCTGGTAAGCAACGAGATCCTGCCGTACATAGCACAGGGAACTATATCTCGCCACTTGTGATGCAAGGTGACGGAGGATAATGTGAGACAAAGAATGCGTATGTAGGACCGGGTCACTTTGCTGTACAGCAGAAACTGACAGGACATTGTAGATCAGCTATAATAAAAAAATCTTTTTAAAAAAAATTTCAACTGAATGTTATCCTTCTCATCAAAATGAGAGTTATAATATCTTCTCATGTTTAAAATCCTATTTTTTTTTTGTCTTTTGTCGTTTTAGGGCCGCACCCGCGGTATGTGGAGGTTCCCAGGCTAGGGGTCTAACAGGAGCTGCTGCTGCTGGTCTACACCACAGCCACAGCAATGCGGGATCCAAGCCACGTCTGCGACCTACACCACAGCTCACGACCAACACCGGATCCTTAACCCACTGAGCGATGCCAGGGATCGAACCTGCAACCTCATGGGTCCCAGTCGGATTCGTTTCCGCTGAGCCATGACGAGAACTCCTAAAATCCTATTTTTAAAGCATTCGGTACAATGGCATAAAGAGATGATGCTTCCCCTTTATCTGGCCCATGGAGAAGTTAAGGTCCAGAAGTGTTTCACCACTTTCGTATTGCAAATTAAGATCACAGCAGAACCCGAATCTAAATGGAATAATTTCCATAACGTAAGCTGCAGGTACACAAGCACATATACGCATGTACACACACACACACACATTCCGAGAGCCCTTGATAATATAAAGAGATGAATTATGAAACCCAGTGACCCTGGAACTGGAAGATTCCACTGAATACTTGCCACTGCCAAAGCGAATTGGCCAGCGTCAGTGAAGAAGGAGCTCTCGTCACTGGGAAAAGTCCTTGGAATTGCCCTGCCAGCCATTCACTCCCATCCCAGAAAGTCACAAGCTCTGAGAATAAAACTGAGCATCTGGCCGACCTAACCCAGCTGCCCTAAACTGGGTCCAGGAAAGGGAACTCAGCTCGAAGGCCAGAGTCAGCCCGTCCTAAGCCCTCTCCCCAAGCTGGCCAACCTAAGTGCTCTGAGAAGGAAAGCAGTGAGACCCCAGTATGATTGGGTTCAAAGAGTAAAGGCCCCAGCACTCAGGGTCCTCCAGGACTACGTCTCGGGACACCTGCCCCAGACACGGCCCTCACTACTGAACTGCAAGCACCCGCCACCCAAGCCATGTCAGGTGCTCATGACTCAGACCTCCCCTGCACACTCCGGCCTTTGGGTCTGCTCTTCCTTCGGCAGCTCTGATTATGAAGTCCTCAAGTCCCCACATCTCAAGTATTTCCTCTTGCAAGAGGCTTTTCCAGTTCATCCCAACCCAATGTTGTCTTCTGTCAACCTTCCAGCATTTGCTGTCTGGAATGAGCAAGTGGATCTGAAGATACACCTCTTCAGGATGTGAACAGATGGACCAAATCAACTGGATTTGAAGGCACACCTCTCGTCTCCTTCAAGGTAGAGACAAGGTCTCGTGAGCCTCCATTTTGCTCCAGAAGGTGATGCGGCACCCTCCCCCCCACCGGATCCACACAGCGGGTGTTCAATCAATGTTTGCTGATGACGATGAGAATGACAAGACCTTTACAGAGGGTCACGTCACCCAGAGGCAGAACTAGGCCTGCAACCGTATCCATGGGCCTGGGTGGGGCAGACAAGAATGAGCCCCAAAGAGAACCCCGCTGGCGGACAACGGGCGCACACAGCCTTCCTCCAACTCCAGGACTCTAGGACTGAGCAGAAACCCTCCCTTCTGACCCGAGCCACCCGTCCCAAGCTGTTTATCTCGTTAACTCTGTTTATTGTGATCTGGGGTAAGAGCTTCTGAAGCCCTCCAAGCCCCTCTCTAATTAAATCCATTAGAACAGATTGGGGCTTTCTTTCCGCATCTCAGAAAAATTAACAACACGATTAGCATCATAATGACGGGGGGGATGGGCCGCCCCGGGGAGGCCTTTCAGGAGGGGGCTGGCCCAGCCTGGGCGGGGAAGAGTGCAGACGAGCAGGTGAAGGAGGAGGCAGATGCGCAGGCAGCTGTCTCCCTGAGGAGGGGGCTGCACGAGTGGGGGGTGGAGGGAGTGGTCACAGCCTAAGGGGATCAGCCCACCAGGCCGAGGCACTCCAGCTTTTTCACAGCATGACATTTGGGAAAGGAAAGGCGAGACAAGAAATTCATCAATGACATGAATTCCGGAGACACGGGCTTCTGGGGCAAGGGACTTTCAGCGATCTTCCAGTTTCAGAGGAAGAAATGCATTTAAGCTCTGTTAAGGATGGGGCCGGAAGTACAACAGAAGTCCCCCCACCCCCACCCCGTGCTTTCCACGAAGATATCTTTTTCCGTAAGACTCGACTGCAGCAACCCGGGGAGAGCGGGCAGGCTGAGGCAAATCACCCCCCACCGCCCCCAGAAAACCTGAACCAACCGAGTTTTGGCTGAAGCCCCTGGTGGGTTCCCTCATCTAGGAAACTCTCACCTTCCCTTCCAGATTCAAAGTCTACTGACCCTTCAAGGCTCGGCTCCATTCCCAGCCCTCTGCAAAGAAAAGCTATAGCATCTGGTGAATATTTACTGCCAGCCGGGAGGGTGCTGGGCCCTTCGCTGCCTTAATACACTTAATTCTTTTTTCTTTTTTTTTTTGTCTTTTTCCCTTTCCTAGGGCTGCACCCGCGGCATGTGGAGGTTCCCAGGCTACGGGTCGAATCGGAGCTGTAGCCGCCGGCCTACGCCACAGCCACAGCAACGCCAGATCTGAGCCGCGTCTGCGACCTACACCACAGCTCACGGCAACGCCGGATCCTTAATCCACTGAGCGAGGCCAGGGATCGAACACGCAACCTCACGGTTCCAAGTTGGATTCGTCAACCACTGAGCCACGACAGGAACTCCCTACACTTACTCTTATAACAGCTCGGTGGGGTTCATATTAATAACCCCATTTTACAGACTAGGAAACTGTAGCTCCTTAACTAGTAAGTGCCAGAACCGAGGTTTGAATGCAGGTCTGTCTGATATCAAAAGCTGAGCGGTTTCTACAATGCCCTGTCACCTCCCTCACTCCAGCAGCCTTCCTTCAAAATTGTACTATCCAGGTTCTGAAGACGTAATTATACGATGTCCCATATTATTCCCAAGCGTTGCCCCATGTTTCCATCCTACCTCCCCCTATCTGAAAGAGGGACCCACATCTCTGGGTCCCTCAGGAGGACGCAGCAGGTACTCAAAAATGCATGCTAACTGATCCCTTCTAACAAATTTTCCTAGAGACCCCTGTACCGGTGGATAAAACAATCCAGCCCTATCAGGTCGGACAGCTCATAGGAGAAGAGCGTGGCTTTGAAGTGAACTAGTACAGGTTTAAATCCTAGCTCTGAGACCCACCTGTTCTACAGCCTTAAATGACAGCCTCTCTGGGACCCTAATAATACTTCTTTTTGTAAAGTCAACCCTTACGAAGATTAAATGAGCTGATGCTTATAAAGCATATAGCAGAGTGCTCAGCGCCTAGTAGGCACTCTAGAATGCTGACTATCCTTAAGACGCCACTTTTATTTTTCAAAACCTAAGGAAAGGAGGGTCGTTCCAGTGTTCTCCAGCTGGCTGGCACAACCTGACCGATGCTCCCGGCCAGCACTGCCATCAGCTCCCGGAGGCCTCCCCTGCCGTCCCCAAGGACCAGGTCGTAAGCATCTAACATCTGCCCTTGCAGCTGGGCAGGGGCCGGCATTTGGAGGAAATGCTCAGAAGTGTGACATTGGGTGACTCCAGCCAAAGCAGCCGAGCCATGTGGCGCAATTACCCAGCCCCCGTGCAACTGCCCCCGGGACCCGTCAGCCAGACTCCTACCACGCCAGGAATCCACCGAACTTCACGCAGATCATTTCCCGCACCGAATTTTAATTTGTTTTCGTTCTGTCTCTCCCACTTGACATGAAGGCCCAACGCCCAGCCTCATGCCTGGGATATCTTCAAAGGCTCGGTCGACACCAATGAAACGAATGGAATCAGATGTGTAGGGAGGGCGGCGTGCTCCTCAGACGGGTGAGGCTGCTGTCTCTGTCCTTAGGCTCTTTCCCGGTTCGGCTACGGATGTTCGCGATCACTCATGCTCGTTTCTCGGGATTCCCATCACCACCGACCCGCTCTGCCCTACCTGGACCTCTCTGATGGCTCTCCCGGGACTCTGACCTCCCAGAGCTCCAAGATCACGCACATCAAATCTCGCGATACTTTTACTCACCTCCCTCCCGAACACAGACCTCGTCCTGGCATTTCCCCATCAGGTCCTGGGCCCCTTCCCTCTGAATCACTCACATTTTAAGCGTATTCTGACCACACTTGGCCCCTAAAATATAAGTGCTAAGGAAACAGGACGGAAGAGTTAAGCAGCACCGATCTTGCCCCAGAGCTCCCCCCATCACGCTGAAGCAGTGCGGAGGGGATCCGGTGACATCTTGCCATCTCACCTCCTCCTCCACCTTTTTCTTCACAGGCAACTTCTGGGGCAGCTGAGCCACCGTACTGACTGCATCCACCCTGCCTTCGTCCTAGCTGTGCAGGAGATGGCCTGATGCCCTGAGACTGAAAGAGGCTGCTGCTGTTCAACACCCTTGTCCCCAGTCCTCACTCAGGCTTATCTACGACGCTGATCTGAGTACTTGTCTCTCTGAGAGCTCGGACCCTGCCTCACTTTCCATCTCTACGAGCAGCACATTGCAAGGTTTAACTAGTTACCTGCTGAGCAAAGTATGTAACCAGCCTTAAATTCCTCCCACTTCCTGCCCGCCTCTTCTCTCAGGCCAAACAGACCCAGAACTGAATTTCTCTGTCTCTCTCTTTCAGGTTTCCTAAGAATTTCTTTTTCTAAAGACTCAAAGATGGGCGTTCCCGCTGTGGCTCAGTGGTAACAAACCGGACCCATATCCACGTGGATGCGGGTTCGAACCCTGGCCTCGTTCAGTGGGTTAAGGATCCGGCGTTGCCGTGAACTGTGGTGTAGGTTAGCGACACGGCTCGGATCTGGTGTTGCCGTCGCTGTGGTGTAGGCTGGCAGCTGCAGCTCCGATTCAACCCCTAGCCTGGGAACTTCCATACACCTCAGATGTGGCCCTAAAAAGCAAAAGCAAAAAAAAAGGACTTAGTCTCAGTGATTATCCTCACACCCAAGCTCTCGGATGCTCGTGGAGGAGAGTGGTGCCAGAGGAAGGAACATATTGCAACAACAGAGTGACAGGAGCCTTGGAATCCTGTCCGTCAGTCACTGCAGAAATAGGACCCTCCTCTGTCCTGTTTCTGCCCATCACCCGCCAAGATGTCCAAAGCCAGAACACGACCTCTGGGTATCAGCCACCTCATCAATATGCCCCTGAAAGATCCGGCTCTGTAAGTGCAGCCTGTGTCAGCCCACGGGGAGCCAGCCTGGTCTTGCTCCAGCTCTGCAGGGAGCTGGCTCCCCTTTCTGTGTGCCTCAATTTATCCCCATGTGGCCCCTTTGTGATGTCAAAGGACAGACGAGGGCTGAGATTCACTGCACAGTACTGAGAAAGATGTATGCTGTTATCAGAATCCCCCACTTAACCCGAGCCCCAATTAAGCATTTCCATGTTAGAATCTTAATCCAATCAACTCTCGAAGACACGATGACACCTCGAGGTGACGCCTCCTTCTGGACCAGGAAATGCTGGCAGCCCTGGGAGTGCCGATGCCAGAGGACACTTCCACCCCACTCCTGCCCATAATGGGAGGGGCACAGAAGGTTGACAAAGCAGAGGATAGCCAGTCCCCAGTGGTCCCCCCCCCCGCCCCCATTGCTGGCCACTGTCTGAGTGCCATTCAGAGTTGCTGCTTATGAGCTGAAGGAGCCCACTCAGATTTCTTAAAGGGAGGGAGCCTCGTGAAGAAGGGGTGGGCTCCGTCAGCAATTCCTTCTTAGCCTCCAGCTTAGGATTTTCGCTGAGTCCCCAGGGCAGGAATCGGGCTGCCATTCCCTGTTTCATGATGACAAACACGATTTCTGGGCTAAATGTGAGTGAATCTCTTTCTCATTTGTGTTATTCATCCTCATTCTCTCTCTCTTTCCACACGCACGCACGCAGGCACGCACTCGCGCACAGGCGCGCACATGCACGCCCCTTCTGCTGAATCCAAACACAAGAGGAAAAAATTGAATTACTCCCTCAGAAGTGCGAGCTCTGTCAGGACAAAAGGTAGAACCAGTTCTTCCTGCATAGAAAACCCACCAGCTCCAGTCATCCCCAGACCAGAGGCGCGGAGGTCGCTGCCTCCCCCCCACCCCCGCCTCCCCCCAAGATTGACAAGGCCCGTCCCCCAGGCCCCCCCCCAAATTTTCCCTGGGCTTCTCCTACTTATGTTTTAAGTTTGGTGGGTTCTGAACCTGCCAGTCTCCAGCTCCAAACAAACGATTCAGCTCCTGCCCAGCCAGGTCCCAAAGCCCTGGGGCCTGCCCTCGCTGGAGATCTGACGGGGGTGGGGGGGGGGCAGCACGGCTCATCGGAGTTCCACGGTAGATAAGACACACCAGGCCCTCACGCCAGGGAGACAGACAGGCAGAAAGGGGACACTGTCATCCACTCCTCCAGACGGAGGAAGGAGGCACCTCTACCCAACACCGCACGCACACACACACCCGGCTGCCAAATGCCAAAGAAGGAATTAGGAGCAGAACCTGGCTCAGGGCAGGCGAGGGGCTGCCATGGGGACCGGAGTCTAGGTGATTCAGCACTCTGCCCACTCAGCCCAGCCCATGGGTCACACTCATGACAGCTCCTCCTGATGCCAAAGTGCTGACTTGGAGGCTAAGGAAGCATCTTTTCTAAAAATCCAAAATTCTCCAGCCCTTTAGTGGGGCTCCTCAGCCAGGCTTTTGCATCCCAGAGCTCAGATCACGCCCAGAAAGAGGCCGCTCAGACATCTCCTTGGCCCCCGCCTCTCCCCCATCCTAGTTTCTCTAAGCTTAACACCTCCTCCCTTAGTCCATCTAGGAACCGAACCTGGACCTGGGAAGAGGGTGGCTGAAGTCCACACAAGAGAGGCCTACTAACACCCAGCATCCTTTGCCCCCGAGCCACGAAGAGGATCAAACACGCAGACAGGGCTTATATGTGGATTCTGCAACAGCCAGTACACAAGGCCTTTGGAGCCCTAGGCCTCCCCGAGCAGGGAAGGGGGGCTCAGTGGCAGGTGGGTGGAGGGGGCCCAGTATAGGCCGGGTGGCTACAAGCAGCCCGAGGGTGGCAGGTCAGCTAATAGCCAAGGGGGGAGAAGACCCGGTTCCTGAGCCGGACTATGGTGGAGGAGGAAACCGAGGGGCAGCTGGGAAGGGGCTGGGACAGGGTATGAAGCGGGGACGGGGGACCGGAAGGACAGAAACTGGGAGGGAGCTGATGGAGAGACAGGCCCCGGGAGTGATGGGGGTATGAGCTGGGGACCAGAACGGGGAGGGCAAAGGCAGGGACCCATGTGCCTGGGGTAGGCAAAATAGAAAGCATCGGGTCCTACGAAGTGGGGTGTGAGGTAAACAGGTAAGGGCGGGGCTCCGAGGTGAAGGGGGGACGAAGGAAAGGAGGGAGAGAGTGAGGGTGCGGGAAGGGGGAGGGGATACGGCCAATGAGGCAGAAAGGTGTTGGGGCTGGCAGGAGACTGGGAGCTGCATGGGGTGGGGTCCAGCGAGGGACACGGGGATGTATTCGGGGCAGGTAACGGTGTGGACTGAAGGGTCGAGTCCGGGATGTGGACAGAGGGGGATGGGGACGATTCGGGGGATGCAAACAGAGGAGGGGCGGGAACAAGGGAGTGCCGCTAGGTAGGTTTCCACGACCCCCGTTCCACCTCCACCCTCGTCTCTCCGGTGTCCCCACTCGCCTACCTGCGAGGGCTCGGGCTCCGGCCCTGAGCGCAGTCGGTGCTGTCCGCGACCGGCGTCGCCACTTCCCCCGCGTCCCCTGCAGCGCCTCTCGCCGCCAGCCGCCGCATTAGGGCAGAGACCAGCCCGTGCGCGTCCCCGCGATGCCGGCGCGTCCCCGACACCCTGCGTGCGCGCCCCCGCGCCCCTCCCTTCGCGCGCCGAGCGGGGACCGGGACCGAGGAGGAGCAGGGCGAGCTGCTCCTGCGCGACCCCGCCCGGACGCGTTGGGGAGCTCTTGGCAGAGCCAGGACCGGAGCGAGAAGCACTGTCTTTCCTTTCTCGCCGACCCACGGGCCTCTTTGCAGACTGGCGCTGAAAGTCATCATAATTTTCTGTTTCTGTTCGCTGATCGCCTACTGCGCGCCCAGGAAATACTCTGGAGGAAATCCCCCGGAGAGCCAGGGGTATCGCGAGTTTGTTTCGTTATGTGCCTCTTCACCACTGGGCTGTGACTTCTTGGGGGCAGAAATTTGTCAGACAGCTTGTGTTCCCAAGGAGACTTGCCTCTCGTAGACTCTCCAGGAACGTTTGTTGATTGAAGAGTGGTTGGATCCCGAATCGGGGATGTGAGAAAGGCTATGATGTCCGGTGTGGGTGGAGTGAGTCCTCTTTAAAAAGGGGAAGTTTTGTTTGCCTGAAGGGGGCTCCTGCCCCGTCCAGACTCGAGTGAAGGTGGGAGAAGCCCGGGGCGGGGAGACCAGAGATCGAGGGCTCCTCCTGACCGTGTGACTCTCTGACGTGCCTAAGACGCTTCCTTATGGGCCTTGGTTTTCTCAGCTGAACAGTGAAAAGTTGATTGGATGATCGCTTCAGGTTCCTTCTGGCTCAGAAATGGAGACAGTTGGGCCCCCCGCTAACCTGCAGAGGCAGGGACCCCGGCTCATTATCACCTGAAACCGTGGCAAGATCTGGATTGGGACACTGCAGAATCTTAAGCTGGGAAGAGCACTGGGAAGAAGCTTCCAGTCTGTTCCTCACCCCACCCCACAGTTCCCTTTGCAGCCCCTCTCTGAAGTCCCTTGTTCAGCTCCCTTCTCTGTGCCCACATGGCCCTGGGCCTGGCACCACGTTGGCAGAGCTGTACCAGCCTGCCTCTCTGTCTCCCCTCCAGCCTGGGAGCTCTAGGAGAGTAAGAATGCGTCTTGTTCCCCTTGCTGTCCCCAGCGCCAGCACATAGTAGGTGCTCAATTCCTTGCTGAAGGAACGACTGCCAGTAACAGAGGAAATCATTGCAGTGCCTAACAAGTGTCCCGCTCTTCAGGAAGGTGCTTTGGGACTTATCATTACAGCTCTTGGGCAGCTATGTGACGTGAAATGGAGGGGTTGATATGACAGGAGCTGAAAGCATTGCTGCCCCTAGGTGTCAGGGACCCTGTCTGTACAAACCATGTGACTGTACTCAAGATCTTGTCTCAGCATCGTTCTGGCAGCCCAATCTCACACAATCCTGTGAACAAAACAGTACTTCCTCCGGGAGTGGGGCCTGCCCCCGAGGTGCTGGAGCAGCCAGTCCTGGAGCTTCTAGGGCTGTCTGGTCAACCCCATCGGAGAGAGGGCAGGAGAGGATGCAGCGTACTAGAAGATTCTCTGAAGGGGAGACTCGGAAAACTGGGGAGCCCCATCTGGTCCCAGGCACTTGGGGGAACACTTGGAGGAAAAATTAGAGGAAGGTGCTTCAAAGCACCGGAACCCCTCAGGCCTGGATCCTGGGCAGGACCGCTCTCCTTACTGGTTGTGTCCAGCTGGGGCTGTCTCCCTGGAACAAAGAAAATCATTTCCCTTCTCTTAAGCAGCTATTGTACGTTAGCCTCTGGATTTCTTGTTTAGATCATTTACTGGCTTTTCACGGTGCTGGGAGGAAGCTGTTTTTAGGTGGCATTGCTTGGCGGCGGTGACATCAGCTCCGAGGCAGCCTGCTAGATTCAAATCCTACCTCCGCCCCATCAGATATGAATGAATTTGGGCAACTTGCTAATTTTTCCTTCATTTCTTTTGCAAAATAGTCTTAAAGCTATCCAAGCCCGTGGCTGAATGCGTATCTGTAAGACCGCAAATACTTTTTCCTCCCAGTTCCCCTCTCTGGAAGTCAACCCTTTAAACACTTTTGATCCCTTTCTTTGGCTCTTTATCTCCATATCTCTAAATGACCTACTTCTGGTGTCTGTTTTAGGCGTTATCTCTTGATTCCGCAGTTCCCCTCATCTAGACCCTTCCCTTTCTAGCCTTTCTTTCTAGCCTCCCAATTTAGTCAAATCTTGATATTGGTTATATCAGAATACGTGTTTACTACGATGACTTAAATCCTACTCACCAGTCACCTTTTCATTTCCTGCAAACTTTTTGTTCTTTATAGACAGGATAATTGTCATTTTTTTTTGTTCGACTTGTTTTATCTATGGTAATTAGCTATAATTCAATTCTAAATGCTCCACCGATTGTCTATGTCCATTTGTTCAGACCTATCAGATATTCTATCAATTTTCTCTTCTTGAAGATGCTCTCCTGGAGCCTTCGGATGTGTTTCAATCCCTGCTGGTTTCTCCATGCCCAATGTGCTGTTGATCTCTCCAAGCCTCAGTTTCTTCATCTGTAAAATGGGGATAATTAGAGTCCCCTCTAGAGTTGTTGCAAGGGAAAATGAACAATTCATGCAGTGGAGTATTTATGCAGTGCTCACATAATGAGCACTTAATATTGCTGATTATTATTCTAGATCAGAAAACCAAAACTCAAAGAACCTGTCCAAGTAATAATAGTTCAAAACCCACATGTGTCTGGCATCACCTAATTATAACGACTTTAAGATTTTTAGGGTGGGAGCTAAAAATCACAGATTTACAATATCAGAACCGTCCAGGTTGGTCAAGTTGAAGGAATACATGATTGGGCAGATCACTTAACCTCTCTGAGACTTCTTTTTCTCATCTGTAAAATGGGGATAGAGTGGACACCTGTGACCTAAGGCCCTGTGTAAACCAAAATGCCCTGAACAAATGTTAGCAATTACTCAGGCTTCTCTTCCTTTCTTTCAACTGTTTTAAAAGAAAAACTAAACAAAACCAAAAAAAAAAAAAAAAAAACCAGCTAAAACAAACAAACAAATACCCCGAGGCCTACACAGATGGAAGATCATACTGTAATTTGTGGTTGAAACTGAACTGGAACTCAAGTCTCATGGCCTTAGCATAAAGAAATTAATTCTAGGCCTGAGGGCAATGCAGAGCTGCCAGAGGACCCGAGAGTGGCAAAGCAGGTGTTGACTTGGCCTTGGTGTCCCCAGCTGCTGGCCTGTCCTGCCCAGGGGAGGGGCACCACCTGCTGGTAATAGACTCTGGGGACAGAGACCGGTCTTGGCCAGTGCAGGCTGGTCAACTAGTGTGTCAGGAACAGGATGGCTCAGTGCCAAGGACAGAAAATGGTTTCTTTTTTTCTTTCCAGACATTTATCTGGCCTTCCTGCTTCCTTTCCTTCCATGTGTAGCCTAGTTCTGGCTGAAACCCCTACAGACAGGGACTCTGCTGACCCTAGACCTGAAACCGACTCCCTGTGTCCTCTGTCAAGGTCAGTGGTGAGTCGCTGATGACTTTCATCGTTCCTAGCATCTTATGGCTCCCAACCAAATTGCACAAACCCTGCCTTATCCCCAGCCCAGGCCAAGAGAAGGGCCCCCCGTCACAGCCTCAAATTCTTGGAGGACACTGCCATTACAGGCATGGGGAATGCTGAAGGGACAGGGCTGGGCCCCACCAGGGTCTGCAGTAGCCTCCAAGTCACCCTCCTCCGCGTGGTCCCCAGAAGGTGTGGTGACACAGGCAGTTCCGTTCATTATTGTTGGACGTTTAGCTGGGTACAGGGCAATTTGGCAGTGCCATCAAGGCTTTAACGTAGCCTCTGACCCATCAGTGCCACCTCTGAGAATCCAGCCTGCAGAAGCACTGGCGCAAATCACGAAACAAGGATGCTCAGGATAGTCCATTCAGAGGGCAATGGTCAAATACTCTGTGATCATCTGTGCAATGCGAGGTATGGAGCCACGTTAAAAAATAACAACACGCACATCTTTTAAGAAGAAGAGCACCTGTGAGGACGTAGGTTCAATCCCTGGCCTCACTCAGTGGGTTAAGGATCTGGCGTGGCCGTGAGCTGTGGTGTAGGTCGCAGTCGCAGCTCGGATCCTGCGTTGCTGTGGCTGTGGCATAGGCCAGCAGCTACAGCTCTGATTCGACCCCTAGCCTGGGAACCTCCATAGGCTGCAGATGTGGCCCTAAAAAGACAAAAAAAAAAAAAAGAAGAAGAAAAAGAAAGGCAGCTTAATAACATGTACAGTATTATCCTTTTCTGAGGGGAAAAGGACAGTTGATATAAGAAGAGTCAAGGAATGACATACTGGGCCAGTTCAGGAGACGGGGAAGAGGGGCCCAATTTTTGTTGAAGCCTTTCATGTTCCAAGCCCTTCCCATATGTTAGATTACTGAGTCCTCCCAAGCCCCCCCCGGTGAGATTGGCATCTCTGTCTCCAGTTTACTGATGAGGAAACAGAGGCTCAGTGAAATCAGCAAAATTGCAGCGTCACACAGATGGGAAACGGTAAAGGATTAACTTGATCCAAAGAGAGGATTGGCCTTTGCCCTGGGCCTCTGGGAGGGAATCTCTAAACCCTGGGGACATCCTAGGGGACAAGAGTGTCTTTGTCGACCTACCCACTAGACGGTCCATGCTAACAGTATGGTTTATGGTGGGCGCACAGGGCGCTATCTCCAGCGGGCTGGGAGCTCAAGTCAGCTGCAAGCCCGTGTCTCCCTGACTGAGCCTCAGCAGAGACTCTTAATCTAAGAGTCTTGAAGAGGTGAAGGCTTGGGTGAGCTGCCCCAGGTAAGAAGGCTGGCGTGCTCCATGCATATCATCACACCCTGCAGCCGGGGTTTTAGCAGCGTCCCCATGTCTCTGCAGGAGAGGACAACCGGAAGCCCTGTCCCACATGCCTCTTCCCGGAGCGGACGTTCCTGTGTATCCTTTTGCTGCAAGAAACCACGACTCTGGGCACACCAGCTTCCGGTGAGTCCTCTGAGTCCTTCCAGCAGGTTATTGAACCTTGGCGTGGTCCTGGGGACCGCGCCCTGACTTGGAAGCTGGCAAGTGGTGGAATCAGCGGTTACACAAGGGCCTCAGAGCCTCCAGAGTGCCCCCTCCCCACTTCCCACACCCCCTGCCCTGCCTCACCGTGCGGCCGGCGCTGAAGGTTGGGAATTCTGGCTTTCTGTGGAAGCACAGGAACAGAGTGACCACCGTGCAAGGTGGGTGGGTGAGGATGTAGAAAAGCAAGCTGTGTAGACACTCCCAGGGAATACAGAAGGAGCAAATTTAGGAGTTCCCGTCCTGGCTCAGTGGTTAATGACTGGAATAGCATCCATGAGGACGAGGGCTCGATCCCTGGCCTCGCTCAGTGGGTTAAGGATCCGGCTTTGCCGTGAGCTGTGGTGTAGGTCGCAGATGCGGCTCGGATCCCATGTTGCTGTGGCTGTGGAGTAGGCTGGTGGCTACAGCTCTGATTCGACCCCTAGCCTGGGAACCTCCCTATGCCACAGTTCAGCCCTGAAAAGACAAACAAACAAACAAACAAAAAAACAAACAAAAAAACAAAACAGACTTAGAAAGTTCCAGGAACCTATGCCCTTCCCAGTGCAGGGGGTGGGCAGGATTCCTGGAATTCCTACAGGAGCAGAGAAAGCCAATGGGAGGAGCCACTAGGGAGCCCCGATTTTCCGCGGGTCCCCCTAAAAGCTGGAAACCTTCCTCTCCTCTCTTGTCTCTCCCTCCCCCTTCTCCCTAGGCCAGGAGGGACGTGCAAATCTCAATTTGTACATAGATTTTTTGTGTGTGTCTTTTTGCCTTATCTGGGGCCGTACCCGCGGCATACGGAGGTTCCCAGGCTAGGGGTCTAACAGGAGCTGTAGCCGCCGGCCCACGCCACAGCCACAGCCATGCCAGATCTGAACCGCATCTGCGACCTACACCACAGCTCACGGCAATGCCGGATCCTTAACCCACTGAGTGAGGCCAGGGATCGAACCCGCAACCTCATGTTCTTAATTGGATTTGTTAGCCACTGAGCCACGAAGGGAACTCCTCAATCTGTACAGAGATTTAAGGGAAGGAGGGAGAGAATCAAAAACACTGGACCCCATTTGGCCACCCCACTGTGCTGGTGGTCCTTGCCACGTGCCCCTTAATCGCCCCCACATCCAGCACATCCTTCAGTGCATCCTCTTTTCAGCTCCCCGCCCTCAAGACGAGCCAAAGGAAAGGAAAAGCCCAGTCCAGTTCCAGGCTGGAGAGCATCTTGCAAATGCTTTCCCACTTCCTGCTTTAGAATTTAAAAAAAAAAAAATCTGCCGCTGAGGGTGGGAGAGCTGTGTCCTTGAGGTCACCTAAAAACATACACGATGTTCAGGCCGTTATTGCTCTGACTTAGAGCACTCCCCCAACGTGTGGAATCGGTGTTCCGCCCCGAGCAGGCAAAATCTCGTTCCTGGTAGCCTAGGGCGGGAACAGGGAGGCAGGTACTTGGGGAGGTAGGCCGGAACAGTGGGTAACACCATGGAGTCTGGGCCAGTGTTGCAGCCCATCTCTGTTTCCTGATTTGCAAGCGAGGGTTGCAGCTGCCCCAAAGCTTGCTTTTATTTATTTTTTTTTTTTTTTGCTTTTTTTTAGGGCCGCACCCGTGGCATATGGAGGTTCCCAGGCTAGGGGTCCAATCGGAGCTACAGCTGCCAGCCTACACCACAGCCACAGCAACGCAGGATCCGAGCCGCGTCTGCGACCTAGACCACAGCTCACGGCAAGGCCGGATCCTTAACCCAGTGAGCGAGGCCAGGGGTCGAATCCGCAACCTCATGGTTCCTAGTCAGATTCGTTTCCACTGTGCCACAATGGGAATGCCCGAAAGCATGCTTTTATACGGAGCCTATTTCCCTCTTTATGTTTTAATTTTTTATTTTTAGTAAATTTTAGTGGCATGTGGTTGACTTACAGTGTTGTGTTAGTTTCAGGTATACAGCAAAGTAAATCAGTTATACAGGTACATGTACGCCTTCTTTTTCAGATTCTTTTCCCATATGGGTTATTATAGAGTTCCCTGTGCTCTGCAGTAGGTCCTTGTACTTAGCTAGTTTATATATAGAGTTGCGTCACATTTGCTCCTTTAAAGGCTACCTGCCATGATCATTTGGGGCAGATTTCACCCGCATAAATGTGTTAGAGAAAGTAGGCTATTTGAAGATGTTTTGTGCTGCAGCGAAAAGCCCATACCTGGTTACTGACCACGGTAGTGACCGCAGACATTTCGCTCCTCCCTCTAACCAGCCAGCAAGAAGACAGCCCAGCTTCTAACTCTTTCTCTCTCTAAATATATGAGAACTTGGTTTTCCAGAGGTCTTTAAGGACTGATTTTTTTCTAGACAGGTTGCTTCATAATCCTGTCCCCAAATGGGAATGAACAACGCCAGCTGGGAAGCCTGGCTTTTAGAAAACCCTTGTCACGAGAGTTTTTTATTCTGCGGCTGTTTTACAAAGGCATTCGTGCAAATAGTCTTGAGAGGGTCTGTGCACTGCTAACCACAAAAGCAACTGTGTCATCATAATCAGATGATTAAAACACATTAAACAATTCCTCTTCCTGAACACTCTTGCTCCCTTTACTTTGTGCTGGGCTCCTGTTTTAAGATCCAGCTTAAACATCTCTCCAGAGGCTGCGGGGAAGGGAGGTTTCTCCCTTTGCCAGACCCAGCCTCTCATCTGGGCAGCAGTGCACTTGGTAAATACTGCCTTCATGGCATGTAACACTTCATTTCTTTAGAGACCCGTCTCCCCAGCTGGACTGGAAGTTTCCTGAGAGCAGCAACTGTCTTATTCTCTATGCATCCACAGAGCCCAGCACAGCATGCAGCTCAGAGCTGAGGCTCCATAAATATGTTTTCAATAGATGCATGAATGTATGATTAAAAACAGAGCTGCTGCGAGTGGAGACCGCACTGCCCAATGATGGTAGTTCTAGCCCCGAGGTAGCTACTTTAACTAAAATTACAAATTCAGCTCAGTCACATTCACCACATTTCAGCCACAGACTGAAGAACATCTCTGTCATTCCAGAAAGTTCTGCTGAACAGCACTGGACTGCATTCTAACTGGTGCCACCTGGATTTGGTCAGTGTGCGACCTGCACCACTGTTCAGAGCAGGCATCTATGAATAAAGTACCTCCCAGTGGGTGATGCTGTGCTAGCTGCTGGTCAAAGAATCACACAGATATTTATGGTCTAAGGCAGGCACGAGAACATCTAAAGAATGCCCTGTTAATGAATAAATGCAGACTCATGGAAGTAAACAGATTATTAGGTATTACCAAATATCTAAACATGAACAGACTGTAAAAAGGAAATGCAAAGAGGTTTGACCATCTTCATAGCCTGAAAAGTGTTTATTTCCCTATTTATGTTTGAAATGGATGGTGCTTTGCTTGGATTATTTCTTGGAGAAATAAACATATTTGACAAAAATCACCATGCTGGCTTGTGAAATGCAGCCAAAAAAAAAAATATATTTATTTTCATGTAGCAACCACAGAAGTTCTCTCACATGGTAGCCACTGATTTTCTAAGTAAGATTTACAATGGTCTTTCCTGTTTTTCTCATAATTTTTTTTTTTTGCCTTTTCTAGGGCCGCACCCACGGCATATGGAGGTTCCCAGGCTAGGGGTCTAATCGGAGCTACAGCAGCCAGCCTACACCACAGTCACAGCAACGCGGGATCCGAGCCACATCTGCAACTTACACAACAACTCCCGGCAACGCCGGATCTTTAACCCACAGAGCAATGCCAGGGATCGAACCCACAACCTCATGGTTCCTAGTCGGATTTGTTAAACACTGAGCCACGACGGGAACTCCAACCTTTTTTTTTTGTCTTTTTAGGGACACATATGGAGGTTCCCAGGCTAGGGGTCGAATCAGAGCTACAGCCGCCGGCCTATAGAACAGCCACAGCAACGTGGGTACCAAGCCGTGTCTGTGACCTACACCACAGCTCATGGCAACACCGGATCCCTAACCCACTGAGCTAAGCCAGGGATCGAACCCGCATCCTCATGGATGCTAGTTGGGTTCATTAACCGCTGAGCCACGATGGGAGTTCCTGTTCTCATAAACTACTGAAATGTCCTATCCGTTGCAACATTTCAGCTTCCAAATTGTCTTTCTGACACTGTCCCCTTGCACACAGCACATGTACAAAAATTCTTTGTCTGACCATGTTTCTTCATTTTCTATGAGGAAAATGTGGTCCCTGTACCTTGCCGGTCCTTTCCATCTCCTATAGGGCGCTGCTAAAGGCACCGTAAGTCCCAGTGTTTCCGGATGCCTCCTTCTGCATTGGACCAGACCCATCAGGGCGGGGCAAAGCAAAGGAGGCTGCATTTGTGCTTTGCAGCAAGCCAGGGTCTTATGCTCCAGACCACAGGCTCCAGTCCCAAGCCTGTCTGTGTCTGCCCCCTCCCACCCCCTGCCCCCCAGCACAATTCCCGCTGGCTGCCGGGATCAGCATGAGCTGGGAGCCAGGAGGTAGCAGCTAAGAACCTGGCCTGTGGGCCTGGCCACCCCCAATTAGTTAATCTTATTAATGCCAATTTATTAGCACAGAAGCCCTGGGAAATCAGCAGGAGGAGGTTTCTGTTTTAAATAAGCATCAGTGTGTCATCATGTCTGTAAGTTCAGTGGGAGTGGTTGGACCCCAGATGGGTGACCCTCCTGCCTCCCACCTCCTCCGGGTGGGTGGACCCAGGAGAGCAGGTCTGACTGGGCAGATGGGCTGGTGTGTGCTTCTGAACCTTAAACCCAAGATCCGTCACGATTGTACAGCTGTGTGTGCAGGCTTCCTGCCCAGGGTCCTCTAAGAGCTGGTTTACAGCAAAGAATTTCCCCATTAACTAGCAATGCCTCTGTAAATCAAAGAGCCTTAATAATTAAATCTTGCTCTCTCTCTCTCTCTCTCTCAGGGTTTCAAATGGACTAATTCTTCCAGTTCGGAAGTGTCAGGAGCTGGGAGGTCTTGCTGCAGGCGAGCTCCTGGATCGTAATGTGTTCCCATCATTCACCCCCTTGTTGAAGCCGAGGCAGGAAAAGTGGTGCCCACCCTCTCAGAGACAGGAGAGCGTTTGAAAGGCATCGAGGAACAGCCATAATTTCAGATGAGTCAAAACACCTGAGAAATTTTCATGTGCCAACACGCCCCTTCTGCTTCATAGGGACCAGGTACCATGAGCAGGTAGATCCTACCTGCAAAAAAAAATGCAGGGGGCAAGGAGGGGGAGAAGGACCCCCCCAGATACTGTTTCTTCCCTCCCTAACACCCAGTTGTAAACCTCCCAAGAACAAACCAAAGCTTCTCACCCACTGCTCTCCTTGCCCACCGAGAAGCTTCCTTGGACAATCGTTTGGCTGCTGGGTGCACATTTGTGTGTGTCAGGGGGAGAGTGAGTCTGTCTGAAGCAGGGATGTAGATATTTAACAGTGGGTTCACTGGGGGATAAAAAAGAGAAGCCCCAATGTGTAAATTCTCCCACCATGGTCAATTTCAAGGTACCGAGATGAGGTTCCCGAAGGTGGGGTTGGAAGTAGTCCCCGATTATATAACGTTTTCACCACACTAATATGGTAGACACAAGGTAGGCGAGATCACAGATATTAGTAAAATAGCAGAATAGTTAGGAAACGAGGAGTTTTGAATTATTTCTTACTTTTGTCTTCAATATAATGATTGCAATGTAAGCTTATGTGACTTAATTTGAAATAATGACTGTGTTTCACCACCAGCTTGCAAAGTTCCTGAAAATTTCCCCATGGGATCTTGTGAGCTGACATAGACTGGCTCCGGCACACGCCCTGAAGCCACGCAGTCTCACGGTTCTGTCCCTGTTGTTGCCACTTCCGAACCTAGAATTTCTATTTCATGGTTCCCACAGCACCTCAGTGAGGCTGGCATGTTAGGCTTGGTGTTTTTTGGTTTGGTTTGGTTTGGTTTGCACATGTTTGCACAGGCAAGTTCCCGAGCCAGGGATCCAACCCATGCCATGGCGGCGACCCGAGCTGCCACAGTGACATCAGGTCCTTAACCCACTGAGCCACAAGGGAATTTCCAGGCCTGCTTTGAAGTGAGACCCAGCTGTGGTAGACACTGCAATAGCCCGCGTTTGTGGCCAGCAATCTCATCCCTGCTGCAGTGATGAGGCAAGGCTCCCCCTGCGTCCTTCTCGGGGGGGCCACTCTGGCTGCTGAGAGGAGCCCCTCCCTGGCACTACTGCAGGTGAAGATGGCCAATGATAACTTTATAACGCATGCAGAGTGCAAAGCCTGGCCCCTTGCCCCAGGAGGATATGGCATGGAGTGCGTTACACCCAGCGCATCTGCGGGTCAGGCCAAGGTCTTTACCTGAGACCACCCCCTCTTCATCCTGCTTCCCACACTCCCTATATCTGAGAGCAATCCTTCCATAAGTCATATGCCTCCAACTCCCTGTCTTAGGCTCTGCTTCTAGGAAACTTGACCAAGGACATGAAGCCTCAAAGAGACTTCCCTGAAGTCCCACAGTGACCAAGGCAATATTTGTACCCAGGTCTTCTGCTTCCCAGGAAGGTGTTCCTGCCGTCACCCCACAGCTGCTGCTTCTGCTAAACACCCTTCAGCCACCACGAAATGAAGCTGAAGCCCAGTCACCTTAATATGGCCTTTGAGCCCCTGGGGCTTCCTTTCCAGCTTTGTTTCCTAGGATTCTCTCTGCTTACACCCCTGACTTCAGTCAGAGCAGATTACCTTCTCTTCCTTAACCCTGCTCTCGTTTCTTGTCTCTATGCTTTTGCTTCTGTTGTTTCTTCTCCAGGATAAGTAAATTTATCTTTTTTTTTTTTTTTTTTTCTGACCGTGCCTGCACCATGTGGAGGTTCCTGGGCCAGGGGTCACCGCACACCACAGCAGTGACCCAAGTCATTGTAGCGACAACATTGGACCCCTAACCCACCGTACAAGAGGACTCCTGGGATAAATAAATTTAAATAAATGTAAGTGCCTACTGCATTCAAGGCATTGCACTCTGGAACAGCAGTCTTCAAAATGAGCAGATGTATCCTTGTGTGTAGCAAAAGACTTTCTAAGAAGTGTGTACACAAGAGTAGTTTTTGTTTGTTTGTTTTTGCTTTTTAGGGCCGCACCTGCAGCATATGGAGGTTCTCAGGCTAGGGAGCTACAGCCGCTGGCCTACACCACAGCCATAGCAACGCGGGATTCGAGCCACGTCTGCGACCTACACCATGGCTCAGGGCAAAGTTCGGATCCTTAACCCATTGAGCGAGGCCAGGGATCAAACCTGCAACCTCATGGTTCCTAGTCAGATTCCTTTCCGCTGCGCCACAACGGGAACTCCACAAGAGTAGTTTTAAAGGAACTGGTTTCTAGGTCCTCAATTTCCGTTTTGCATTTTCCTAAAACTGTCTGACAAAGGGCCTGCATTCAAAATAGCCCTTTCCCTATCTTCCAAAAAAAGGCAACTCCATCTATCTCCCTTTTCACCTGGTGTGTTGCCCTAATGTATAAAAATGGATGTTTCAAAATACTCATTTGGGGAAAGGCTCCTTTAATAATTAGTTAAGGCACATTTGCTCTTAGGGTGCTCAGTGTTAAGAGACCCATGATGGAAACCCATGGTTAAGCAAGGTTGGCCTGGACTTGGTTGCTAGGCAAAGGGTTTAGCCTTGATACTGGAGGAAACAGGGCCGGTTGCTAGCAAACACCGTGCTGCAGGAATTTTAGCTGGAGTTGGTTTAGGGTTAGGTTTTCCCTACTTCCTTGCTTGCAACTTGGGGCCATCAATGCTGCATCAAGGGTTTTAGAACACGGTCTATCATCCGTTTTGCTAAGTCTTGATGGGGACAGAGATGAGATGGTAGAAGTTCGGTACTCTAGCTAGTGGGTAATTTTATACATTTTATATTTGAATAATGAAGTAACAATAGCTAACGGTGCTTGTGCCTGTCCTTTGGGTAAGAACTTGATATCTGTTAAACACATTGATTCATTACATCAAAGCCATAAGGAAACAAAGGCTGAAAACAGAGGTGAGAGACCTTCCCCAAGGTCTCCTGGCTGGCCAGCTGAAAAGCTAGATTCAAACCCGTGTGCTATGGCTCCTGGGTCTGCGCCTTTCACCTAAAATTGTCTTCAAGCAAATGCCAATGTGTCTTCAAGCAGAAAGCAACATTTGATGACTGTTTAAGCTGGAGGTTTTTAGCTTTCGTGAACTGCTGTTTCCCTAGGGTTGGGTGGCGGTTGGGAGACACAGCTGTGACCTTGAGGTTGGTGGAGAAGCTTTTTGATCCATCTGGTCTCTATTTCTTCTGTTAGCAAGGAAGGAAAGGGGGAACAAATGGAGGAGGGATGAGAATGTCTTGAGAAGGGGTGAGCACAGAACCTAACCCTGGGGAGTGCCATATGAGTGTTCACGAAGTTACTTTTCTGTTGTCTGGCTCGGCAGAGATGTTGAGAAGGATCAGGCTGGGACACCTGCTGGAGTCAGGAGGCCGGGCTGCGGTTGTTATGGCGAAACCCTTCACAGTGATAGTAATGTGTTTGTGCTGCGCAAGGACCTGCCAGGGCAACGACAGGAGGGGACAAAGGGACAGGAAAGCCCCCAGAGTAATGAGGGCAGGGACCACAGTGAAAGTAGAACCTGTGGCCGATGCTGACTTGCCTTGGTGAAAGAGAAAAAGAGGCTATGTTAAAATGAGACGGGAAGAGAGCATTCCTATATGTTATAGCCAATTGCAAGTATGTCTATAGGAGTTCCGTCGTGGCTCAGCAGGTTGAAAAACCTGACATAGTGCCCACGAGGGTGAAGATTTGATCCCCGGCCTGTTCAGTGGGTTAAGAATCTGGCGTTGCCACGAGTTGTGGCTTAGGTCTCAGATTCAGATCTTGGCTGGCAGCTGCAGCTCCGATTTGACCCCTAGTCTAGGAGTTTCCATATGCCACAAATGTGGCCATAAAAAGAAAAAAAAATTCCTATAAAGGGAATTCCTTGGTGGAACAGTGGATTAAGCATTTGTCACTGTTATGGCTCTGGCTGCAGCTGTGGTGAGGGTTAAGTCCCTGGCCCTGGAACTTCCGCATGCCACAGGCACGGCCAAAAAGAAACGCCTATACAGAAGTATGGCAGGGAACTCATAAAAACATGAGTGAATGTGTCCCCTGCCCCCAATTCTATTTTTTTATTTTTTAATTTAAAAAAATTTTAAAATAGAGTTCCTGCCGTGGGGCAGTGGAAATGAATCCTACTAGGAACCACACGACGTTGCAGGTTTGATCCCTGGCCTCACTCAGTGGGTTAAGGATCTGGCGTTGCCGTGAGCTGTGGTGTAGGTCGCAGACGCGGCTCGGATCCCGCATTGCTGTGGCTGTGGTGTAGGCTGGTGGCTACAGCTCCGATTCGACTCCTAGCCTGGGAACCTGCATATGCCACAGGCGCAGGCCTAAAAAAGCAATATATATATATATATATATATTTTATAATAATAATAAAATAAAAATGATTTTTATTTTTCCCATTATAGTTGGTTTACAGTGTTCTATCAATTTTCTACTGTACAGCAAAGTGACCCAGTCACACATACATATAAACGTTCTTTTTCTCACATCACCCTCCACCATGCCCCATCACAGGTGACTAGATATAGTTCCCAGTGCTACACAGCAGGATCTCATTTCTATTTTTTAAAATAAGACTTTATTTTTTAAAGACATTGTAAATTCAAAATGGAGTGGAAAGCACAGAGATTTCTCATATCTTGTCACTCACTGAGGGGTACATTTGTTGCAGTTGATGAACCTATGTTGATACATTCTTATCACTCAAAGTCCATAGTTTACCTTAGGGTTCACTCCCGGTGCTGGAAATTCAATAGGTTTGGACAAATGTAGAAATGACACGTATCCATCACTATGGTATCATGCAGTGTTTCCACTGCCATAAAAATTCCTCTGTACTCTGACTGTGCATCCCATTCCTCACCCAGCTCCTGGTAACCATTGATTTTTTTCTGTCTCCATAGTTTGGCCTTTTCCCAAATGTAATATAGTGGGAATCAATACAGGTTGTAGCTTTTCCAGATCGGTTCTTTCACATAGTGTTATGCATTTAGGTTTCCTCCACATCTCTTCATAGCTTGATAGCTCATTTCATTTTAGTGCTGAATGATACCGCATTTATCTGGGCAGACCTGGGTTTATTTATTAATTCACCTCCTGAAGGACGTCTTGGTTGCTTCCAAAGTTTTGGCAGTTATGGATGAGGCTGCTGTAAACATTCGTGTGTAAGTTTTTATGTGGATGTAAGTTTTCAAATTCTTTGAGTAAATACCAAAAAGCACAATTATTGGATTATATGATAAGAGGATATTTAATTTTGCATGAAGCCACAAAACTCACTTTCATGGCGGCTTTACCATTTTCCGTTCCCACCAGCAGTTCCTGTTGCTCCACTTCCTCACCAGCATTTGGTGTTTTGGGGCAGATTTTGAGCATTCTCACAGGTGTGTTGTGGCATCTCATTGTTGTTTTGATTTGCATTTCCCTCAAGCTGTCTTTTTCTTTATTAGTAATACAAGAAAATATTTCTTTTCTAAGGGAAGTGGAGACAAAGGAAATATAGACCAAAAAATTTTTTTGACTTCTGTCCATAGCTAGCAGGATAGAACTCTGCTCTCTCTGATAATGTGCTTTCCTGAAGTGTGCAGACCACTTTGCAGTTTATAAAGCATTTACAGGCATCACTGGTCATAGATAGTCTTCCTAAGGGAAGCTAGGAAACTGAAGCCTGGAGAGAAGTGACTTGTTGGAGGTTGTCACCACACTGGCATCTCCACTGGGTAGGGTTCAGGGCATGTTTTTTTTTTTTTTAATAGGCTCTCACGAAGTTATTGTTAATAAATTGTTATGTCCAAATCACATTTTTAGTTCCAAGTAGGACTTGGGGTAGAGAAGTGCCTCAGAATCCAGAAAGAGCGTGACAAATGGAAATGGAGTCCTCTGATTGACAGCCAAGGGGCAGCTCAGGGAGCTGTACTGGCTCCCCCAGGCCCCAACCTTGGGGATGTAGGGACCGGGCAGCTGCAGCCCACTGACCTGCAGAAGGTACTCAATGGGTCATCATCGGGGGACACGTGGAAGAGTGGGAATGGAACAAAAAGGCTTGGCATTTAGGGTCCATCTGGAGTATGATTTAGGGAAGGAGCTGGTATTACACTTTTGAAGATTCCCCAAGACCACATGCCGGGTCAGTGACTCCCCAGTCAGACTCAGAGCACCCAGAAAAGCTGTTAGACTCATGGTTACAGTTTATTACAGTGAAAGGACACAGATTAAAGTCAGCAGAAGAAAGAGACACATAGGGCACAGCCCAGGAGGGACAAGAAGCAAATTTCCAGTTGTCCTTTCCCAGTGGGGACACGTGGACAGGAAGATAATTTGGTGAGGATACCATGCATTGTTACTGGGGTAGCAACTCCAGTGACATCTGGGGCAGCACTCTGTAAATCAAACACAGAACTACTTCTGCAGTGAAATACAAGTATTCGTACTCAGTGAGATGAATAGAGCTATAGTTAATTTCTTTATTACAGTCCAGATCAAGTTTGTCTACCAAATGACTTTAGGTTAAATTAGTCGTTGCAACCATTTAAGTGAGGAAAAAATTCAGTTTGTTGAACTTTTTGAGTGTATTAATTTTTTCCATATATTCTTTTTTCCCCATCTTTCAGTTTTATTGAGGTATAATGGATGTACAGCACTGTATAAGGCAGACCGCATAACGATTTGACTTACATACATCATGAAATGATTATGACAGTAAGTTTAGTGAACATTCGTCATCTCTTACAGATACAACATTAAAGAAATAGAAAAAAATTTCCTTGTTATGAGAACTCTTAGGATTTACTTTCAGCAACTTCCCTATATAACATAAAGCAGTGTTTATTATATTTATCATGGTGTGCCTTCCATTCCCAGTACTTATTTATCTTGTAAGTTTTGTACTTTTTGAGTGCCTTCATCCAATTTGTCCTCTCCAACCCTGACTACTGGTTAATCACAAATTTGGAGTTCCCGTCGTGGCTCAGTGGTTAACGAATCCGACTAAGAACCATGAGGTTGCGGGTTCGATCCCTGGCCTTCCTCAGTGGATTAAGGATCCCGCGTTGCCGTGAGCTGTGATGTAGGTTGCAGACACGGCTCGGATCCTGCGTTGCTGTGGCTGTGGCAAAGGCCGGTGGCTACAGCTCCGATTCGACCCCTAGCCTGGGAACCTCCATATGCCGTGGGTGCGGCCCTAGATAAGGCAAAAAGACAAAAACAAAAAACAAAACAAAACAAAAAACAAATTTGATCTCTTTCTATGACTTTGTTTTGGACGTATAATTGCCCTACGACACTATTTTACTTCTGGTCACACAACATAGTGATTTGAGACTTCTGTACATTTCAAACTGATCACCAAGTTTAGCCCAGCTACGTCACCATATGACGATATTACATAGTTTTTGACTTTATTCCTTCCGACTGTACATCTCACACCCATGACTCATTTATTTTGCGACTGGAAGTTTGTGTGTCTTATTCTCCCTCACCTATGTTTTTCCTCCCCCCACCCCACCCCTCTGACAACCGTCTGTTTGTTCTCTGTACCTATAGCTCTGTTTCTGTTTTGTTATTTTGTTCATTTGTTTTTTTTTTAGATTCACATATGGTATTTATCTTCCTCTGACTTATTTCATTTAGCATAATACCCTCAAGGTCCATCCATGTTACTGCAAATACCCTTCTTTTATAGCTGAGTAATATTCCATTTGTGTGTATATATACATGTATATACATCATATTTTCTTTATCCATTGATGAATATTTAGGTTGTTTCCGTATCTTGGCTATTGTAAATAATGCTGCTAAGAACCTGCAGACGCAGATTTTTTTTTAGTTAGTTTTTCATTTTCTTTAGATATATATTCATAAGTGGAATTGCTGGATCATATGGTAATTCTATTTTCAATCTTTTGAGGAATTTCCACTCTGTTTTCCATAGTGGCTGCACTAGTTTACACTCTCACCAACAGTACACAAGCATTCCCTTTCTCCACATCCTGGCCAATGCTTGTTATTTGTTGTCTTTTTTATAAAAAACGTTCTAACAGATGTCATGTGATATCTCACTATGGTTTTGTCTTTTAGAAAAATGTCTTCAGATCCTCTGCCCTTTTTTTTTATGGATTTTTTTTTTTTTTTTTGCTGTTTGGTTTATGAATTGCTTGCATAGTTTAGATACCAGCCCCTTATTAGATATATGGCTTGCAAATGTTTTCTCCCATTCTGTAAGTTGCATTTCCATTTTGTTGATGGTTTCCTTTGCTGTACGGAAGCTCTTTAGTTTGATGTAGACTTTCATACTTTTAAGAAGTTCCTTGCTATAACAATATTATCACAAAAAAGGGGAGTGAAGAAATAAAGCTATATCAAGAGTAACGTTTCTATGTATCACTGGAATTAACTTATAACTCTGAGGCTGATTATAATGAGTTAAGATGTGTAAGGCTCAGGGTAACCATTAAAATAATATTTTCTTAAAGTCTACAAAAGTTAAGGAACTTTAAATGCTACATTAAAAAGATTCACTTAATGAAAAAGAGAATAGTAGAAGAGGAAAAGAGGAAAAAGATATGAGACACACAGAAAAATGGAAAGCAAAATAACAGGTGTAAATCCACTGTATCAATAAAACATCAAATGTGAATAGACCAAAGAATTCAAATAAGGACAGAGATTGTCAGAATGGATTTTTTAAAAATCGCTTATATTCTGTCTACAGGAGATACATTTTATATTGAAAGATACAAATAGACTGAAAGAAGAAGATGTATCGGAGTTCCCGTCGTGGCTCAGTGGTTAACGAATCCGACTAGGAAACATGAGGTTGCGGTTCAATTCCTGGCCTCTCTTGGTGGGTTAAGGATCCAGCGTTGCTGTGAGCTGTGGTGTAGGTTGCAGATGCGGCTCGGATCCCGCATTGCTGTGGCTGTGGCGTAGGCCGGCAGCTACAGTTCTAATTAGACCCCTAGCCTGGGAACCTCCATATGCTGTGAGTGCGGCCCTGGAAAAGGCAAAAAGACAAAAAAAAAAGAGAAAAAATAAAAAAAAGAAGAAGATATATCAAGCAAACAGCAACCACAAGAAAGCTAGAATTCCTATACTGACAGATACGAGATAAAACAGACTTTACAACAACAACAACAAAATGATCAGATATATAGAGGAACATTTCGTAATGCCAAAAGGCCGATCTGTCAGTAAGATATAACAATTATAAACATATCTGCAACTAATGACAGAGCACCAACACATGAAGCAAAAAGTGACAGACATGCAGAAGTAAACAATTCCACAATAGTAGTTGGAGACATCAATATCTCATTTTCAAAAACAGAACATCTAGACAGAAGATAATCTAGGAAACAGAAAAACTTAAGAACACTATAAGCCAACCAGACCCAACACATATCTATGAAAAACTCCTCCCAAAGGCAGACTGTACATTCTTCTCCAACGCACATGGAGCATTCTCCAGGACAGGCCATATGCCAGCCCATAAGCACGTTTCAATTGCCCTCTTGGGCACATATGTCACAGAAATGAAAACATGCTCACAGAACAACCTGTATGTGAACATTCATAGCGCCTTTATCTGTAGTAGCTAAAACTATATATATATATATATATATATATATATATATATATATATATATATATATTCTTTTTTTTTTTTTTGCCTTTTTGCCTTTTATGCAGAGCCGCACCCGTGGCATATGGAGGTTCCCAGGCTAGGTGTCTAACAGGAGCTGTAGCCGCCGGCCTACACCACAGCCACAGCAACGCCAGATCTGAGCTGCATCTGCAACCTACACCACAGCTCACGGCAACGCCGGATCCTTAACCCACTGAGCAAGGCCAGGGATAGACCCGCAACCTCGTGGTTCCTAGTCAGATTCGTTTCCACTGCGCCACGACAGGAACTCCCAAAACATATTTCTTATGAGAGTCTTGGCCGATATAATTTGAAGGCCACTGTCTCAGCAGATCCTGGGTCCTCCCAGCTGGAACACGCAGTTCTAATTGAAGCTGTTCTAGCAAGGAGGTCCTGCCTTGTGGAGGAAGTTTCAGTGCTGTGCTGACGTGGTCTTTTCTCTTTCCCTCCTCTTCCCAGCTGCTCTAAGATGACAGGCAGTCCCAGCTCTAGCTAGCATGACTAGCGGAGTTTCCCAAGGGGCCCCCAAACAGAAACAACAACAAACCACAGCACTGGAATCAGAATCCCCTTAGAGTCAGAAGCCGCTCTCAGGGGTGCCCGGTACGGGACTGTCGATGCACTGACCTGGCAGTGCCACTAGATGGAGCCACAATGCCAGAGAAAGACCCATTTGCCCCACCCATCGCCATTCCACCTGAACAGCAGAGGGCAGCGAGAGCCCACAAATGCAGGATAAGGCGGGGACAGCAGGTCCAGAGGCCCGGGATGCTCTGACCTGAGTCCCCTAGGGATCCAAAAGGCTGGAGTGACAGAAGTTGTTTAACTTGCCCCAGGAGCCTCTGACCCTGCCCCAGAGTGGGAGACAGCACGTCCTGCGGTGGGATTAAGCTCGGAGGCAGCCGCAAATAATCTAGCCATCTATAATTTGGGGAACTGATTCCCTAAATTATAGTAAATCCATAGGATAGAATAATTATTCACACAATAAAAAGAAGGTAATGACTTTCATATACTGGTAAGAATGAGATCCAAGCTACACTGTTCTATGAAAAAAAAGCAGTCATTCCCCAAATCAAAATTTGTTCTAGATCATCAATCAAATATTTAAAAACAGAAAGGAAGCGCTACAAGAATGAGAAGAATCATAAAAGACAAGGCTGATGAGCTCAGACATATAAAAACCACAGATTTCTACTTGGCAAAAAAACCCAGAACAAACAAACGCTGTAAAAAAGCTGCAAGCGCAAATGACCGACTAGGAAAGCATTTGCAATGTCACAACAAGAGGTCATTTTAATAAATAAAGAGCTCCTTGAAATCAATAAGAAAAGACTAACAATCTCATGCAAAAAGTAGACTACGGATCTAAACATTTTGTAGAAAAGGAAAGGCAAATAATGTCCATTAAGCCATTAAAAGGCTCAATTTATGCAGGATGCAAATTAGCACTACAACGAGACATTATTTTTGCCTGGATTGGGAAAGATCAAATAAGTTTCATGCTGTGGGAAAGGCAGGAAACTTGTCCTCTAATACTGTGGCATCTTTATGGAGCGACTATTGGTGGTATTTCTCAAATTTAAAATGAACATACTCTCTGTAAGGGATCAACAGATGCACACTGCCATATATATAAAAAAATAACAAGAATTTACTGTATAGCACAGGGAATTATATTCAACATCTTGTAATAAACTATAATGAGAAATAATAGAAAAAAGAGTATCCATCTAAATTCTTACATACATATGTATATGTATATTTATCTATAACCATATCACTTTGCTGTACACCTGAAACTAACGCGATATTGTAACTCAACTATACCTCAAAAAAAGACAGAGGAAAAAAATGTGCATACTCCTCAATGCAGGTATTCCTGTAGCTACACATGTATAAAATGACACGTATTCAAGAATACTGTTTAGGGAGTTCCAATTGTGGTGCAGCGGAAATGAATCCCACTCGTATCCATGAGGATGCAGGTTCGATCCCTGGCCTCGCTCAGTGGGTAGGGGATGTGGCATTGCCGTGAGCTGCAGTGTGGGTCACAGACATGGCTCAGATCCCGCGTTGCTGTGTCTATGGCTTAGACTGGCAGCTGTAGCTCTGATTTGACCCCTAGCCTGGGAACTTCCATATGCTGTGGGTGCGGCCTCCCCCACCCCACCAAAAAAGAACTGTTTAAATACCAGTTACAGTAGCGAAGAATGGGAAGTAACTTGACCGTGCCCCAATAGAGCTCTGGTTAATTTGTCACATGTGTACAATAGACTACTATGGAGACATCAAAAGTAATATAGCGTCTCTAGAGGGACTGAAGTGGAATAATCACCTACATATTTCAATTAAAAAAACCGAAATATAGAATATCATGTGTAGGTTGTGGTGCCACGAGTTGAGGATCTGGCATTGTCACTGCAGGGGCTCAAGTTGCTGCTATGGCACAGGTTTGATCCCTGACCCACGTGCTGTGGGCACAGTAGGAAAAAAAAAAAAGAACATTATGTGTAGTGTGTTGCCATGTGTGTTAAAATATAAACCTTTATATTCTTAGAAATCTCTGGAATGATAGCCCAAGAAAAAAGTACCAGTGGAATCTGAGAAGGTAGTCGGGGTAGAGGGGAGCTGACCTTTTCAAATGATTTACCATTTTAAAATGTTTTAATTAAAAAAAAATTTTTTTTAGGGCGTCTGTGACATATGGAAGTTCCCGGGCTAGGGGTCGGATTGGAGCTGCAGCTGCCAGCCTCTGCCACAGCCACAGCAGCTCCGAGCTTCATCTGAGACCTGTGCCGCAGCTTGTGGCAACACCTGATCCTTAACCAACTGAGCGAGGCCAGGAATCGAACCTGCATCGTCATGGATACCGTGTCTGGTTCTTTACCCACTGAGCTACAATGGGAAGTCCATAAAGTGTCTTCAACTTAGAAAAAAATTCATTCACAGGGAGAAAGACCTCCATGGTGCAAAGCAAGCAGCCCTATCCACTTCCCAGTCCTCAGTGGATGGGATGCCCCCATGTCTGCCCTGTTCTTCTGTTCTTCCCTCCACAATTACTTCCTTTTCTCCAGGCTCCTTCCAGGCTCTCCCTCCCTCCAGCCTATGGAAGCCACCTTCCCCCACTCCTCAACAACGTGTCGATGGTGGCATCTGCAGCTCCCTTTTCCAGCTGCTCTGTGCACCGTTTGCTTTTCCACATGTATCCTTAGAGGTGTCTGCACTTCCTTATATCACCTAGAACGCCACTGGCCTTGGGGTGATGTCACCTCTCACCCCCGACATCCGAGGACACTCAGTCACACCTGGCCAAGTTGCTGATGGGTGTGCTGGGAGTCTCTCCTTCCCCAACGGCGCTGAGAGATCCTAGAAAGTGCGAGCCTAGGCTCTGTTCATCTCTGTGCCTGCTCAGGGCTAAGAGCAGAGCGTTGGCTCCTGAAAGATGTCTTGAGTTCTCAGGTGATGGATCCATTCAACGCAGATAACACCGGCGCTGTCTTCACTGCTTCCCCTCATCGCACCGGCACTTGGTCCTGGGTGACTGGAGGCACGGTTACTTTCTATGCTGCAGGGACTGTGGTCCTTTCCTGCAAAGACAGCAGCCAGCAGCTGGCCTCAGCCCCAAGAGCTCGGAGCCCTGCACCTCCTCCCACTGCTATAGCCACTGCCCTCGGCTCCGCCCATCCAGAGCCCTGGAAAGGACAGACAAGAGCAGGCTGATCTCTCTTCTCTAATCCTGCATTTCAGCCTCACCCAGACCTCAGCCATTAATATACACATCCTGAGGCTTCACTGTCCTTTGTGAATTTCACAAGTTCCCGGGAGCTTTCACCAAATATGTATAAAGTGCCCACTATGTGCTGGACACTGTGGCAGGCACATCAGATTCGAAGATGAATGAACAATAGGCAGATTCTGCTCTCAAGGAGCTTACAGTCTCGGAGGGAAAACAGACAGGTGAGCAAAACGAATACGATGTTGTTTGCGTGGTGGTGGAAGGATGCCCGGGTGTTGCGGGAACGCAGAGGAGGGGGCCAGCCCTAGTCTTGGGGCGTGGGTAGAGTGGGCGAACGTTTCCTGTAGGAAAAGATTCCATGACCCAGGCTGAGTGATAAATTAGGATCTGAGGCATCCAGCCCAGATTTTACAGCCTCTCTTTTTAGCCCGATCCTCTTCATCACCCTTCTTTCGCAGCTGAGGCGCTGTCCAAGGGAGGGGAAGGGAAGCTGCTTTTGCTGAGAAAACGAGGGGAATGAAAGGGGATCCTTGCCGAAGAGCTGTGCAGAGTCTACGACCAGGAGGGGCAGTAGCTTGGGGTGTAGGGTTGGAAGGGGCTGGACGAGAGGCTTCTGGGGTGATTCAGTCTTTATCAAGCATCCGGCTAGAAGTCATCCTACTCCCTTCCAGGGAAATTCTTCTCTCCAGTTCAGGCTCTGCCCTGTGGCTGCTCTCAGGAAGGGGGCCCCGGCCACTCTGCCCCCTCTCTCAGACTCCAGAGTGATGTAGCTTCTTCCCAGGATGCTCACAGAGGGTATCAGCTGGTCAGCCACAGAAGGAACCGATCCCACAAGAGCGGGAGCTCTCGGCTGTACCATTTGTAGTCTTTGAAATGCATGCATTTCTTATGCCAGGGATGGTGGCGTGTGTGTGGATTTATCAAGGGTTTTTTATGACCTAGGACTTCCTTCCTGGGCTCTTTCCTGGAGGAAATGTGAAAGCCAGGGAGCGATTTTTTTTTTTTTTTTAGGGCTGCACCTGCAGTGTATGGAGGTTCCCAGGCTAGGGGTCTAATCGCGCTACAGCCAGCCACAGCCACAGCCACAGCCACAGCCACAGCCAAGCCAGCTCTGAGCCGCGTCTGCCATCAACAGCACAGCTCACGGCAATGCTGGATCTTTAACCCACTGAGCGAGGCCAGGGATCGAACCCACACCTCATGGTTCCTAGTCGGATTCCCTTCTGCTGCGCCACAACGGGAACTCCCGCCAGGGGCAATATTTAGACCCCCTCTGATTAAGGATCCATTTGCTTTAAGCCTGGCCCTGCAGAGCCAGGAAGGGCCTTCTTGAGTAGAAGTCTCCAAAGGCAGATTGATTCTCAAGGCCTGGAGATCAAGGTCGCAGCTGCCGGCTGACCTTCCCCTCAAATTCAGACAACTTGGGCTGCCGCAGTGAAGGGCAGGCTTCTTGAACACTCAGAGGGGCCAAGAACCTCCTTTCAGCTGCCTGCACCCACCACTCCCCATCCAGGACTCCCCCCCACACCCAGATAAAAGGCTTCTTGTGCAAAAAGCTCCCACGTGAAGCCCCAGGAAGCCTCTAAGCCGACCGCATTAGCCACATGTCATAAATATTTATGCTCCCACTGACGTGTGTCAGAGTGTACGTGGGCCTGCAAAGCTGATGGACCTGCTGATGGACACAGAGGCAGATTTCAGCTCAGCGAAAGGAAGGACTGCTAACCCTGAGCGCTGTCTGGGGCTCCCATGTGCAGTGAACTTGGGTCTCTGGACCGGACTGGGCAGAGCGACGCGACGGCCACCATCGTGGATGCTGAGACCGGAGTTCTGGATAGGATGAGGAGGAGAAATCTAGAACGCCCTCAGTCTACTCCAGCGCCCAGAGGCTGTTGATTCCGTAGCCTATAAATGGTCATTGTGGTTTCCAGTTAATTTCACACGGAGGCCCAGAAGTCAAGATCCACATGCCCAGTGCCGAGAAAGTGCCTTCATAAAGGTCAGCTCATTCCGCTCTCCAGGACTCCTGGAGGTTGTACCCAGCCCCTCTCTCAACTCACAGAGAAGGACAATGAGACTCGGAATGGTGACAAGACTTGTCTGTAAGCTGCAGAGCTGAGATTCAAACTCAAGGTCTTGGCTCCAAGACCAGTGCTCTCGCCTCTGTGACACAGCTGCCTGACCAATCAACCCCCCCCCCCGCACCCCCCATACTGCAGGCACTGGCAATGTCGCCACCCCATCTGCAGTGGCATCCTGGCCATGGCCACGTGCTGCAGGTGGGGTGGGGGTGGGGGGTTTGAAGACAGGGTGAGGGTGCTGTGCATTGTGTAACTCAGCCGATCAGACACCCTGATTGGGAGCACGGCAGGTGGGAGAGTTCTGAGGCTGGGCTCTGTGCTCACCTGTTGGGGTCAGCTGGTGACTCCCAGTGAGGTCCCCAAACATGGCCCAGATAGGAGGCTGCGAGCAACCCCCTCCTGTCTCTCCAGAGTGGGATAGCCCAGCACAGCATGAAGGGGTGACATGGGGTGCTTTAGAGCCTCATCACCTCCATCGGGCCTCTCAAAGCCCTGACCCCCAATAAGCACAATTCAGTGGCTGCTGGAGCCGCCCGCTGGAGTTTGTGAGAGCCAATGGCTTCACATTTCTGTTCCACTTTCAAGGACTTCGTGTTGTTAGCACAAAACACTGTCACCGTCACAAATCAGTGCTCGCCACCCCCCACCTGCAGCCGGTCATTCACCTCTTACCAGCACGCCACCGCATGGGAGAACAAAGCGTCACCAAGCTTTAAGAGAAGTTCCTGAAGTTTCCGCTGTGGTGCAGTGGTTTAGGACTCCGACTGCAGCAGCTTGGGCTGCTGCAAGGTGCAGGTCCCTGGCCCAGCGCAGTGGGTTAAAGGATCTGGCATTGCCACAGGTGCGGCTCAGACTCGATCCCTGGCCTGGGAACCTGCATATGCTGCAGGTGCAGCCAATAGAGAGAGAGAGACAAAGAGCGAGAGAATGTTCCAAACCATCTTCCTTAAGGACCTCCTATAAGGAGGCCTGGGCCCACTAGTACCCTGCACATGTTCTTGAAAATTCATGTATTTGTATAAAAATTGAGGTTTCTGTTGAAAATAAGACCCATCTTAATTACATAACTATGGATATTTTATAAGAGTTTTTAAAAATCGAAAGTCTGTCTTCTCACTAGACTGCAGGCTCCTTGAAGGCAGAGGCCTTGCTCCCTGGCAAAGTCCAGGCACCCAGCCACTAGGTGTTCAAAACCTGCTTGCGGAATGAATGAAGCAGCGCCCACTCCTGCCTGGCTACTGCCACCACCGACCACTGGGCTCCCCCTACTGTGGAACCAGGAGGACATGGGTTAGGCTGACTCTGTCCTTTGCCTTTTTTTCTTTTTCTTTTTTAGAGCTGCACCCACAGCATATGGAGGTTCCCAGGCTAGGGGTCGAATCAGAGCTGCAGTTGCCGGCCACAGCCACAGCCACAGCCACGCCAGATCCAAGTCGAGTCTGCGAACTGCACCGCAGCTCGTGGCAATGCCAGATCCTTAACCCACCGACTGAGGCCAGGGATCGAACCTGCGTCCTCATGGATACTAGTGATGTTCTTAACCCACTGAGCCACAGTGGGAAATCCATGTCTTTTTCTCTTTTTCATTTTTGGCTGGCCCCTGGCATGTGGAGTTCCCCAGCCAGGGATCAGATCCACGGCCACAGCTGTGGTAACGCTGGATCCTTAACCCACTGTGCCGGGCCAGGGGTGGAACCTGTGCCCCAGTGCTCCTAAAAGTCCACCAATCCCCACTGCACCACAGCAGCAACTCCTGCCCTTGTCTTATGATCTCGAATACTTGCCGAAGTCTCAGAGCTTCTGCCTACTCTGCTGTTGACTGCAAAATGGACCCAGAAGCTGGCCTGCCTCCCTGCAGGGCTGCTGCCAGAAGTGAGAAGCCCGTTCCCAATAAGCCGGCAGCAGAAACTGACCTTAGCACTTCCCCTTCTCTCCCCAGCGCCACCCTCCCATCTGGCCGGGGCTGCTCCTCCACATATCCGGGGCCCCCTCCGTGCCTGCCCTCCCCCCACCTGCAATAGCCCCCGTTCGCCAGTCCAGTTCCGTGCATCTCTCAGCATCCACCTTTTCCTTGGTGACTTCTCTTGACAGTTTCAGTCCTCGCCTCCTCCTTCCAAAAAGCCTTCATAATACTTTCGTGGTTACTGTACAGTCCCTGCCTGCTTGACCGGGGGCTGTCTTTATCTCTTCACGTCAGTCCAGGAGCCCAAAAGCAGAGGTGAGGCTTCTAGTTTCCGAACATCCCCCAGCCGGACACACACCTGCGGGAGGAGGCAAACGGAGGCGCTGGCTTCTCCCAGGGGCTCTTAGCCTGCCAGGCATCGGGCCAGGGCGGGGAGATGAGCTGAGAGAGGTTGGGGAGACAGACAATGAGAAGCCATTCCAACGCCAGGTGACAAGGCTGCGATAAGGTAGGCACTGGGTTCTTGGGAGCACAGAGGACGTCGATGAGGGTCTGTGTCCAGGGCAGAGGATGGGATGTGGATGGGAGGGAAGGGGGAGGGGAGGGGGAGGGGGGAGGGAAGGGGGGAGGAGGCGGGAACTCTTCATCCCAGCCCAGAACGGAAGCGTGATGGAGAGAAAAGGACATTTTCTCGTCTTTGCCTCTTGTAGACTCAAAGCGGAAAAGAGGGCCTTGTCCCCGATTGATGGGCTGGCAAAGCTGCTTCCTAAAAAGCCGCAGCCCAGGTGGGGCAAGGCTGCTGGGAGATTCCTTAGACGCTCTTCCCACTGGAAGATATGGGAGATGTTGCCTCCGCAGGACCTGATCAGCCCAGAACTGGATGCGGCGCCAGCTCGGCGGTGGCAGTGGGGAGCGGGGCTCTCCTGGCACGGCCTCCCTGCCCTCTGGCGGTGCCGGCCGGAGGGCCCCCAAGAGCCTGGAGAGCCCCAACAGACTGGACGCTGGCAGGTGACTGCTCCTCAAGGCCAGATCCTGCCGGGGGCAGTGTGGAGGGGAGGGTGGTCTCTGTGAGGTGAGACACGTGTGGCGAGATGGGAAGCTGGTGGGGTCTAGAGGCCATAGTCCTGGGTTTGAAGCCTGGCTCTTCCATTTGCTGGGTGGGTGACCCTGAGAAAGTCACTTCCCCTCTCTAAACTCCAAGTCTTCATCAGAAAGGCCTGCACGATGACCCACCTCAGGAAGACCTGTGGGGCTAAACCAGGTGCCCTCTCTGAAGGCACCTGGCATGGAGCACTGCCCTCCACGCAGACTCAGTAAGTGGTTACTTACTCATACCCAACACGGGCGCTGCCCGTCACCCGTGTCCCTGTCACCGTCCTTCCATCCCCCCCAACTTTTTGTTTTTCTTTTAAGGGCTGCACCTGGGGCATATAGAAATTCCCGGGCTAGGGGGTTGAATCAGAGCTGCAGCAGCCAGCCAACGCCACAGCCGTGGCCACAGAGACACTGGATCCGAGCCACATCTGTGACCAACACCACACCTTGCGTCAATGCTGAATCCTTAACACATGGAACGAGGCCAGGGACCAAACCCGCATCCTCGTGGAGACCAGTTGGGTTCTTCATCTGCTGAGACGCAACGGGAGCACCCTGGCTGACTTTCTAGCCCTGACGGTCCCCCAGACCACAAGACGGTCCCCCTGTAAGTCTGGGCTGGCAGATGCAGTATTGCCCTGAGGCATGGGGCCTCCTTGGCCTCTGCTGCCTGCCAGCTGATAGCGTCCAGAAAGCTTTGTGCAGGTTTGCCTAGGAACCTGCCCAGCCTATCAGCTGGTACCAGCAGGGCAGCCCTGAGCGTGCTGTGGCCCGTTGCTTCTTGGACTGTAGCATTTGGACCTAGGAGAACATATCTGCCCCTGAGAGAGGTGTGGTTGGCAGGGGAGGGCGACAGGGGGTCAGGAGTCTTGCAGGACCCAGAGGAGGTCACCCCACTTCCACACCTCAGAAGGTAACCAGGACAGCCAACCACAGTGCACGGAGATGCCGGGCCTCTCCCAGCCTTACCAGGGCCCCCTCTGGAAGGCCTGGGATGTACACAGCTGCCCAAGATGCCTGCCTCTGCTGCTCCCAACTCAGAGCCTTGGGCAGCCACCCCGGCCAGGAAATTCTTTTTTTTTATTTTTAGGGCCATACCCGTGGCATATAGAGGTTCCCAGGCTAGCGGTCCGATCAGAGCTAAAGCCACCAGCCTATGCCACAGCTCACGGCAACGCTGGATCCTTAACCCACTGAGCGAGGCCAGGGATCGAACCCGCAACCTCATGGTTCCTGGGCAGATTCGTTTCCGCTGTGCCACAACAGGAACTCCCCGGCCAGAAAATTTTAATTCCAGTACAGATAACCTCCAGGTTGGTTATCCAGTCCTAGCCCTCACCTTACAAATGAGGAAAATGAAAGCCAGGGAGGCTGAGTGACTCGCTCAGGTGTGCGGGGCTGGCTGGTGGCAGAGCGGTGGTGGTCAGGGCGATGGCCCTTGTCTCTTAGCTGGAGGGCGTAGCCTCAGGAAGCTGCCTCCCTCAGGCCACACAGGCTGCAGGCATGATGCTGAGCCAGACACACCAGGGGAGAGGTTCTCACAAGACAGTGGGCCTGGGCCTTTGTTCACCTGTGTAGCCCAAGCACCTAGAAATCTGCCTGGGCACACAGTAGGTGTTCACTGAATATTCAACAAATGAATAAGTGAGAGAGTGACAGCTAAGATCCTTGAAGGACGCAGATGACACACCCAAATCAGGAGAGTCTGAGAAAAGTTTGACAAAGGGACTTAAAAGGACGTGGCAGGGGAGTTCGCATTGTGGCTCAGCTGTAAAGACGTAACAAGCATTCATGAGGATGTGGGTTCGATCCCTGGCCTTGCTCAGTGGGTTAAGGATCTGGCATTGCCAAGAGCTGTGGTGAAGTTTGCAGCTGTGGCGTAGGCTGGCAGCTGCGGCTCCGATTTGACCCCTAGCCTGGGAACCTCCATATGCTGCAAGTGCGGCCCTCAAAAACAAAACAAAACAAAAAAAGGCATGGCAAGGTGTGCGGAAACCACAGATGTTGTCCAGCAGAGGGGGCTGTGATGGCCCCTAAACCTGAGGGTGAAGGTGGAAGCTACAGGATGGAGAGGTGCGTGGAGAGGGGCTGGGGATTAAGCCGAGGAATTAGCCAGACTGAGGCAGCCCTGCCGCTGCCCAGAGGGGCCGGCAATCAACGCCCCTTGCCTCTGCTTTCCCTGCTCTCCGACCCCCTGCGGGGCCTCCCCTGGCAGAGGTTGAAAGGGAGAAAGGGAGAAGGGCAACTGGAATGCAGGAAAGGCTCCCAGTCCAGCCACCCAATCGCGGCCCCGCCCGGCCTGGAGAATGTCGTCCTCTCCCAAGTTGTTCTCGCTTCTCCCGTGACCCCGCTGGAGCCCGAGGGTCTCCTGGGAAGGAAGGCTGTGGGCCCTCAGCTGCTCTCTCTTCCTGGTGGGGTTTGGGAGCAGCCCCCATGGCTTCCAGCCCCACCCCCACCTTGCGGGGGGTGGTACGAGCTTCTGCTCGTTCTCCTCCTTCCACCCTATGTCTTAAGCCAGGGCTCTGAGTCTCGGTACTGCTGACATTTGGGACCAGGTCATTTCTGTTGAGGAGCCTGTTTACAGGATGTGTAGTTGCATCTCTGGCCTCTACCCGCTCGATGCCAGGAATAAGATCAGATGCCTCCCCTGCATTCCCAGGAGTGACAGCCAAAGAAGTCGCCATATGTTGCCAAACGCCCCTGAGGCAAAATCAACCCCCCCGCTGAGAACCACTGCCTTAAACTGTCTCTTTCTTGGGCAGACACCTGGGCCCAACCCTGCCTTTTACACTGAAAAGGCAAACACCCTGCTTCCTGGCTTCCTAGGTACTCATCGGAGCTCTCGATTTAAAATCCAGTCAGTTACACAATTAGCACGCGTAAACACAGCCATTTGCAGGCATCAGCAGGCAGTAATTTTTAGAAAAAGAGACGCACAAGAACATATAATATACAATGGGAAGCTGTTTAAATACAGATAGGATGTATTTATTTATGCCTCACCTTGTTTCAAAATGGATTTAAGGCGACCTAAAGGAAATTAGCGCAAGCGAGGGGAAATGAGACAAAGGGAAAATAAGAGCGTGCATTTCAGATGGAAGTTCGCAACCAAATGCATGAAATGAAGGATTGTGCGCTTGCTAAAGATGGGCCATAAATTTAGCTCCATGCTCTCGGTACCCAACTCAAAAAGGGAAGCAGAACCAAGGACAGGATCCGAGGGGGAGCTTACCAGCACCAAGACCCTCAGCTTAGCTTCCCTGACGCCTGCTTTCCCACGGTGACCTGTCACTGGGCTGGCAGCACCTGTTCCAGGTGGTGGGGATTAGCTGTAACGAACCCAACAAGTAACCAGGAGGACACGGGTTTGATCCCTGGCCTCGCTCAGTGGATTAAGGATCTGGCACTGCCGTGAGCTGCGGTGTACGTTGCAGATGTAGCTCCAATCTGGTGTGGCTGTGGCTGTGGTGTAGGCTGGCAGCTGCAGCTCTGATTCAATCCCTAGCCCGGGAACTTCCATATGCTGTCGGTGCGGCCTTAAAAAGAAAAGAAAAAGAAGACTGAAGCTTATTGATGTGACACTGAGGCTTATAAAGTGTTAAGCAACGATCCCAATAACCCAGAGCCAGTAAACAATTGGAATGGGGGGACTGAGGTGCAGTCTGGCCTGACTCTAGAGCCCACAAACAGGTGGCCTGGCTTGCCCGCCTTTAGTGGGAAAGCTGGAGGTCAGAGAAGGAAAGGAATCATACCCTAAACTGAGAGGCCAAGAGAAACAAAATCCCAATATAGAGCCACAGGCAGTATTTCTTCCACCCCAGAGAATCCCTGCCTCTGTGCTCAGAGGAAAGAAAAAGCTTGTTTTGAGATGGGAACCAATCCTGTCTTTATTTAAAAATTAGGTACTTTGGAGTTCCTGTTGTGGCATAGTGGTTAACGAACCTGACTAGCATCCATGAGGATGCGAGTTTGATCCCTGGCCTACGCTCACTGGGTTAAGGATCCAGCATTGCCGTGAGCTGTGGTGTAGGTTGCAGACGCGGCTCGGATCCGTCGTGGCTGTGGCTGTGGCCGGCAGCAACTGCTCCGATTAGACCCTTAGTCTGGGAACCTCCATATGCTGTGGGTGTGACCCTAAAAACACAAAGGACAAAAAAAAAGTAGGTACTTTATTATGGATTTCTGCATTCGTTTTGATCTTTAAAATTATTACATTAAATATTCATCTTGATCACTGAGGGTTTTTTTGGTCCTTTATTAAACTGCAAGCCTGGGGCAAAGTACCTCACTCGCCTCGCTTTATCCTGCCTTCCAGAGGGCCTGACACCGACTATCACCCCCATTCATTCCTTCTCTGCACTGATCCAGGGCTGAAATGAAAACCAAAGGGAGAGGAGGCTGGAAAAGCTACCCCCAGGGGCTGTTTCTTCTAAGAATCATCCCAAATACTCTTGAACTTGACCATCTTCATCCAATGTTACAGGCGCAGAAACTGAGATTCAGGGTCAAAATTACTCACCAGAGTGGACTCACGGTTCAAGTCTTTCTCCAACACCCCACCCTGCTTCTTGGTCCTCGGCTCCTTGGGTCCTGCTGGAGAGCACGGGTCTGGTGGCTCAGGTGGCTCCGGTCCTCGATCACTCCTCTCTTTAGGAATCTGAAAGCCGCCTTCTTATATTGCCTCAGCAGGCTCTGAAAGCCAATCCAATGCAATCTGCAGTAGAAGCAAATGGACTCTATGGAGAAAACATAAGATGTTGTCTGAGTTAATAAGGTAACAGTTTAATATGTTTTTCTCGCCTACCCTCAGCCTCCATCTTACACAAGCTAGCAAGTGTTCACAGTTTGCCTTTCAGTAATTTAGGGAAGGCATTTGAAATTCCTGTCTGCCCTGCTCCCCAACCAGTGATGTTTTTTTGTCAACCGCTAACAGCATTTAAAATATTTACAGCCCTTTCTTTGCCCTGCGGTATATCAGAATAAATCATTGTTACCAACAATAAATCAAAAATTAATCTCCAAAAAGCTCTATGCCTGTCCTATCCTTCAAACAGCAAGGAGCAGAATCTATCCAAAGCAACTTGGCATCCACAGAATTGGTGTTTCCCCAGCCTCCCCAGGGAGGAGGTGAATTGTGGGCAAAGAGAGCAAGAGCCCCACACTGCCCCCTGGTGGAGCTGCCCCAGGGCCAGTGACCCAGCCCTGGGATTGGGACTGATGCCTGGGGCGGGCGTCGGCGGGGGCGAGGATGGGTGTTCACCGACCTTGACCCCGGCTCCTCAGCCCTAATTATCAGACCAAATCTTCCCAGACATCACAGTTCCCTTTCATTCTGAAAAGGCCTCTTTCATGCCGCAAAAAGTGCCTCTTTCTTCGCTGTTTTTTTCTCATTAGTTTCTTTCCCTCCATTGAGATGTCCCTGCTCTCATCATCACAGTCCCTCTCTTTTCCTTCTTATCCAACTCCATCCTTAAACTCTACTGATCTTTTTCTCTTCCTTTTCCTTTGCCGTTCCTTTGAAAGCTCTCTCTCACCTTTTTCTTCCACTTTTCTCTCTTGCCTTGGAACTCCGGATAGAGGAGTTAGAAATCCAGCAGAGACACCCCGTGCCAGGTATTCTGAGAGTGCTTGGACTTTCGGTGAAGAACGGGCGGCCTCTGTGTCCCGCGAGAGCTCCCTTTGAGTCCCGCGAGAGCGCCCTCTGTGTCCCCGCGAGAGCTCCCTTTCCAACTCTCCTTTCTCCATCTTCTAGTCCTAGAATCTCTCTCAGTTAATTTCACGTATAGCTTCAGCTCCCTAAACTTCGTGAAGGGAAATACAAACAGAAGTTAAACACCACCACCACCACCACCGCGCCCCCGCCCCAGCCACCTGCCCGCTGTATGGACCTGGCATGCGGTGCACAGAGGTTGGGGCAGGGGTGGGAAGGCAGGCTGGGCATGGACTGGGGCTTCCTCTGCCGGGTTCCCACTCTTTCTCTTCCCATGACTAGGTCCTCAATGAAGGCGGAACTGAGGGATTTTCTTGCTGTTCCCTCTGCTTTTTTCTGCCCTTAGATTCTGTGCTTGGAGAGGGTTTCTATGTGCCTTCTGGTAATGAGGTGCCTTCTCAGCTTGTTATTATCTCCGTAACTACCTGCATGTAGAGAATTTGTATTTGTCATGACAATAAAATAACACATGCTCGTTGTCGCCAATTTGGAAAAGGCCGACAAATTGCAAAGAAAAGGAAATCCTCCCACGATTCCACCACCTCCTGGTAACCACCATTATTGATATCTTGGTATATTTCATTCCATTTCTTTTCTGTACATGTGTGTGCATGTGTTTTATAAAGTTTTCACAAATGCATCATAATCAGAACTATTATACAGCGTTGGCCGTACTGTAGCTGTAAAAATTACTCATGATTTCCCATGTCTTAACACATTAGAAGTTTACCTGTTGCTCATGCCACGTTCTTGGGCGATTGTTTAGCTTTGCAGAGCCATTAAAGGCCAGAGCTCCTTCCATTGTGTGGCTCTATCTCTCGTAGGACCTTGGTGTGTCTCCATCTGGGAAAAGAGGGTGTGAAGGAGGCACACCCTCTCGTACACAGCCTGGGCTCCAAGTGGGACATGCCCCTTCTGTTCACATTCCATTGGTGACCATTTAGTCGTGTGTCGCCACGTGACACCAAGGGAAGCTGGGAAATGTAGTCGAGCCATTTGCTCGACACTTCCAGCCTGTGGGGCTTCCCACCGGTTCCCCCATCTGGGCTGTCACTGTAAATGCCTGCACTCTCACACCTCACTTCCCCTACAGGTTCATTCACCCTCCTTTGCAGCGGCTGTCCCAGAGCTTGGAGCTCCCTTACCAGCCTTGTCTGTTACTCACCTGTGTTCTCACACGTCATGCTGTGGTGGTAGACGACTCTGCTGTCTCACCCCTTTAACCGTGAACTTCCGGAGGGCAGCAACTGACACACAACCTGAAGTCAGCAATTTTGCTGTTAGGCTCTGTTGCATCGAGGTACTCAATCCATCTGTGCTAAGCGAGACAGGGAATGCGTAGGAGAAGAAGAGACTATGGGCACTGATGAACGCCACAGGGACGTCAGGAATGATGAAACTAACCTATAGTGATGGAAAGATATCTGTCACTTCTCAGCAGTGTTTGCTGGGTAATTAATACGAGGCAGTTTTTTGGGGAGACAGCACTGTTGCATATCTTGATTGTGGAGCTAGTTACTTAGACAGGTGTATTCAGTTGTCAAAATTCATCCATTTGCTAAAAATGGTTGCATTTTACTGTAGATCAATTACACTTCAATGAAGTCGATGATGGACTTTTTTTAAAAAATATGGGAGCGCTGCAATAACTGGAGACTGAGTCCTAAACTTAAAATGGGATCAAATCAAGAGATGGAAAGGCTAATCTTGAATAGGAGAGTAAGTACTTTTTTCCTCTGAGCTTTACTTGGAAGAGAAAAAGGAGAATGCTGGAGGATAAAGAAACCTGGGGAGTTTGTGGGGGCGGACTGAGAAATCGCTCAGGGACACAGAGATGTGTAAGCCTGCAACTTCAACAGCCCGATAGCTCTGTCTTCTACGAGGAAGACTGTGATGACACATGTTTACTGTCGTTGTAAATGTTGACCAGATAGATGGCCAAGTTTATTCAAGACCCCAGGTCATGAACCCAGAGTTCAGGCTGTTAGCCTGGGTTGACACCTTGAGCTCTTATTATATTTGCATGAAGACATTTTGTACCTGCAGGGAAAACATCAGGTCCTGTTAACATCCAGGAATGCTGGAGATCTCAGCAAACCTCTCATCGCACATTACTATGCAGCTGGAAGAGCAGACTTTTATTGTTGTTGCTTTTTTTTTTTTTTTTTGCCTTGGGTTTTAGGGGAAAAGAGACAGCCCAGAGAAGTCTTAACACATGTTATTTGGAAGTATTGTGACAGCCGAGAAATTGGGCTGGTGTCAAAAGAAACCACAGTGGCTGTTTTCTTTTTATTATTTTTTAAAAAGCAATTTTGATCTTTCAAGCCCCGTGAGAAAAAAAAAAAAAAGTTGACTAAATATACCTCTGTGGGGGTGTGTGTTGATTCAAGCGTTTATCTTGTCTCTGATCCCAGAGGATATATTCCTCTTACCGGGGCCTTCTCACCCTCTGGCGTCAGGCAGGTCTCTTCCCTCTTGGGCCCCACTCTTCAGGCTTCTAAAAATCTCTGGGATGCTTGTGTAAGAAGGATGCAGAAATTTCTGGAGAAGGTAGGGCCAGGACCTCGCTCCACCATGACTGCCTTATGATTTAAAAAGGCGGGAGTTCCCGTGGTGGCTCAGTGGTTAACGAATCTGACTGGTATCCGTGAGGATGCAGGTTCGATCCCTGGCCTTGCTCAGTGGGCTGTGGATCCGGCGTTGCCGTGAGCTGTGGCGTAGGTTGCAGACGCGGCTCGGATCCCGCGTTGCTGTGGCTGTGGCTGTGGCTGTGGTGCAGGTCAGTGGCTATAGCTCCGATTCGACCCGTAGCCTGGGAACCTCCATATGCCACGGGTGTGGCACTAAAAAGACAAAAGACACAAAAAACAAAAACTAGACAAAGAAAGAAGACTGTCTTAAGAAAAAAAAATAGAATTTATGGCTTACGTCACCCAAAGTTCCGGGATGGGCCAACTGTGACTGTGGCTGGATTCAAACCTGTCTCTAGGACAAGATTTTTCTCACGTCTCAGTTCGCCTTCCTCTCTGTTGGCTTCGATCTTGGCTCCATTTGTAGAAACCTGGCAGCCAAAGCTGTACCCCCAGTTCCTCTCGGGTTCTTATTCCTCAAAGGAAGTTTCAGAAACTGACACTTGTTGCCTCATTTTGACCTGACTTGGGTCCAGGGCCCTTCTTGAAGGAATCGTTAGTAAGCATTTCTACGAGGGACTGCCTTCTCCAGCAAGAGAGATTCAGAGGGACTAGGGGTTCACCTACCTCAGTTTCATTTGTGTCATCCCAAACATCCGTACCCAAGTCTCAACGTCCAGCTTCTTCCAGTGTCTCTGGGAAAATGCAAGCTGGTTTGCTTAGGACCTTGGTCCCAAACACGTGGCCTGATGGGAGTGGAAGGAAATTCTCCCAAAGCAGTATGACAGAGTTGTTACTCTATGAAAGAAGTGGATAGTGGAAGCCCCAAACCACTGGTGTCCACCACGCTTAGGAGCACTAGGCAGGGTCTTCAAGGTTAATTACCTGGCTTGGGCTACTTAGAAGGGAAAGCAAAGGTCAGTGGGTTTCCTAATCCCTCAGGGCTTGAAAAAGCATTGCAAGAATGGATATGGTACCTGCCAGCTCTCGGAGAGAGAGCTAAAGAATCATGTACACCAATTTCCAAGGCTTTCTGTGCTTTAGCCTCAAGCTCTGTCTCCACTTCTCAAACTGAACCCTCTACTCCAGCCTAACTGATATTATTTAGCATGAATTAGAAACTTAAGTTCAGGAGTTCCCATTGTGGCTCAGAGGTTAACGAACCGGACTAGGATCCATGAGGATGCAGGTTTGATCCCTGGCCTTGTTCAGTGGGTTAAGGATCCGGCGTTGCTGTGAGCTGTGGGTGTAGGTCACAGACACGGCTTGGATCCCGCATTGCTGTGGCTGTGGTGTAGGCGGGAAGCTGTAACTCCGATTCGACCCCTAGCCTGCGAACTTCCATATGCTGCTGGTGCAGTCCTAAAAAGCAAAAAAACAAAACAAAACAAAACAAAAAAACATAAAACCCCCAAAACCTTAAGTTCAGGAGTTCCTGCTGTGGCACAATAGGTTAAGAATCCAACTCAGTAATTGGGTTGCTGCAGAGGTTTGCCGTAGTTTAAGGGATCCAGTGTTCTAGGTTGCAGCCATGGCTCGGGGAACTTCCATATGCCATGGATGCAGCCATAAAAAAATAAAAATCTCAAGTTCAAATAGCCAAATTGCTCAGGTTCAAATCACAGCCCCACCATTTATTCTCTGTGTAATTTTGAGCAAGCCTATTTCCTCATTTGTAAGAATGGAGATATAATAGTATGTCCTCTTCAATGTGGGTTTAAAAGGATGAAAGAAGTTTGTTCATGTAAAATGCAACACCTCGAGGGTTGGTTTTTTTTTTTTTGTCCTCCTCTCAGATCCATTCTCAGCCCTTCTTTGTGCCACTTGAGGCTGGAATACTCATTGCTTTTGGGCGCTGCATCACCTCGGTTCCTTTGTCCTCTGGCTTCCAACCGGGTCTGGCCAATGGGTTTAGAGCATTTCTTACCTGTCCCTTCCCTGCACTTTTATTCCCATCTCTGGAAGGGGCTGGAACATGCCATGGACTGCAGCTTTTGTCCCGTGTCCCCCTGTCTCCATGTTTCCAGCTCACGCTTTCTCCTTTGGTGACATCGTTTTTTTCCATTGTCCTTTCTGCCCTGGAGAGTGATAGCTTTATACCGTTGCTAAGCCCTGAGTTCTTTAGTGTCCCTTATTTGGTTCCTTAACCTGGATCAGACCTTGTCAGAGCTATTCATTAAGATCGTTTTATCTACACCTCCTGGTGTGGATGGTGTTTCCTGCTGAGTCCTTAACTAATACAATAGTTGGTAATAAGAGTGGTTGCAGAAAACAACCTTCAAAGTGAGATGTGGGGGCCAGGTTTCTCACGAATTTCATGAATGCATAGATGATCTTCTTGCTGGCAGAAATGGGATGCTAGTTATCTGTGCCGTGATGTAGTAATAAGATTATTCAAATTAGCTCTAAGAGTGATGGAGGATGGAGAATCAGTGGAAGGCAAAGCTTTAAGTGATCGAGCCCTGCACTTGATTGCTATGGCAACCGTGGTAATTACAATAATTGTAGGGTGGGCTGGTTACTTCTGACTGTGCTAGAGTTTATGAGAGAGAGAGAGAGAGAGACAAAGATCAAGGAGCTTTAAACCTTGGAGTTCAAACTCAGATAGCAAGTGTGGAACCAGAAATTTCCTGTGGGGGCCTTAAAAGGGTCTTTATCTCCTGCAGCCTCCGAGAACAGCCGTGGGTCAGGCCTGAAGTCTAATTGCATGGGTTGAGGATTGGCAGTGCCTGTTAGATATACAGCTTTACCAAGTCCGTATGCCAAGGGCACTGTTTGGAAAGAAGCTGGACGTTGAGATTGGGGTAAGGATATCTGGGATGACACAAATGAAACAGAGATAGGTGAACCCCTAATCCCTCTGAATCTCCTTGCTGGAGAGAGCAGTTGTAGAAATGCTCACCTATGATTTCACGTAGGGGCAGCTCCCTTGCGAATGTTATGCCTCTGATCCTTGAGACCTGGCCCCCGCTTTTTCTCGCTGACACCAGACTCACCATGAGAGTCACAGCTCATCACAGCCCAAGGGGAAATTTGAAAGATCTTCTCCAGGAGGAGCTAGTTATATTCCAAAGGAACTGTGATCTTTCTATTTGTACTGTCGGGAACCTTGGGACCACATTTATCTGTGAATAGCTTCCAAGAGTATTAGGCCCAGGAAGATGAAATCTCATTGGACTGGATCAAATTTGTCACTATGGGTGAATTTGCCTGGGATTCAAGGTGCAATCCCAGGCAGTTGAGAGGGGCTCTTGGAGTTGGCTTGGTTGAGTAATTGAACACTGGATTTGATAATGCCTTACGTCGAATGAGCCTGAGCATTGCAGAACTTCTCCAGCATATTGTACAAGGAATCCAAAGTTTAGGAGGATGGGAGATTGAAATAAACTTACTGTATGTAAGCTGATTAATCCCTCCTCTAAGGCCCAGAGGATACTCCCCTCATGAGAACATTTATAAACACATAAGGAAGAAGAGCAACGTCTTCTTGAAAAGCTCGGTGGTGGCTGTTGTCCACAGGTCAGCGGTAACAGTGGGAGATGCTGCCACTGAACTGCGATCTCTGATACTAGCTGTAAAAATGGGAACCCCCCCCCACCAGGGACAGACTATTGGCGACAAGATGGGCTCAATTACCCTAATAAGCCACAAGGCTAGAAGAGTCATCAGATTGTTTTGTCCCACGTGGATTTATGGTGGTAGCTAATTGATCATGGCGTTCAAAGAAAGGAAAGAGATGTGCAGCCTACTCTGATATTGCTCGCTCTGTATTAGCACAGTCCAATAGAAACATCACCCAAACCACATTTTTAAGTTTGAATTTTTTAGTAGCCACATATCTAAAAAATTCAAAGAAACCATGATAATAATTTTTTTTTGTCTTTTTACCATATGGAGGCATATGGAGGTTCCCAGGCTAGGGGCCTAACAGGAGCTGTAGCCGCCAGCCTTCGCCACAGCCACAGCCACGCGGGATCTGAGCCACATCTGTGACCTATACCACAGCTCACGGCAAGCCGGATCCTTTACCCACTGACCGAGGCCAGGGATCGAACCTGCAACCTCATGGTTCCTAGTCGGATTCGTTAACCACTGAGCCATGACGAGAACTCCCATGATAATAATTTTAATAATGTATTTTATTTAATACATCTTATTTTAAAATAATACATTTTATTTATTTAATACATTTATTTAACTCCGCTAAATCAATATAAATCAGTATGTTATTTAACTCATCACTAAAGCAGTATAAATCAATATAAACGTTCTTGATGTGATGTTTTACTTTTTGAGGAACTACATGCTCAGTAACTGCACATGACTGGTAGCTACCATGTTAGACAGCATAGATCTATATAACTGGGGGAATTATTGAGGTGGGTAGAAACCCGATTCAAACAGCCATAGTGATAATTGGTGGTTTCCCATGCTGTCTGCTGGGAGAAAGCAAACTCAGAATCCTTTGACTGAGGGAGAGGCCGGGTCACTTTAAGGAAGCCTGAAATGTGACCCAAAGTATACTCTGTAAATTTCTTCTGAGCCTTCCCCAGACATTGGCCAGGAGTGACCGAGCACGAGGAAAAGGGACATACACAGTCCTTGTGCAGGTGACTGGCTACTAGCTCTGACTGGATGCTAGTTTCCGGGGACCCTAAAACCCACCGTGATTCATCAGCCGGGGTGAGAATTTAGGAAGGTCTGATGATAAATGAAATCTCGGCGGGAGCTGACCTGCAATAACTCTAGGGGGCCCACGGAAGCGACGTAAATAGCACAAGGAAGAGTCCCCATGTTAGTTCCCTGATCCGCAGAACCAGAACTGCTGGGTGAGAAAGGCCAAGACGAAGCCCCTGGAATGCCACCCTTCCTCCTGCCTGTCAAAAGAGCAAACCCCAGCCCTCTCCAGGCTCCTAGGGGTACTTCAGAGATTAGGGTCACCATCCAAGCCTTGAAAGATGAAAGGATGGTCGTTGAAGTCATATCTCTGTTTAATACCTATTTGGTCAGGAAAAGCGCTGCACGGGTCACAGAGAATATGCCACCCTCGATTAGGGAGCCGTTGCTGACTGCACCTGCTATGCTGGGTGTGCTCTTTCATTAGAGCAGTGGCACCTGGTCGGAGATGGCCATTGACTTGGCAAATGATTTTTTTCTTTATCTTAATTAGTACGAACAATCAGAAGCTGTCAGCTTTCTCCTGACTGAGCCAGTGGTCTACGCTCATGGTCTTGGGTTGGGTCAACTCTTCTGCTGTCATATCCAAAGGAGCCTGGATACCTTACAGTACTTCAGGCTAGCCTGTTGTATTGATGGCATCATGTCAGTTGGACCTGGTGAGCAGGATGCAGCAAGAACCCCTAAAGCCTCTGGAAGGTATAAGCGTGACGAGGGATAGGAAGAGAAAGACCATAAACCTGACACATCGACGAAATGCCTAGGGATCCAGTGGTCTAGGTCATCTTGGGCTAGCCCTTCCAAAGGTAAAATTAATTTGCTCCACCTTGCACTGTAAGCTCAAAAAAAAAAAAAAAAAAAAAGCCCAGTTGATGAATCTCTTTCAACTTTGAAAGCAACATTTGGGTGTTCTACTGTGGCCCATTGGCTCAGCAACCCGTAAGGCTCCCATCTCAGGATGAGTCCCAGAGCAAGAAGGGACTCTCCACCCAGCCCATGAGGAAGGACAAGTCGCTCCACCACCTAGGCCTGCGAGCCAGCAGATTCAATGTATCTGAAGCAGCTGAACCTTTGACCAGAGGATGATGTGACCTGAGCTGCTCATATTGGGTGTTATCTTCCCCCTTAAATCATAAAGTTGTCCTTCCCGTGTTAAACAGAGACGATATGTTATGAAACCAGGCCTGAGTGGGTCTGGGTGACACAGGTCATTCGATCGAAATTCCTGTTGCCTCTACTTCTGCCGTTGTACCATCTCTTCCTCAACCCACATACGTGGCCTCATGGGAATGTCCCTCTGATCAGAAGAAGGACAAACTGCAGGCCTGGTTTACAGATAAATCTTTTTCTACGTTGGCACCAGCCAGAAGTGGATGGCTGATGCATTACTGCCCAGCTAAGGGTGGCCCTGAAAGACAGTGATAAAGAAAAGCTTCCCAGGAGGCAGAAACTTGGACAAAAATATCTCATTTGCCTGGAAGAAAAGATGGGCTAAAGAAAAAATCTATATAGGCTCATGTGCAGTGGTGAAAAGATTGGCTTGACCGGTCAGGGACTTGAAAAGACTAAGAATGGAAGATTGATATGACAAAGAGAGCTGGGGAGAAAGAATGCGGATGAACTTTCAGAATGAGTGAAGATGGAGGAGATACATATGACCCAAGGAAACGATCACGAGTGATCATTCACTGCAGAGGAAGCTTCCAAATATTAGGTGGACAAGATGGCCAGCCTTGTGGCCGTAGTCAGCCTCTTTCCCTCTTCACCCTGCTGCTTGTTCCTTGGGCCCGTGTATAGAGTGACCACAATGGCAGAAACGCTCACAGCAATAGGAATGTCCCCTCGCCAAGGTTTTTGGCAGTCACTACTGCGGAGTGCTCACCTTGCCAGTAGTGGAAAGGCTATCAGTGCCTTGGGAACCAGCTAATCCCCTTGCTTTACTGAATTCTTTCCACCTTGGAAAGGACAGTGCTTCATGAGAATAGATACAGATTCTGTATTCATGCTTACCTTCTTTGCCTGCAACTTTTCCACCAGGACTATCATCCCAGAACTTTCAGAATCCCTTATTCACTGTCATGGCAATTTTTTTTTTTTTTTTTTTTTTTGTCTCTTTAGGGCCGCATCTGCATCATATGGAGGTTCCCAGGATAGGGGTCAAATCAGAGCTGTAGCTGCCGGCCTACACCGCAGATTTCAGCCACATCTGAGACCTACACCACAGCTCATGGCAACACCGAATCCTTAACCCACTGAGCGAAGTCAGGGATCAAACCTGCGTCCTCATGAATGCTAGTCAGATTTGTTTCTGCTGAGCCACAGTGGGAACTCCCTGTCGTGACATCTTATACAAACGCCTCTGACAAAAGGACTGATATCAATAGAAAGACTGAGCGGTAATAAGTTTATACCCATGTAACTGAGTGATCCTGTTCTGATAGAAAATTGGGATGGCCAATAGAGGCTCACTTACGACTCTAACTGGGTGACAATACCCTGAGAGATTAGGGTGTTGTCCTTTAGGATGTGACAGATGGTCTAAACTTGACCAAACAGGAGTTCCTGCTGTGGTACAGTGGGTTAAGAATCTGACTTCAGCGGCTCTGGTCGCTGCGGAGGCATGTGTTCAATCCCCAACCCTGCACAGTAGGTTAAAGGATCTGGAGTTACTGCAGCCTGCTGTGTAGGTCACAGCTGTGGCTCGGATTCCATCCCTGACCTGGGAATTTCCATATGCTATGGGTTTGGCCATTAAAACAAACAAACAAACAAACAAGCAAATACACCAACACAAAAGACTTGACCAAATGATGGTGACAGTTCCCTCAAAGCCAAAATATAATAAAGGTCTGAAAGCCAAGTGGAAGAGGTGAAAATGAAAATGACACCTCTCATGATTATACCTAATAATGTATTTATGGAGTTTTTCTTGCTCATCTTCTCTTGGCTTTCATAGGTTTTGATATCTAGGTTCCCAAGGAGGGAATGCCACAGGGAATATGCGTAGCCCTGGTTCCATTAAATTGGAAGCTGACACTCCCCTCATCCCCCCACCCCGGCCATTTGGGGCTCCTCTAGAATGCCACCCACCAGTACTTGTCAATGGCAGAGGGAACCTCTGGTTGGCTCAGAGAAGCCCAGGCTGGAGGGCCCTGGCTGAGTTCCATCCTCCATCCTTCTCCAGCCCTAGTGAGAGAAGATTGGGTTTGTGGAGTTCCATTCCATCCAACAAACATTTATTGGAAAGCTTTTGGAGGTAACAAAGCAGCATAACTGACTAACCAGAACAACTCATGAAATGAATGGCTCTGGTCAATTGAGCTTTCTAAGTAACGGAGTTTTATTCTGAAAACTCTGGTTACGTATCTTGCTGAAATGTCTGACCCTACTTCCTTCCCTAGCGAGCACGGCTGATGCTTTCTTTGATGAACAGGGATCTTAAAGGCCCTGGAGGTGATTCTTTCCAGAAGACCAAGTCTCAAGGTGATAATGCAGATGGAGCTGAATGAACCATACAGGACAGATGATGCTTTATCAAAAGATAAATTCCCAACATCAGCTGGATTCCTCCTATTTGCCTTCTGAAGGAGGAACCCTGAAGGAGCTCAGGTGAGCAGAAAGCTTCAGGCCGAGGATTTGTTGCTGTTGTTGCGATGATGGCTGTTAACCCAGGTTGCCGGTGTTTATATGGCGCTCTATGTTTTCATGCCTCTTTCATATTTATGCTCTCATCTGAGCCTTATATGAGCCCTTTGAGACGGCGAAGGCGTGTTTTGTTATTCTCAAGGAGCAGGTGGAACAACCGAGGTGCGGAGAAGGGGCGGACTGGGACACAGGTCCCTTGAATTACTACCGATTATTTATTTGGGTTCCATTCTGAAAGCAGTCTCTTGTGCCTTGACAGTGGGAAGAAGACAACACATTTTTAATGGATCTTGAGAGGAAAAAAAAGAGAGGAAGAAAAAAATTCAGTGGGTAGTTGCACAGTAATGGAGAAGCTGGGCTGCGGGAAGACTGGGCCGTCAAGGGATTTCTTCTATATTCCTGCGTGTGGGACTTAAAGTGGTCTCTCCCCACCACGTGGGCGGAACCCCGGGCACCACAGCACAGAAGCCATTCTCCTCCCACCGTGGCCATCTCCTGCTGTCGCCCTGACGTTCTCGGCCAGGTCTCTGACACCTGCCACGGGACAGAGTCCAGACATGCCTCCGCCTTGGGGGAAAGACTGCGGGCCACGGGACACGCATTTTGCTGTAGGCTTCTTCCCCACAGAGAGGGCAACCTCCCTTCCCGGAGACAAAGTGGCTCCTCACAGTGGAGCAACCAGTGACGCCAAGAGCCCGGAGCTGGCAGTCAGGGCCCTGGGTTCAAAGTCTTGGCAACACAAGGGGGAGTGGGAGGAGCAGGAGGGACGGGGAGTTTGGGATTAGCGGATGCAAGCTATTACATTTAGACTGGCTGAGCAATGCGGTCCTACTGTACAGCACAGGGAACTCTCTCCAGTCTTTGCAGAAAGACCGTGATGGAACATAGTATGAGAAAAAGAAAAAAAAAAAAATATATATATGGATACACACACTTTATATACATACATATATATATATATATATATATATATGGATGGATGACTGGGTCGCTTTGCTGTGCAGCAGAAATTGGCACAACATTATAAATCAATTATACTTTAATAAAAGAAAAACCCACAAAGTCTTGGCAAGGCAACAACGGGCAAGTCAAATGCATTTTCTGTGGCTGGGCTGATTTCTTATGCGGGCAGGAGGAGAGAATTAGCCACCTCCTTCTTGAAGTCCAAGGCTTTTCTTTTCTTTTTTTTAGGGCTGCATCCGCGGCATATGGAGGTTCCCAGGCTAGGGGATGAATCGGAGTTACAGCCGCCAGCCTTTGCCACAGCCACAGCAACGTGGGATCCGAGCCGCGTGTGCGACCTACACCACAGCTCACGGCAACCCCGGATCCTTGAGCCACTGAGCGAGGCCAGGGATCGAACCCGCAACCTCGTGGTTCCTAGTCGGATTCGTTAACTGCTGAGCCACGACGGGAACTCCTCCAAGGCTTTTCTGAAAGTAAGTGAGACTCTGTGGGAAGAAAGATGCTCTGCGCTTTTTAGAAATGCGAAGAAGAAAGACCACCAACCCGGTCCCTCAGAGCTCGGCCGCACAGGTTGTCAACAGAGTTCTGAGGCCATCTCCTCTTCTCCATAAACGTCTGCCCTCTGCCCGCTTCTGCATCCAACCGTATGTTAGCATCTCTGCCCTGCGTCTGACTGGTGTTGAGGACGAGTGGTGCGAGGTGTCTAACGGTGACGTAAATGAACAGGAGTCTCGTGTTGAATCTCTGCACGTCAGTTTCCACATCTGTCAAATGTCACTGGTCCTGATGACACGGTCTGTCAGGCCAGAAAGACGCTCAGCTTTATTATTAGATGATTTCAAAAGTCCTTTCGTGGCTCAGTGGTTAACGAATCCGACTAGGAACCATGAGGTCACGGGTTCGATCCCTGGCCTCGCTCAGTGGGTTAAGGATCCGGCGTTGCCTTGAGCTGTGGTGTAGGTCGCAGACGCGGCTCGGATCCCGCGTTGCTGTGGCTGTGGCTGTAGACCAGCAGCTGTAGCTCCTGTTAGACCCCTAGCCTGGGAACCTCCATATGCAGCGGATGAGGCCCTAGATAAGGCAAAAACAAAACAAAACAAAAAGCCCTTTCCAGTCTAATAGTCAGTGAACTGATAAACTCTCTAAAGGGAAACTTGCATGTTGCAGGGGTCGGGGGGGGCGTCTGTGGAAAAATTAAGGAGCAGACAGTCACGGGGACGTGGGCAAGGCATTTTAGAAAGAGCCAAATGTGCAGAGGACACAGAGGATTTGGACTCTGCAAGCAGCTGAGAAAGGGTTAGCCCCGAACGGAGAGTGCCCAGGCGTCAGGACTGAAGGCAGTTCATCAGGACGGACTGGGAACCTGGGCCCCTCGGCGCCTGGACGGACTGCAGGCATCTGTGAACCACGCTGCTGGGCCTCCTATAGACACACGGTACACGTGTGCCGGTGGCCCAGCAGCGGTTTCTCACACTTGAAAAGCTTGGCTTTGCCCTCTCTCTGCAGTCGAGCGACACCAAGAGGCAGAATCGCTGATCTCCTGGGACAGCGAAGGCCAGACCCCGGGTAGCCAGATCCTCGGGTGGCATGGCTGGAGACTTCACATCTGGGCAGGGAGGACGAGAAAGTCGAAGCCCGTTTATAGAATCGTCACAACAGGCTCAAGGAACAGGTGCAGCTGGCAGCCACGCAGAGGGTCTCAGGACCCAGTCCTCGCTAACGCCTTTCACAGGCACTGATCCTAAAGACCAGCTCTGTCAGGCCTAAAGCCTTTTGTTATTAGGTTGATTTCCTTCTCTGAGGAAGACGGGAGAGAAAGAAGCTCCAGGAGTTTCCGTCGTGGCTCCGTGGTTAACGAATCCGACTAGGAACCATGAGGTTGTGGGTTTGACACCTGGCCTCCCTCAGTGGGTTAAGGATCCGGCGTTGCCGTGAGCTGTGGTGTAGGTCGCAGATGCGGCTCAGATCCCGCGTTGCTGTGTGGCCCTAGAAAAGGCAAAAAGACCAAAAAAAAAAGAAGAAGAAGGATGAAGCCACCAAGCAGAGCCTCCTTCTCAAAGCAAAGCCCGCCTTTCTCAAAGTCTGAGCCAAGACTCGCTCATATCAGAATCAGCCAGCACGCTCATTTTCAGATGCATGTTCCTGGACTCCTTACCACCGAATCTGAACCTCTGAGGAACTGGCATTCTCTCTCTTTTTTTTTCTTTTCTCCACCCCCCCCCCCTTTAGGGCCTCACCTGTGGCGTATGGAAGTTCTCAGGCTAGGGGTCCATTTGGAGCTACAGCTGCCAGCCTACACCCCAGCCACAACAACGCAGGTTCCGAGCTACGTCTGAGAACTGCACCACAGCAGCTCACGGTAACACCGGATCCTTAACCCACTGATCGAGGCCAGGGATTGAACCTGCATCCACATGGACACTAGTTGCATTTGTTACTACTGAGCCACAACAAGAACTCCAGGGACTAGCATTTCTTAGCAAGCTCCTCAGGGTGATTCTTATGTCCAGTAATGTTAAAAACCATCTGACTGACCTCAATTCCTGGCAAATAGTAGACATTCAGCAAGAAGGTGATGAAAAATTGAAAGCAAAAATGACTGTGTGCGGGGGAGAGAAAGCGCATTCTCAGCGAACCAGGAAGGAACAGAAGTGACTAGAATGAGAGTCAGTGTTTATCGGACCTGGAAAAGGCTGCGAACGGAATATAATATTTTTAGTTTACAAAGCTTTCATCTTTCTTCCCTTTTGAATCCTGATGAGATAACCCTAAGATATCCTTGTCGTTAACACAGAAATTCAGAGTATGCATCATTTGCCTGATGTCACGCAGCTAACAGGGGACGTGGCTCAGGGCCTTTGACAAAGAGCTCCAGGCCAAGCCACTCAACAGTCTGTCAGCTACTGCCATCCTCACCGAATACAGGCCAAGGAGGCCACGAGCCAGTGCTGTTCTGAGGAAGGGAGACCTTCTCTAACAGGCGCGGTTAAGGCCCAAGTGTGGTGCAGGATGGGAAGAGAGGGCAGAGCGACAGCTAATGAGCACTGACTGTATACCATAACCAGCCACTTGTGTGTATCATCTCATATAATGCTTACGGCCACCTGCAGAGATGTCATTGTCCTCGGTTTGCAGTTGAGGGGGATGAAGCTCAAGAGAGAGGACAGGAAGTAACTCGTCCGTGGCCCTGGTCGCAGCACTAGGATGTGATAAAGCCAAGTTTTGCACTCAAGTCTCACCAAAGTCAGCTTTTTCTCTGCCACCTTTTTCCCTCTTTTCCTGCTTAACTTTGGATTGATGCAGATTTTTTTCTTTTTTTAATGACTGCACTGGTGGCATACGGAAGTTCCTGGGCCAGGGGTTGAATCTGAGCGGCTGCTGCCATCTGTGCTGCAGTTGTGGCAACACCAGATCCTTAACCCACTGTGCCGCAGCAGGAACTCCTGTGTCATATTTTAGATTACCCATGTAAGAGATATTATATGGTATTCGTCTTTCTTTTTCTGACTTCGCATAGAATGGTAGTCACTAGGCCTATCCATGTTGTTAATGACAGTACCTTTTTTTTTTTTAATGGCTGAGGAGATTTCCATTGTATATATATATATACCATATCTTCTTGATCCATTCATCTGTTGATGGACATTTAGGTTGCTTCCACGCCTTGGCTATTGTGAATAATCTTGCTATGAACATAGGGGCACACGGATCTTTTTGAATTATAGTTTTGTCCATATATACGCCCAGGAGTGGGATTGCTGGGTCATACGGCAGTTCTAGTTTCAGTTTTTTGAAGAACATCCATACCGTTTTCCATAGTGGCTGCCCCGACTTACATTCCCACCAACAGTGTAGGAGGGTTCCCTTTTCTCCACACCTGTTGTTCGTAGCCTTATTAATGATGGCCATTCTGACTGCTGTGAAGTGGTACCTCATTGTTTTGATTTGATGCAGGATTTTTAAATTCTTTTTATCTTTGATTGGTTAGTTATACATTCTACTTTTTCCTTTTAGAAATTATACTTAATTTTTATATGTGCTTTCATTGAATTATATACTTTTAATATTTTAACAAATGTCGTTAACAATGTCTAACGTGGCTCATCTCTGTCTTCCTCCTGAGCTTTATAAGGTCTTTATAATGCTGTGCATCTAATTTCTTCCTCCTGTCTTTCAAGATACAACTATCTATTCAATTCAGCCACATGAAATTGCTAGTATTCAAAAATTTTTGACCTATAAAAATGGCAATTTCCTATAAATGATGAAAAAAGTTTTCATTATTTTCAATGAAAATAATGTTAGTGACATTTCATAATTAAAATCCTCCAAATTAGACATTTAAAATATTTTATACACAGATTCACCAACATATAAACCAATTTCCTTATTTACTGTTAATTTTTTGGTTTTATTTTTTAAACATAGAATGTATTTATTTAATTACACACACACACACACACACACACACACACACACACACACACACGCACACACAGCAGTGGGAACCAGCCTGATAAAGCTTGCTCAGACATAACTGAACAAATCCTGTGCTGGAGCTACACACCCTGCCTCTTTTATTCATTCAAGTAAGACCTCTTCATTCAAGTCAAATAGACTCTGAGACAGATGGTTGGAAAATTGTATCAGAACATTTAAGTATCTCTGCCTCTTTCACACAATTTGACCCGTAGCCTGGGAAACTCCAAATGCATACAATTTGTCTAGATTTGACCTTAAGCAAAATTGTTATTTTGGTCTGAATCTGAGGGTCTTAGGCATGGGTTTGCAACAGAATCACATGAATTTTTTTAAAACATAACTATTAGTTTTTGAGACCTACTTCTTTATGTTCAGTTTCATTAACAGTGTTTTCCAATGAAGGTATGTGAGTAGCAAACTCAATCTTTGCCTAAAAATATTTTTTAAAATATTTTTTATTTCACATTCATTTTTGTATGACAGTTGAACTGGGTATAGAATTTTAGGATGACAGTTTTTGATCTTGAGCATTTTTCTTACCCCTTTCTCTCTTTTCATAATTCTTATTAAATGTTGTGTGCAACCTTCTCATCACATCCTTCATGCCTCAGAGTCTGGTTTTCATCTTTTTATCCCTCAGAGTTTCATTCTAGGTTATTAGATCTAGCTTTTTTTTTTTTAATTCACTAATTCTCTTTGACTTTGAAAAGCCTACTATTCAAACTTCCATTGAGTTTTTGAATTTTGACTGTTATTAATTTTCTGTTTTTTAGGCCTGCACCTACAGCATATGGAGGCTCCCAGGGTAGGGGTCGAATCAGAGCTGCAGCTGCCAGCCTACACCACAGCCACAGCAATCCGGATCTGAGTTGCATCTGTGGCCTACACCACAGCTCATGGCAATGCCAGATCTCCAACCCACTGAATGAGGCCAGGGATCAAACCTACACCCTCATGGATACTGATGATTATTATATTTCTTATTTCTAGAATTTTCATAAGTTCTTTTGGACAATTACATTGTTTTGTTATTGTGTCATATTCATATTTTCCTGATGTTTATTCTTTCTTAAACATTTTAAGTGTACCTATTAACGTTTCTTTCAAATGTTTTATTATATCCAGATATTGGGGTGCAAATTCTTTGGTTTGAGGTATCTGCTGTCCCCTATGGTGGTTTGTTTTCTTTGTGAGACTCTGTTCAGTGGGGATTAGTTCCCACAGGATTCCCATGTTTCCTTGTGTCCCTTCTCAAAAGGCATCTGCAGAGTCCTACAGAGTTCCAGTTTCTGGCTGATTTTTATGTTAATTTCTCAGCTAGAGTCCCTGTACCATGGGACAGTGAGAATTTAGAACCCAAGCCTATCAAATTGGTTTAAGATGCCAATGCTTGAGAATGACTTTTTTGACCTTCTTTGTATATCCATGGCCAGAGTGAACATCAGGCTTTCCTCATCAATTTCCAAGATAGTTGGTAGAGATTGTCTTTTTCTAGTTGCACGTGATCAGCTCCTCACCTTTATGAAAACTCAACTATATTCCCTGGGGCCTGCAGCCAAGTCTCCCCTCCCCAGTCACATATCAAAACTCCAGCCCCAGATGATCTTACAATTCTGTGGACCATTTTGGTTCAGCAGTCGCTATGCACCCTGACTTTGAGTACCCTTCTTTGTTATCTAGCATTGGGCATTTCTCTCCCTTAACACTGAGCTTGGCTATGTTTAAAATTTTTCTTCTGTTGGAATTCCCACCATAGCTCAGCAGAAAGGAATCTGACTAGTATCCATGAGGACGCAGGTTCGATCCCTGACTTCGCTGAGTGGGTTAAAGATCCAGTGTTGCCGTGAGCTGTGGTGTAGTTTGCGGACACAGCTTGGATCTGGTGTGGCTATGACTGTGGCGCAGGTCAGGGGCTACAACTCTGATTTGACCCTTAGCCTGGGAACCTCCATATGCCACGGGTACAGCTCTAAAAAGACCAAAAAAATTTTTTTTTGTTCTGTTATATTTCATTCCCATATGTTTGGTTGGGGAGGGGCATGAAGATAGAGTTATTTTCCGTCAGCTCGGTGCACTGCATTGACCAGCCGTGACTCGTCCTTGCTTTTACAGCATGCCGCTCCTTTTGGGGGAGCAGATTCATTTTCTGTTTTGTTGGGTGGCTGTTCAGAAGTTCCTTAGAAGTCAGATGATATGATGAAAACTCTCATTGGGAAGAAGGAACCTGAGTGAGCAAATTAGAAAAAGCCAGGGGAAGACACTGGTAGGAGCCCTTCTTTTGAAAAGGAACTCAATGCTACTTGGGGGAAGTTAAAATTGGAGCTGATCTCTGAGACTCAGAGCTCTGAACAAAGAGGCAGAGGTGCTGAGGAGATAATGAACATCTGTAATCTGAGCAGTAACTGCACACAAGCTGCATTAGACCTGTGAAAAGGGCCCGAGGCTGCCTGGAGGTGGAGAAAAAAGATACACGAGCCAGTGTTCAGAGAAAGGGAATTTATAACAGTTTTGTTAATGACACAGCACTCAATTTGTACTGTGGAGGTGTCGCTTCTTTTAACTCTTCTCTAACTGGAGTATTTCACAGCTTCTAAAAACGATTTCCATGCCACTGGATAATTAAATGCTTGTTTTCAATGGAAAACAGAGAGAATGTATCCAGAGTTAAATGCCTTTCTTCTATCACCCCAAAGTAATCTAGCCACCTGCTCTAGGACTTACCTTAACCAGGCAACGCCAGTCACATGGGGTTGGGGGGTGAGTCAGTCTCTGTTGGAATTCAAGCTCCTCCACAGATCTTTGAAGGATGCTCGGCACCTTGCATGGTGGGAATATCACGGAGGTCACGGTGGAGACAACTCAGTAGGGGTGGAGTCCATCCAGTAGAAACAAAGGGAAAGGAGTTTCCTGGCTACTCAATGCTAAGGGGTGAGCTACTTCGACAGATGCTGAACCCCAACCCCCTGCCCTCCCACGTTCCTCACCCGCCAGGCCGTGAGCAGCGGTGGTGAGTGAAGGGAGCTAATGACTGTGAAATCTATTCTTAACCAGTTTGCATGACTCCAATCACTGGAGTACAAGTACAAGTAGCCTGATTATAGGAGCTAAATAAATACCAGGGACACAAATATCCTAGAGGAGAAGGGGCAAGGGGAGAAGCAGAGCATGGGGAGAGAAGAGTCCCATCCATCAGCTTAAGCAGGTAGGACAGGAGAAGATATGTTCTTGGAAACGGAGAGGACAATGGCAGAAATTTCGGATCCTGCTCTGCAAGGGCTTGAGCAAACAGCCTGATGCCTGGACACCAAGGATGCCGAAGGCCAGGGGATTCTGGGAGTCTGTCCTGCTCCTGATGATGATGATAATGATGATGATGGCAAACGCCTCCGCAGTGCTTGCTACTTGCCAAGCACTCTTCTAAGTACTTTGTGCATAACTCATTTAATCTTCACGGCAACCTGGCAAGTTAGGTAAATTGAAGCACTTCCCCAGGGTCACATAGTAAGTGACAGAGCTGGGATTCAGACTTTGGAAGACTGACTCAGGGGCTTATGTCCTTAAACACGAAGCTCTGCTGCACTTATATATGGAGACACGTGTCACCACACAATAACAATGACGCTAACACTGCTGCCGAACCCTTGCTCTGTGCCAGCTCGAGGCCGAGCGCTTTATTTTATTTTTTTATTTTTTATTTTTGTCTTTTTGCCTTATCTAGGGCCGCGCCCACTGCATATGGAGGTTCCCAGGCTAGGGGTCTAACAGGAGCTGTAGCCGCCGGTCTACACCACAGCCACAGCAACGTGGGATCCGAGCCGCGTCTGAAACCTACACCACAGCTCACGGCAACGCCGGGTCCTTAACCCACTGAGTGAGGCCAGGGATCGAACCCGCAACCTCATGGTTCCTAGTCGGATTCGTTAACCACTGAGCCACGACGGGAACTCCGAGGCTGAGCATTTTAGACACGTGAGCATAGTTACTGTTTGTGGGGACAATAAATATGTTCAACTCCCTGGGAATAGTAGCAATACTCCTCCAGTTCTGGAAATGAGTCAGGAGAGATCCTTAATGGTTAAGTAACCTGGAAAAGGTCACTCAGTGAAAAAGTGGCAGCGTTGGGGCACCGGCTTTTGTGGCTGCACTATATGTGCTTGTTGGAAAAGAAGAGCGAAGTGAGAGACTAACCAAGGGCCAGGAAAAGAGCTTCGTTGATCTGGTACATACATAAACCCATGCACGCAACCACCTAAATGACACGATCCCTTCTTCTGGAAGAGACTAGAAGGCGCTAAGGATGGCTTTTTTTTTTTTTTTCTCAGCATTTTCTTTTGAGATATGCTATAGAGCAGCATTCTGCAAACTGAGCCAAATCCTGTCCTTATCTGCTTCTATAAATAAAGCTTTATTGTTACAGGGCCATGCCATTCATTTATGTAGTAGTGTTTACAGCTGCTTTCATACCCTAATGTAGAGCTTTCACTTGAGGGAGATCCTATGGGCCACACACCTGCAGTCTTTACTCTCTGACTCTTTGCAGGGAATGTTGGCTGATCCATCCCAGAGGTGAAAACTGAAGGGGTCTGCTAGTAGGATGTAGGGGAGAGCAGAGAAGGGAGGGATGCAGAGTGACTCTTAGGTTTAAGAGCACCCAACCATTCAGCACCGTGTTTTGGAGACTGACCTATGTGTCAAGTGGTACGCTGCCCCCGCTGAGGACTCAGACAGGCAAAGCATCACTTTCTGGCAGAAGCACCAGCAAATGCAAATGACAGATGGATAGAAAATTAAGATGAGCCTAGAAAGCTGGGCTTCCTACAGCATCCGTGAGTGAGGAAGACATCAGGGACTTCACTTTCACCTTGGATGCTCAAGCCAGCATGACGGGCTCTTCCTCCCTCCCCTCCGGAAGGTTGTTAACCAAGAAGGGTGACCTGGTAAATCAGGAAAAGGATGGAGGATTCCATTCGTTCATCATCAGTTTTGAGAGCCCACCCTGGGCTGGGCACCATGCCAGGTGCCAGGGACAAAACCGACAGACCCCTGCCCTCACGGAGCTTTCCTGATTGTCACTGGGGAGTGGGGGAAAGAGAAGAAAGGGAGAGCCGGAAGGAGTTTTGGAGAAAGGGTTCATGTCAGATGGTTTCTACTCTCCCAGCAAAGTAAGAGGTCAAGATGCTGGTGTGGGGAGTTCCTGTCATGGCTCAGCGGTTAACGAATCCAACTAGGAACCATGAGGTTGCAGGTTCGATCCCTGGCCTCGTTCAGTGGGTTAAGGATCCGGCGTTGCCGTGAGCTGTGGTGTAGGTTGTAAACGCGGCTCGGATCCCGCGTTGCTGTGGCTGTGGTGTAGACCGGCGGCTACAGCTCCTGTTAGACCCCTAGCCTAGGAACCTCCATATGCCACGGTTGCGGCCCTAGATAAGCCAAAAAGACCAAAAAAAAAAAGATGCTGGTGTGGGAGGCTGGAGGCCAGAAGAGACGTTATCAAACAGGCACTCGGATGGCAGAAGAAAAGTTTTTCCCCAAAAAATACCGTAATGAAGCTGCCAGACTGTACTGGGTGCCGGTTTGAAGGATGAAGTCTTAAAGGTTAGAGCAGTAAGGTTTTCCTCCCGCAGCACTGAGCTACTCAGGTGAGCACAAAGACCGACTTGGGCGAGAAAAACCAAATCGGCAACAGCCTCACCCGTGGGGGAAGCCTTCAGGCAATGCAGGACTGCCAAGTCTATTATGGACCATCAGCGCTTGCAAACTGGAGTAAGGTCACCAGTCACGCTATTGGAAGTATTGATTAAGTCCAGGTCTGCTGAGTAAAAAAAAACCTGCTTCCTTGGAAAAATCAGAAGATCTGCTCTCACTGTCAGGCTCTAATGATCTAACAGACCTGGGACTCTTGAGTTCAAAGAGATGATTAGCATTGTCAATTAGGCCTGGATGCATTGATTTTCTCATTAGCCTTTGGTGGTGCTGTGGCCTCTTCTCTTGTTAGGCTGTGTAAGCACAGGCCACCACCTACACAGAGCAGCATCCTCCTCCAAGCGGGGGCGGGGGGGGGGGGGGGGATCAGCCAAAGCAGTTCCTACCTTACACAACGCTTTTATCTTGAAAACTGTTAGTGCACATTTGCTAATTTTTTGGTGTAACACCATGACTGTTTTGGTAAGTACAGACCCACTGTTTATTCCCTCTGTCTTTTTTCCATGAGTCATACTCGGAAGACATCAGCAAAGATTTCTATTTTACCCAACGACTTGAAAACAAAACATTTGCATAGCAATCTAAATGCAGATTTTCTTGGACTTTTATAATTCCCCTCCCCAATGCTTCCTCCACTAATCTTTTGTAAACAGCTCAACAAAACCTAAATATATGCTTTTTTCTCTCTCTTCCTTCCTCCCTCCCTCTCTTTTTCTTTCCCTCTCTTCCTTCCTTTCTTTTTCTTTCTCTCTCTCTCTCCCCCTTCCCTCCCTCTCTCTCCTTCCCTTCCTCCTTCCTTCCCTTCTTTCTTAAAAGTAAATTGCCTTGGGAGTTCCCTTGCGGCACAGCAAGTTAAAGATCTGGCATTGTCGCTGTAGCAGCTCGGGTTGCTGCTGTGCTGTGAGTTTGATCCCTGACCCCGTGACTTCTGCATGTCAACAGTACAGCCAAATAAAACAAAACAAAAGAACGTAAATTGCCTTGTCTTTATGGGCTCTTTCCAAAGTATTCAACTTAATTTTCATAGACAACTTTCATTTTGCTCACACTTCGTCGGTCTATATAATATTTAATTAAAAGAAGGCAATTACAAAAGAGTGCAGTTGGCATACGGGTTTGGGATGAAGCCCAGCTGGCTCTCGGTAAGCAGACAGCGTGAGGAGTTGAGGGGGACTGCGGAGAGGCCACGTGGGCATCAGCTATGTCTCTTTCCTATGGGGGCTCCTGTTACAGCCGCTCTGCGCCGGGGGAGGCTGAAATCGCTCAGGCAGAAGCCAGGGTGAAGGCTGACGCTGTGGTGGATCCGAGAAGCACAACAGGGCCGAACTGATGCCTCAATAACAACATAGTAGAGCCTTTTCCCTAGGCTTGGAATTGCCCGTTTTCTTGATCGTCTTTCAGGTTACAGATTGGCCTTGTGTAGGGGCAGTCATCAAGTCTCCAGGATATAGAAGAGCTCCCCCGATTCTCTTCTCACAAAGGGAGCTGACAGGTGTCCATGTCTAGAAACGCAGCCTTTCGTAAATGACCAGCTTTTGTTGAAGTGCATTCTTCAGAGGTCGGGGTGGAGGTGAACCATCCCCTCCATTGATCTGGCTTCTTGGGTGTGGATCTTGGGGATCCACGCCCGCCACCAGCAGCCACGGGTGTCAGGGGAAGGGCTTCTAGCTGCCCTGGCCTCCACTGCTCCGCCAGGAGGACGCGGGAGTGGGGAGCGTGGGCAGTGGCACTCGGGCAGATGATTAAGAGATAATCAGCCCCCTTCACGGTTGACCTTGACTGCAGCTGCTGCCAGCACTGGAGACCGAGCTGACAGTGCCACTTGTGATCCCAGTCCCCTGGCACTATTAATAAAGGGAGTTGGTGACACGGGAGCTCTGAGTAAACAAAGGGGAATGGATTCTGGCGAGGGGGACCTGCAGTGAGATGTAGTGAGGGCTTCCCTGCAAAGGAATCTCCAACCTCTGGCTTCTGCATCTTGGAGGACCCCAGCCTTATGACAGGACATGAGGAGATGTCCACGTACCCTGCAGGCACCAGAACAGACAGTTCCAGAAGCTAGAACATTTACAAGGTGGGATAATGTGGAGATTAAGTGCGCTAGCTTTGGCGTCCGTCAGGCTGGGTTAGAATCACAGTACCTGTTGGTGTTTGAATGACTTTGGGTTATTTCCGCAGCTTAACCTTTTGGACTTGTGCCTCAGTTTCCTCATCAGTATAACGGGGGAAGCCATACCTGCCTTAGTGGGTTGGGAGGAGGACAAAGTAACATAAAAACGTTTAGCTCACTGCTGCCATATTGGAAATTTCCCATAAACACGAGCCTCCCGGAGCTTCAGGAGGGAGATGCCGTCGTGTGGAGAGGTGGGTATACAGGTCAAGCCTTTCTCAGAATCCTCCCTGTGCCTCACTAGGGGATTAGACGTCAAATGCCTCAAGTCTCTGGGAGTTCCCATTGTGGCTCGGCAGGTTAAGAATCTGGCTAATATACATGAGGATGCAGGTTCGATCCCTGGCCTCGCTCAGTGGGTTAAGGATCTGGCGTTGCCGTGAGCTGTGGTGTAGGTCGCAGACGCGGCTCGGATCCCGCGTTGCTGTGGCTGTGGTGTAGTCCGGCGGCTACAGCTCTGATTCGACCCCTAGTGGGAATTTCCATATGCCACGGGTGTGGCACTAAAAAACAAACGATCAAACAAAAATCCAAATTGCTCAGTCTCTCCTGGCCTCAGTTTCCCTTTCCATCCCATGGGAAGGTGCTTTTAGTGAGAAGGCAATGAACCTTGGCAGAAATGCTGATTTGCAGCCTGGGGCCTCTTGAGCATCAGCAATAACCAAATAGAGGTAGTTCCGAGAGAACATCAGAGCCACCTCGCAGCTGGAAATTTCTGGATGAGATTACAGGATTCTCCAGTGACAGCATAACTGAATAGAATTTTTCTTGCTTCCCTTTCAATTCCTAGGGGCTTGAGGGTGAGGTTCATAAGTCTCCTGATTCCAGCTCTGAACTCCTTCAGGTCAGGCTCCCCAAAGCCTGAACCCTATGTTGTGGTATTTAAATATTTCTGCAAATTCTTCGATACACCTCCCTTCAAAAGGTGAAGCCTAATTTCCATCCGCTTGAATGTGAGTCAGACTTAGTAACTCAATTCTGAAAAGGATTCTTGACCCGATTCTTTTTTTTAATATATGTATTTTTTTATTTTGATTTTTATTTATTTATTATTATTATTACTTTTGCTTTTTAGGGCTCACCTGCAGCATATGGAGGTTCCCAGGCTAGGGGTACAATGGGAGCTACAGCTGCCAGCCTACACCACAGCCACAGCAACGTGGAATCTGAGCCGCATCTGCGACCTACGCCAAAACTCACGGCAATGCCAGATCCTTAACCCACTGAGCAAGGCCAGGGATTGAACCCACAACCTCATGGTTCCTAGTCAGATTTGTTTCTGTTGTGCCACAATGGGAACTCCTGAACTGGATTCTAATGTCCATGTGCGGGAGGAAGGGGCTAGTTTCCCATACCACCAAGCAATTCTTTAACCACAGTTGGATGTCCAAGAATTTGACTTAATTTTGATACTGATCACCTCAGATTCCATAGGTTAAGAGTATAGTGTGCTTCCCTCCCTTCAGATGCCAATAATAAGTCCAGGTTGTCATCTGAGCTTCTGACTGAATAGCTAAAATGGGAGGTTCCAACAAAACTCCTCTGGGGGTTCATTTAATTTTCTGGAGCAGCTCATAGAACTCAGAGAAACTTACTAGATTATCAGTTGATTAAAAGGGATAAAAGCCAGAAAGAACCAGACAGAAGAGATGTGTGCTGAAAGGCATGGGAGAAAGGATGGGGGGGGTCCCGGGCTTTCTTTTCCCAGATCTCCACCTGTTCCCCAACACGGCGTTTCTCTGGACTTCTGGTTTTATGAACGCTTCACTACGGAGTCACGGTTGATTCAATCCTTGGCCACTGGTGATTGAACTTAGTCTCCAGCCTCTCTGCCCTTCCCTGAGAGCAGGGCTTGGAACTGAAATTTCCAGCTCTCTTATCACTCTTTGGTTCCCCCGGCAACCAGCCCTCAGCCTGCAGTACCTAAGGGTGGTGCCCTCTCCCCTACCCCCAGTCACCTCGTTAACATAATAAAAGACACTCTCAGATCACAGGAAATCCCAAGGGTTTTAGGCACCCTATGCCAAAAAACGAGGACCAAATATACATTTTTAATTGTAAATCACAGTATTATACCAGTCAAAAGCTGTGTTCTTTCTCCTTTCTTTTTAAGAAAACCCAGCTAAAATACCAGGACTTCAGGCCTCCCTAGCAACTAAATGAGGTCACATGACTAAGTTCAGGCCAGTGACACATAATCAGAAGGAATTCATGGGAACTCTGGAAAACTGTTTAAAGGAAGCTGACTCAGGAGTCCCCTGGTTGCTCAGCAGATTAAGGACTCAGGGTTACTGCTGTAGCTCAGGTCAGTGCTGTGGTGTGGGTTCCATCCCTGGTCTGGGAACTTACATATGCCATGGGCAAGGTAAAAAAATAGAATAGAATAGAATAGAATAGAATAGAATAGAATAGAATAGAATAGAATAGAATAGAATAGGAGGGTGACTCAGCTAGAGTGTGGGGCCTTTGTCCTCCTCCCCTTTCTTATTTCAGCTACCTAGAATTAGGGTGTAAGAGCTGGAGCACCAGCAGCCATTCTGGACCATGAGGTGACCTTGAGAATGAAAGCCAAACGCTCAGGATATTAGGGTAGAAAATTAGAATATGAAAATATATATGGCACCATTACGCACCAGGTTCTGCTTAAAACACATTTCCTAGGAGTTCTCATGGTGGTGCGGCAGAAACTAATCCGACTAGGAACCATGAGGTTGTGGGTTCAATCCCTGGCCTTGCTCAGTGGGTTAAGGATCTGGTGTTGCCGTGAGCTGCAGCGTAAGCTGCAGACAATGCTCCAATCTGGCCTTGCTGTGGCTGTGGTGTAGGCTGGCAGCTGTAGCTCTGATTCGACCCCTAGCCTGGGAACCTCCAGCTGCCGTGGATGTGGCCCTAAAAAGCAAATAAATAAATAAAACACATTTCCTATATGAAATCATTTACTCTTAGCAATCCTATGAGACAGATACTTCGATCGTCCTCATTTTATAGCTGAGGAAACAGAGAGAAAAGGTAAGTTCTTCACTGACTCATGGCCTGAGAAAGAACTGAAAGCCAGACAGTGTGACTCTGGAGACCACACTCTAAGCCATGCCTTGCACTGCCCGGGTCCATGATGAGCAAGGAGCCACCACCTCGGCCCTGGGCTGCCTGGCTCTGCACTTCTTTTATGTGAGCGGGGGATAAACCACAAGCTCGCTTAAGCCCCTGCTACTTTGAGCTTTCTATTGTCAGCTGCCAAGCCTAGGCCCACCCGATACATTCTCCAAATTGATTTTCATGCCTCCAGGTGCTTGTTCAGACTGTTCCTTCTGCCTTTTCCCCTGTACAGCCCTCTGTTCGTGCACTTCTTATGCACAAAAGCGTCACAGTCACTTGTTTACCCATCAGTCTCCTAAGCCAGAGCGTCACCTTTCAGAGGGGGGACCCCAGTCTTGGTATAGTCTGCACCCACAAAACTTAACCTCGTCTGGCACATAATAAGCCTTCAACAAAAGTGTCCTGAATTTAATCAAGCTGGGAAAAACCACCTGTCTTATACAAAACAGATAAAATAGTGTGACATCAGATGTGTTGAAATGCCCTGCTCTCCTCGCCCTGGACCGGTGCTGCCCAAAGCCTTCCATGCTCATCGGTTCTTCACAAAAGTCCGCCTTTCATTCCCCAGTGAAACGAAACTTAGTTTTAATAAGCTCTCTGGGTACGATGGGCGCTTGATGTGTCATCTGATTTTGTACAACGCTGCAAAGTATGTTACTGATGAGGAAGCTGAGGCTCAGAGAGGTCAGGCGAAACTCCCCAGGTCACACAGAAGGTAAGGGGCAGACTTAGATGAACCTAGGACTATATTATATGCATACTCTTTTTTTTTTTTTTTTTTGGTCTTTTTAGGGCCGCACCCGCGACATATGGGGCTTCCCAGGTTAGGGTTCAAATTGGAGCTGTAGCTGCCGGCCTACACCACAGCCACAGCAACATGGGATCCAAGTCGCGTCTGTGACCTACACCACAGCTCACGGCAACGCCGGATCCTTAACCCACTGAGCAAGGCCAGGGATCGAACCCGCAACCTCATGGATGCTAGTCAGCTTCATTTCTGCTGAGCCAGGCCGGGAACTCCTTATGTGCGTATCCTTATAAATGAGAGCTCATTGTTTAAAGCATGTCACATGACAACAAGAGTGCTAACCTGGGATTCTACGGGCCTAGTTTCAAGTCAAGCCTCTGCTCTCAGGTTGGGCCTCAGTTTCCTTAGCTACAAATAGCAAGAGATCCATGAGAACCCTCCCAGCTCAAACGGTGGAAGATTCTATGACTTAAAATCACACTAAAGTGTAGGTGACGGAGGGTCTTTTTATCCAGGAAGGCAAAGAGGGCAAAAAGCACACAGAAGGGCAGTTCCCACTGTGGTGCAGGGCGTTAATGAGCTGGCTTGTCGCTGTGGAGGTGGCCGTTCAGTCCCTGGCTCAACTCAGTGGGTTAAGGATCCAGCGTTGCTGCAGCTGTGGCGTGGTTTACAACTTCAGCTTGGATCTGATCCCCGGTCTGGGGACTTCCATATGCCTCTGGGGCGGCCAAAAAAGAAAAAAAAAAAAAGGTACACAGAGGGAGAGATCCCTGGTGGCTCAGGACGTTAAGGATCTGGCATTGTCACTGCTGTGGCTCAGGTCACTGTTGTGGCACAGGTTCAGTCCCTGACCCCGGAACATCCACATGCCTAGGGTGTGCCCCCACCCCCCAAAAAAGGTAAACAGAGGAATGTTTCTTTGTGAAAGGTTCTAATTTAAAAACCGGCTCAGGAGTTCCCGTTGTGGCGCAGTGGTTAACGAATCCGACTAGGAACCATGAGGTTGCGGGTTCGATCCCTGCCCTTGCTCAGTGGGTTAACGATCCGGCGTTGCCGTGAGCTGTGGTGTAGGTTGCAGACGCGGCTCAGATCCCGCGTTGCTGTGGCTGTGGCGCAGGCCAGTGGCCACAGCTCCGATTAGACCCCTAGCCTGGGAACCTCCACATGCCGCGGGTGCGGCCATAAACCCGTGGCCATAAAATGACAAAAGGCAAAAAAATAAAATAAAATAAAATAAAATAAAAACCAGCTCAGCTGTTCCCATCGTGGCTCAGGGGTTAACAAATCCGACTGGGAACCATGAGGTTGCATGTTTGAACCCTGGCCTCGCTCAGTGAGTAAAGGATCCAGCGTTGCCTTGAGCTGTGGTGTAGGTTGCAGATGCGACTCGGATCCAGCATTGCTGTGGCTGTGGTGTAGGCCGGCGGCTACAGCTCCTGTTAGACCCATAGCCTGGGAACCTCCATATGCCCTAGAAAAGGCAAAAAGACAAACAAACAAACAAAAAAACCAAAACCAGCTCAGTGTTAATTCTTGGACCGACTCTGCTTGGCCTGCCTGGATCTCAGAAGTCATCAAGCCTATCCCCATCCTCATATCGTATCCCACGTGGTCACCTGTCTGAGCCGGGGAAAGGACAGCAAAAAGGACATGTGCTGGCAGAAGCTGGAAACTGTAAACAGATCTCTTTCAGCAGAGAGAGATGAGGACGAAGGATGAGGGGAGCGGCCCAAACGGGGAGTTAAGGGCTCCCACGGACTGTCAATAATGACAGTCACCAGCGAAGCTCCTTCTGTGTCAGGAATTCCAGGGAGGCTGTCACCTTGGGAGTCTGGGCGAGGTGGAGTGAGTGAATAAATACAGAGTGTGCTCTTGGAGGAGCCAGAGTGCCGGAAGAATCCCCAAGGGGCTTCCAAGAGCCACAGAATGCTAAATACAAACAGGCTGGGACACAGGCAGGCTATTGCTGGTCTCAGACTCACAGCTCTCTGCGCGGTCTGCCCTGTGCTCCTGCCTCCCCCTGGGGGCCCACCCAAGGCTGCGGCCCTTCTGCTCGGAACCCTGAGTTCAGTTCCAGCTTCGATGCCTGCCACCTGTCGTGTGAATTTAAAATTTTAACCTGTCTCTCCAAATGGCAATTTGCTCCATCCACAGAATTTAGCGAAATGCTTCTTCCTCTCAAACACATCAACTCGAGCTTGCCGTACAAATCTGATAATAATCGATAACGATGTTTTATGGCATTTTACAGCTTATAAATCTCTCTTACATCCGTTACCTCATTCGGGTCTCCCTTTAGCCCTAGGTGTCAGAATTACAGAGAAGCAGGTGAAATTGCTGGTGTCCCCCTGTTTTCGACTGACAGAGATGGCGCCTCCCCACGGTTCAGCTTAATACCCGTGCTGACATCCTCACTATGCAGATGAGGACACCGAAGCTTTCACTTGCTGTGTGACTTGTCCAAGGCGTTTTCGTCAACGACGCAACGGGGACTCTGTCTCTGATTCTGATTCCAGACCTTGCTCGTACATCCCACAGTGTTTATGGAGAACCTGATACACGCCAGGCACTGGCTGGAGGCTAAATACACAGAGAGGGGAGCGTGTTCTCGCCCTGTCTGCTTGAGCACGTGCCCAGGGTACCGAGGAGCACAGGGAAAAGAGCCTTGGATTAGTCTGTACTGAGCGCTCGCTCTGTGTCAGGCTCGATCCTGCCTTTATGTTTCTGCTTCTGTATCATACAGTCATGCTTTATTATTTAGAAACATAATTAGTGTTCTTAATACTTATGTAGCAATTAATCCTCACACGAACCTTCCCTATTTTATAGGCGAGGGAACTGAGGCACAGAAAGGCTAAGCGATGCCCCCAGGTTGAGGGGCAGAGGCAGGGTGAAAGCCCAAGCAGTGAGGCTCCAGAGTCTACTGGAGCAGCCAGCCTGAATCTGCCTGCCTGGGGCCATCTGGGCAGGCTTCCTGCAGGTGTCCTCCGAGCTGAGACCTGGAGAACGAGCAGCGCAGCGTCCTTCCGGGCAGAGGGAAAAACACGTGCAGAAGCCTGAGAAAGAGAGCCTTGCTTTTGGGGATCAGCCTGGAGCACAAACGTTTAGGGAAAGAAGTAGTTAAGACACGAGGTTGGACAAAGAGGTAAGGGGCAGGTTATGTCAAGGCTTTATATTTTAGCTCGTGAGAGTCAACAGTGGAGTCATTACAATTCTTGTCGGGGCTCGTGGGGGATGACCTGGTGAGACAGATAAGCCTGCTGACAAGGTCACTTGGAGGACAGAGTGGGGATGTGTTGGGGGCAGGAGGGAGACTAGAGGGCACTGAGATTTGGGCATATGGGTGCACTCCCAGATCTCTTCTCTAAACCTCCTTGTCATCGATTTTCCTAACTAGTTCAAGTCCCTGGCCATTGGACCAGCCGCTTGCTCTACTGTTGATGAGTCACTTCAGTTGCTAAGCTCAGGCCATCACTCCTCATCTGAGTCATCGAAGTACACCCTGGAAGTCCTGTTCTCGGGAGGACTGGTCCTCTCTGCTGTCCTCCCAGCCTGGCCCTGAGGACAGTTCTGACACCATGGCACCACTGCAGCCCCTTACTGTGAGATTTCAGAATATTGCATGGGGCCACCTGTAAATGAAGCTCAGTTTTCCCTCAGCAGTCAACAGGTCACAGGGAGCCCTTCACGAGGTCATAGGTGTGTACAAGGTGGTGATGGAGCAAGAGCAGTAGTGTCGAGGAGTTCCCGTCATGGCTCAGTGGTTAACGAATCCGACTAAGAACCATGAGGTTGCGGGTTCAATCCCTGGCCTCGCTCAGTGGGTTAAGGATCCGGCGTTGCCGTGAGCTGTGGTGTAGGTTGCAGACGTGGCTCGGATCCCACGTTGCTGTGGCTGTGGCGAAGGCTGGCAGCTATAGCTCCTGTTAGACCCCTAGCCTGGGAACCTCCATATGCCGTGGGTGGGGCTCTAGATAAGGCAAAAAGACAAAAAAAAAGAGCAGTAGTGTTGGGAGTGAGCCAAGCAGAACTGGCGAGTGTCCAGGCCCTGCTTGACCCAGTCCCGAAGGTACTGCTACCACCTGGTGGTGTGTGGGTGTTGGGCACACTCTTCTTGGCTTGCTGGTCCGACAGTGCCTAGTTCGTGATGGGCAACGTGGGTTGCATGGTCATGCGGTGTCTGTGTTGTGGTGTTGAGCCTGTGAGTTCTGGTAGAAAGTCAAGAGCTGTCTCTTACCTGAATAATTACTGGACAAAGCGATGACATCATTGCTCTAAAACTCCAGGGGCCCCCACTGCAGTTCTCCCATGGGTGTTCTCAGATGGCGCCACAGGGAATCCTGATCTCCCACAAAAGCCATTCACCAGTGGATCTGCTGGGTCATGAGAGACACAGGGCGTAGCTGCTTGCATTGCGACTTGGACCAGCAACAGAGACTCAAATTGCTCTTGGCCCTCTTTCAGAGCTGGAAGCTGCTGATGGCCGCATTAACCTCTGCAAGTCCGTCTTGGCTGCGGAGTCACTCCAGAGACACCCACCTGGTCTTTCCTGTGACAACAGCTGCTGCTCCATGGCTCAGGAGCCAGGGCAGGGATTCTGCCACCAGACATACTGGTAAATGTATATTTCTCAAGACAGTAGGGGAAAGAAATGTCTTCTGGGTGCTCTCAGAACGAGTGCATGGGTCTCACATATAAATCCGTTTCCACATTTCTATGCCTCTAGTTCTCTGCATTTCTGCCCTGTGTCTGAGAAACTTCTGGCTTCTCAACTCCATTTAGTGGACACCAACGCGGAGTCCATGCTTCAGTCCATGAAGCACAGAATTAGAACTTAAAAGTAGTGACTGCAGTAAGACATGCCATGGAGAATCTTCAGATTCAGATAATCAAATAGTGTGTTCTTTTCTCCTTGGTCTTATCCTCTTGTAATTCATTCTCATGAATTAATTATCCTCTTATAATTCATTCTCATGAATGATTTTTGGTGATTGAAGTTAATAATGTCACATCAGGAGTTCCCGTTGTGGCTCAGAGATTAACAAACCCGACTAGGATCCATGAGGATGTGGGTTGGATCCCTGGCCTCGCTCAGTGGGTTAAGATCCAGCGTTGCCGTGACCTGGGGTGTAGGTCGCAGCCGTGGCTCAGATTCTGCACTGCTCTCGCTGTGGCGTAGGCTGGCAGCTGCAGCTCTGATTCGACCCCTAGCCTGGGAACATCCATAGGTGTGGGTGCAGCCCTAAAAAGACAAAAGACGAAAAAAAAAATAATGTCACGTCATACTTTTTCTCCTGCAGAGTTTGTCTGTATAATTAATCACTCTCACCACCACCAAGCACACTGCGAGCTGCCTCTAATCATTGTTTTCTGTCTGAACATAGTAAAAAGTACTGACTGTTCTCTTGTAAGGCCACTGCATAAGGTGGGTCCACATACGGTTTCCAAATAAGGCAGAAACATCTGCATCAGAAAGTGGGGAGGCCGGGGGTGGGGGGTGGGGGCGGGCGGGGGGTATGATCTCTGGCAAGAAACACTGCGGGGGTGGGGCTGGGTGGGAGGTTCAGCGAGTACTCTGAGTCCCCCAAAACTCCCCACGTAGCCTCACTCCAGCTAGCGGAGCCCCACTCTTTGCTGGTCAAGGCCCTGAAATGTATTAGAAATGTAGAGAAGCTGTGGTTTTGAACAATTTTGTCACTCGACTACCTATAGGATTAAACCTTATGATGGATTTTGGACTAGCTCAGCCCTGTGACCGAGCTGGAAGAAAGCCTTTTAGTAAGGACATAGACAGTCCTTGGGTGTCTATAAATGCCTTGGGCTGAAATTTACGAATTTGAGTGTTCCATTTTTCTCCTTAAGCTTCCCGGTGCTGGCAGAAGCAACCCTACAGCCAGAGCCCTCCCTCCCCTCCCAGCTTCCTGCCCTTAAGTTCCTCTTCTCCCCACCCTGTTCCCTGATGTGGTTTGGAGCTCGGACTCAGACTTGAGCTGCAGGTTGTTTATCCAGCTTTTCCATCAGGAAGCAGATGAGGAGTGGAGGTGGGGGCGAGAATGAGTCAGGAAAGAGAAAAATCAACAGAGGGTGTGCGACTGAGCTGCTAACTGTGATGGGCTCGCTCCCACCAGGATCTTCTTCTTCTTTTTTTTTGTCTTTTTGCCTTATTTGGGCCGCACCCGCGGCATATGGAGGTTCCCAGCCTAGGGCTCTAACAGGAGCTGTAGCTGCCAGACTTCGCCACAGCCACAGCCACGCGGGATCCGAGCCGCGTCTGCGACCTACACCATAGCTCACGGCAACGCTGGATCCTTAACCCGCTGAGCGAGGCCAGGGATCGAACCCGCAACCTCATGGTTCTTAGTCGGATTCCTTAACCACTGACCACGACAGGAACTCCCACCAGGATCTTCTGAAGCCAGTCCCCCAAAGGAAAGGAATGGGACCACCTCTGTACTAGCTCCCATCCGCTTTGGCTGAGGTCTGCCCTCGGGAATGTTAATTTTCTTCACACTGGGACGCTGGCCACACTGATCACTGACCACGGGCTATGAGCTTTCCTGCGCCTTTGGAGAAAGCCTGGAGGCAGAAAAGCAGAGAGACCCTGGCACGTGCTTGCATGTTACTGCCCCACGGCTCCCCTGAAATCCGGAGGGCAGGAGATGAGGGCAGGTACCACGGAGCATCTACCATGGAGCCTCCATGCCCTTGTCTGCGGGTGGTAACTTCGGGAGCTATTTCGCTCCTTGGCCACAGGCTGCTAGAGTTCCTGGCTGGATTTCTGCTGCCTTCAGCTCCAACCAGGCACATGACAAATCCCAGCACTCTTTCATTTCTCGAAAGTGTTTCCTGCCACCACTTAAGACTCCGATTTCCAGAATCCCCGTGTATCTCGGGGGGTTAAGGATCTGGCGTTGTCACGTCAGTGGCTCGGCTCACTGATGCAGCCCAGGCTCAATCCGTGGCCCTTCTGTGTGTCGCAGGCGTGGCCAAAAGAAAAAGACTCTGATTTCTCTATCTGCTAGGGTTCCTGACTGTTAATATCAGGACTGTCTTAGGCTGATGTAATTTGAAAAGGGAATTTATTGAAAAAGCACTGGATGACTGGTAAAACTGCTTAGGATGCTGGAGAACCCAGCCTCCTCACGACATGCAGGAAGGAAGACAGCCAGCCTTCAGCCGAGCCGGCCCTGCATTCGGGGTTTACTAAGGGTCTCGGGGAGCATGGCTGCGGCTGCTCTACTGAGAGCCGGGGAGACACAACCAGAGAGACGTGAACTTTCAGCCACAGAGTCCTCAAGGATGGAGCGTGCCAGCCAGATAGGTGGGGAGTGGGACGCACGAGCGACTCCCCGTGGTGTCATGGTCACCACAAGTCACCCTAGGGTCACTGTAGCTGCAGGGGTTGGGAAAGGCTCTTCTCCCTTCTTGGACCTCAGAACAGAGGCCCCTCCTTCTCATCCTCTCATATAGTCCATGCTAGAGAAGCTTCTTAGAATGAATAAGCTCAGTCACTGAGATTGGGAATCCGCCTTGCTATGGGGAAAGCAAATCTTTAACATGTACACGCATTAAATCCAGTGGAGTAATTTAGAGGTACCCAGCCTGGCCATTGAATCCAGCTTGGTGAGGGTGTATGTCTGCTTTTTAAAGGTTGAACTTTCATGGCTCTTTACTTCCCGCAGGCCTCCCCTCCCCACTTCTCCTGCAGGAGACTCTAGACCCTGGACTCTAGCGCTTGGGTCCCATCTGCATCCTCGGTTCCGCTTCTATCTCGGAGACTCATCTCGGCCTCAGCTGTGGTCCAAGTTTAAGCAGTCCTACCTGGTCCAGGAGGCCGGGTGTAAGCCACCCAGCTCTGCTCTGACACCATGACCTAGTTCTTGGGTCTTGTCTGTATCCGGGTTCTCAGCGAACACCCCTACCTGGGCCTGAATACCTGCCTAGAAAAGTTGCCAAGGACCCAGGTTCCCCAAAAGCCAAGACCAGGCCTGACCCCCACCTATCCTCCCAGGACACCTAAGGCCACCATTCTTTCCAAAAACAGTGCCCCCAGCCCAGATCCTTGATGCTGACCACCTGCTCGTTTGGCTCTGCCACGGTTCCTGCCCATCGTGCTCCCCCTGTCCCAGACCAAAGTGCAACACTGCCGGGGTCCTCCCTTTGTCCCTTTGCTAGGCTTCCCTAAGATCGCCCCCTGTGCCCACCTGCACACGCTCAGAGGCACGGCCAGGCAGGATCCCGCCCACCTCCGCCCGCCCTGCCGCAGTGACAAGGACTTGTTTCTCTTTCTTACCGCTCCTGGTCTGCGCCCCCCACACACAAACTGTCCCTGAGTTCTAGACTTTCCTTTGTAACACAGCTTGCTTCTTTCCTCCATCCTGCGTGCTTATAATTCACGCTGGCCCTAGATAATGATTCTTTTGTGCTGGGTTGGTGTCCAGAAATGAAAAATCCATTGATTTCAGGTAAAAGCTGCTCTCGCTACAAGGGAATGGCTTCAATCAAGTTGTTTATTCCTATGAGAAAACAACCTTTTACTTATCTCTATGTTATTGCATTTTGTTCATTCACCTAATTCCATTTATTGCACGGTGCTTTGTATCAGGCGCTGTATTAAGTGCTAAGAATACAGGAGCAATTAAGATATGATTCTTAACCTCAGAGAGCGTAGAGTTTAGAGGAATTAAAAGTTTTCTATTAAAAGAAGTACAAGACAACATGGGAAGTGCTACTTTCTTTGAAGCACGAGCAGAACGTGGTTATTTTGTTAAAACTATCTTTTAAAGCGTGGTGGACATTGGACTCATGTGTACAGAAAAGACCGGGACTAGTTCCCGGGAAGGCTTGAAAATGCCTCGCTCCCGACTTCCCAGGCAGCATCCGCAGGACAGGGGTGGAGGAGCCGCTGCTGGAAGAGGGTAGGAAGGAAGCTCAGAAGCCTCCAGAAGTGGATGGAATTTAGCATGGTAGCTAATTAAAGTTAATTAAGCCCAAGGAGTTCCTGTTGTGGCTCAGGGGTAGCAAACTCGAGTAATATGCAGGAGGACTCAGGTTTGATCCCTGGTCTCGCTCCGTGGGCTAAGGATCCAGCGTTGCCGTGAGCTGTGGTGTTTGCTGTGGCTGTGGCATCGGCCGGCGGCTACAGCTCCGATTCGACCCCTAGCCTGGGAACCTCCATATGCCCTGGGTGAGGCCCTAAAGAGACAAAAGAAAAAAGTAATCAAGCTCAGGATACACATGAGGTCTGACAGAGAATCACTATGTATCTTAGAAGCGTGTTTCCAATGATCAGAAACTAAACCCAAGGGGAGAATCCAAGGAGTTAAGGAAAAATAAGCCAGCTCATTCCCTGATGCCTTTAAAGGGCTTGCAGGATGAAGCATGCTGCCGGTCAAGGCCAAGATGATAGGCATCATTGTATGTGATACAGACCAGAGAAAATTAACAAGGAATAAGAGGGGAAAGCTGGGCTTCACTTAAAAATGAAACTTTAAAAACCAATCTGTTCCTTTTATTTAGAATCATAAAGCATGTTTAATGAGGTGAAATTCACATTTACATAAAATGAACCTCTTGATGTTTTTAAAGTTTTCCCGAAGTATACTTGATTTACATGGTGGTGATCATTTCTGCTGTACAACAAACCCAGTCATACGTATACACATGTCCATCCTCTCTCTGATTCTTTTCCCAGTTAGATTATCACAGGATATTGAGTAGAGCTCTCTGTGCTGTAGAGCAGGTCCCCGTTGGCCAGTCATTCCTCAGTGTGTATATGCCACTCCCAACCCCCAGTCCACCCCTCCCACCCCCCACGGGTCCCCTTGGGTAACTATAAGTTTTTCTTTCTTTTCTTTTCTTTTCTTTTCTTTTTGTCTTTGTTGTCTTTTCTAGGGCATGTGGAGGTTCCCAGGCTAGGGGTCTAACAGGAGCTGTAGCCGCCGGCCTTCGCCACAGCCACAGCAACGCGGGATCTGAGCTGCGTCTGAGACCTACACCACAGCTCACGGCAACGCCGGATCTTTAACCTGTTGAGCGAGGCCCGGGATCGACCCACAACCTCATGGTTCCTAGCTGGATTTGTTAACCATTGAGCCACGATGGGAACTCCAGCCATGTTTTTCAAAGTCTGTGAGTCTGTTTCTCTTCTGCAAACGTGTAAAACGAGCCATTTTAAAGTCAAAGATTCAGGGGCACGTAGAACCCTCACAATTTTGGGCAACCACCACCTCTGTCTATTTCTCAAACATTTTCATCCCAAAGGAGACCCTGGGAGCATAAGCAGTCACTGTCCACTCCCTCCCTGCCTTGTCCCTGGCAGCCACAGGTATGCTTTCTATATCTGTGGATTTTCCTGTCTGGATATTTTGCATAAACTGAATTATGCCCTGTGTGACCTTTCAGGTCTGGTGTCTTTCACTTGGCACAATATTTTTGAAGTTCATCGCCATTGTAACATGTGTTCACTCTTCATTTCTTTTTGTGGCTGAATAATACCACATCATACATAGATACCGCAATTGATTTATTCAGTTATTCCATTGATGGACAGCGGGGTTGCTTCCACTTTGGAGCTGCTGTACAACTATGAATATCTGTGTGTAAGTGCTGTGTAAGTTTCTCTGAGTACTGTTTTCAGTTCCTCAGGGTATACGCCTAAGAGTAGATTTGGGGATTCCATGCTAATTCCATGTTTTGCTTTTGAAAGAAATAGCCATTTAGTCTTCAAGAGGGAATTGCTGTATACCAGCCGAAAATGGTAGACAAAAGAGACCACAGGAGTTTCTAAAAGCCCATACGTGGGGGGATCTGGGCAGATGTCGCTGGCTGATTATCAAACCAGACTCTTTACCTTTCTAGACACAGAGCTGGACTACATTTCCCAAGCTCTCTTGCAACCGGGTTAGGCCATGTTCTGTGTTCCTGTCAATAGAACATGAACAAAAGTAGTGTGTGGCAGTTCCTGGCCTGGCCCTTGAACACCACCCACAGGCAGCCCTCCGTGCTCTTTCCTCTTCTGCAGTCTTGATGCAGATCACCATGGCAACCTGAGAAACCACATATCAAAGATGGGGGACCCACCAGGCTGAAGGAACCAAGGTTCCAGAACTATCACTTGGAACAGAGTTGCTACCCGTCAGGAATACTTATTTTATACTTTAAGTGAATGAAAAATGAACTTTCATCATTCGAAGCCATGAGAGTTTATGACTGCTCTGTTACAGCCACTAGTATTGCCGTATCCTTACCCTAAAAGGCAAATCACCTTGACCACACCTTCCTCAGCCAGACATGATGCCTGAGGCTAGTGTGAAAATCCAGAGACTGGAGATGGAGAAGAGCCCAGAAGGCCAGAGCAGCTCAGGATTGAAGAGGATTTAAGCCTATGGTCTTTCTGGGTCAGACCCAGAAAGAAGTCCAGGAATTGGCCTCTGGAAACCTTCAACAGGAGAGCATCCAGACCAGCCTGAACTACGACTTGCTGTGGTGTCCTTAGAGTAAGGGGAGAAATGAGACCCCTGCACCTAGTAAATTGTCTCAATCGGGAAAACTGGGAGTTAAAAACAAAAAAAAGTGCTTCTGTGACTAGACTGAATAGCTTTGATCTTCCCTAACATAGAAATCTGTTGATGCTCATCTGTTTTTATGCTTTGTTGCTTTCTTTGTTAATTTCCCATCTGTCTTCTCTTGGTTTCCTAAGAAAGTTGGATTTGAAAACTCCACATCAGACTGACAGGCAGTGGCAGTCAGGGCACAGATGGGCCTGCCCCTAGAGGTCAGATGAGGTACTGCAGGGACTAATTTTTCTCGGTCTGGGTGCCTTGGCATTTGGAACGGGAAATTCTTTCCCGTGCAAAGACTACCCCAAGAACTTCAGGATTCTTAGCATCCCTGACCTCGCCCCCTAAATGACAGTAGAGACCCGGTTATAAGGACAATCATGACTCCTCCAGACATTTCTAAACAGCAGGGGCAGCACCTTAACTTCCCAGGTTGAGAATGACTGAATGAAAAATAGAAAAAGTAGGTGAAAGTGGAAGAGCTTGAGATCTGGGAAAGAATTAGAAGAGGCCCCCCGAAGTCAGCCCTTGTTTCTTCACAGTAGGATTCTCCTCTAGCCCCTTTGCAAAGACTCTCTCCCTCTTAAGTCTTTTTTTTTTTTTTTTTGGCTTTGTTGTCTTTTCTAGGGCATATGGAGGTTCCCAGGCTAGGGGTCCAATCAGTGCTGTAGCCGCCGGCCTACACCACAGCCACAGCAAAGTGGGATCCGAGCTGCGTCTGCGACCTACACCACAGCTCACAGCAAAGCCGGATCCTTAACCCACTGAGCGAGGCCAGGGATCGAACCCGCAACCTCATGGTTCCTAATCGGATTCGTTAGCCACTGAGCCACGACGGGAACTCTTTAAGTCTTCTTTTTTGACTGTCTTCTCCCTGGACCACTCCATCCTCCTGTTCACTCAGCACTTCGCCAGTTTGTCCCAACTCTCCAGTGTGGATCAAGATGCTCCGATTTTCATTTGTTTAAAGATTTTTTTCCCACCACTTCCCACCTCAGGCCTCAGACCTTCCAGGGGTCCTGCTGGGTTGTTATGAGAATCACCCCACCATCCGGTAGATGTCTAAAGCCCACCTTTTTTCTGCTTCAAAACAGTAGGTGGGGAGTTCCCATTGTGGCTCAGAGGTAATGAGGCCGACTAGGATCCATGAGGATACAGGTTTGGTCCCTGGCCTCGCTCAGTGGGTTAAGGATCAGGCATTGCCATGAGCTGTGGTGTAGGTGGCATATGCGGCTCTCATTGCTGTGGCTGTGGTGTAGGCCGGCAGCTACAGCTCTGATTTGGTCCCTAGCCTGGGAACTTCCATGTGTAGCAGGCGCCTCACCTGGACAGCGGGTGGGAGGAAAATGCCGACCGAGGTACCGGCCTTTTGTGATGGTGACACCACAGGAGGGACATGTGAGTCCCAGGGGGACTGAGGGATGGAACTGAACTCAGAAGACAGCCCCAGATGAAAGGAGATGAAGGCACCTTCTTGCCTTCGATGCTGAGAGTCAGGATGACATGAAAGGGCATGTGAGGAGCTGCTCTTTGAGAAGGGGCCCCTGAGAACTGGCAGGGGGGGTGGGCACAGTCATGAACTCAAGGTGGTTGAGTCATTGGCCAGTGTGCCCTCCAGGACACAAAAATCGCCCAGCTAAATAAAGGTTCTCTCTCATAGCAGAGGCTAATAAATCATGCGGACTGCATTTACGGATGAATTCAATCAGGCAATTGGTTTGACTATCTCCCAATTACCATTTTCTCTTAATTATAATAGGCATCTCCCCTCTTCCCCTAGACATGTTTTAGCATTTCTGAAATAAGGATGGGTCTTAAAATAGACGTGTTTATTTATTGCAGAGTTTCTTTTCTTCTCTTTTTTTGAAACAGCTATTGAATCAATGGTGCATCTTATAATCAATGGCGTATTAGCATCAGGGAAATAGGATAATTACCAGAATTGATTTCTCATTTTGATGTCGTATAGACATGATTGGGCACCTGGAAAAATCTGTGCTTACTCACGCATGCAAAACTGTGCCGAAGCAGACCTTACACACACACACACACGCACACACACACACACACACATGTGCTTGCCACCTGCCTCACCTCACTTTTGAAGTGCTGCTGGCTATGGATTTGATGCCATCAGACCCCCAGGGAGCCCAGAGAAAATGCACAACGCGCAGAATTGCACCCTCCCTTGGAAACGTCATGAAGAGATTGCTTCTGGCCTGGTCTGCCGCTGCGCTGCGACTGGGCTCAGTGAGGGGCCGAGAAGTTCTTCCCGGCAGGATCCCAGGCCTGGCCAATGAGATTCAGGCAGGCAGATTTGATGGTTGCTGCCAACACAGAAGCATCCTGGGCGCTGAGGTGCGCCCCATCTGGCACACCAGCCCTGGTGCCCTAGGGGGCTCAGCCACCCACAGGAGCCCCCGCCGCTTGACCGTCTGCTCTCCCTTCCCGGCCTGGCTTGGTTGACTTCCCCATCCGTCTTTCTAGAAGAAAGGAGGAATGTGGGGGGATGAGGTACCCAAAGTTTGTCATGAGGAGCAGAGGGTGACGGATCACCATTAAACCCCATCGGCTAGCCCGAGGCAGTGGAAGATGTGAGCAAGTGGCCTGACGAAGCAGCAGGGCCTCTGCTTGAAGATTCCAAGAACTTCCATCAGGCAAAGTTAAGAACTGTTGCGAACCACATGCTGAAGGAGACGGACAGCAACTCAGGTCACCCAGCCTGTAGGTCTCTAAGCCCCAGTCAGCTTCTGAGTGTGTTGCCTGCCCTAGAGCCTGGCCTTGGAAAGAGAAGCGGTACCCAGGGGATAAGGGCCTCCTCTTCTCAACCTGAGGCCTCTCAGATTCTCAAGGAACCCAGGCTCAGGCTATGTTTAAAAAAAAATAAAATAAATAAAAGTCCTTCCTGGCATCATTCCACAATGGTCCTGCCTGGGACACCACTCCAACTTAAATTTCGTGGCCATGGAAATTTCTGGGACAGAGCATTTTGCCTCTACATGGCTTTTCTTGGAAGGGTTGCTTTGTGCTATGGGTTGGGTGGGGTGGAATGGGGTAGGAAGCATTCACCATAGTTCAGGGCTGCTTGTTTCTCTCCTTCCCTCCAGGCCAAGTTCAAGGGAAGCTGACCAAGTGGCTCAGGTGCTGTGGTCGCTGGCAGAGAAGCCGTGGCCCCCTGGCTAAAGGGTCATCCCCACGCCCCCAGCCCCACCCCCGCTGCGCAACGTCTGCAGAGAAACCCCAAGGAGATTCAACAGCCTGCATCTCGGATTTGTAATGACACTTAATGCTATTAAGGGGGCAGTTTGGGCCATTTGCTGGAGACGGCTGGCAAGGTTCCAGTATCTTTGGGTAATGAATCTGTTGTCTTAATCCTATTAGTCTTCTCCTATCTACCACTTCTGACTAGGTCCCTCCCTCAACCCCCTCCCCAACTTCAATCTCCTTTCCCCTGGAGGAAGCTCGAGACAAGTCCCCATAAGCCAGGACTGAGCTGGTCTTGCTCACCAGACTCGTTTCATCAGAAATTGAAAAAATAGCATGGGCCTTGTTGGGTGACTGGGGCAGTGCCTTCAGATGAATCATAGAGGCTTGGTTTGAAGAATCCAAGAGGTCATGGAACTTTCCCCTTTTCTTCTTGATAACAGTGGTTAACAATCTTGAGGAGACACACACACAACACACACACACACACACACACGCCATCACCTCACGATCTGTATTTTTAATAACATATTTAACATTCGTACGGCAGGTGGCCCGTTGAACAATACCTTGAAAGATCCTCTTTGCTAGCATCTTTTTTGTGCGTGCGTGTGTGATTTTCTTTTTCTTTACAGTGTTGTAAATCACTGTAATTTCCAATTTCTGTTACACAGCATAGTGACCCTGTCATAGATACATATACATATAGTTCGTTTTTCATATTATCTTCCATGACAGCATCTCTGATGGATGGTGTCTGCTCTCTGAATCCATGAGAAAGAAGTCCAACCTTTATCTCATGTGACCATTTTTCTTATATTTGGACATAGGCCCCATGGGCCTGTGTCATAGGAGAAAAGGGTACTAGTTTTAGACTCACACAAGTGTGAGCTTGCATTCCAGCTACACAGGTAACTGCTGTGTGATTTGGGGTACTCAACATTCTGCAGAAGGTTGTGAAACAGGAGGGAAGGGGGCAGGGTACAACCCTTAAAAGAATGACATGGTTTTTCAGGATATGACAAAAACTCGTTAGAACCAACTAGGTCCAGAGATGGCAGATGATTTGACTTCCAGTGGACTTTGAGCTTTGTTATAGGTTCATTTTAACACATTAGCGTGCTGAATGACATGTCCACAGGGGCCAGGACAGCTCCGAGGCTGACCACAAAAGGGCAAAAAAGTAGGCTATGATCCAATTCCTGGAAGCCTCCCACCGCTTCCTGGAAATAATTAGAATAATCCTCTCGCTCATTAGCCCAGCTCATAAAAACACCACCCCATATTTCAGGGCCTCTTACCTCTTGCCTTCTGAGGTGGCCCACACTCTGTCTGTGGAGTGTGTTTCTCCGAGGGCCCTCTCTCCCCTTTCAAGACAGCCCACACTTTGTCTGTGTCTCAATAAATCTACTTATCTAACACTTTGCCTCTCGCTGAATTCCTTCTGTGCTGAGACGTGAAGAACCTGAACTTCAGTAAGTCCTGGGACTAGTTTGCAAGTTCAACTTGTTTTTAAGTGGATTCAAGTCCCAATCTGGGCTTTAGCGGAGTTCGCGTCCCCGTTTGAGTCTTGTCAGGGTTAGATGCCCAGCACATGGATCCGAATCTCAATCCGAGGTGTATGGTTTCAGGTGGAGCCCCCACTGCTGCCTCTGATGGGTTCTGGGCTCCCTGGTTTCTGGCAGGAGGAGAGAAGCTCCGTGGTAATTAGTCTGTATCCTGTTTGGAATCTTGTGATTTGGGGCGAACAGAAATTAGTCTCTTTCTTCATTTGTCAAATGGAAAAAATAATGCATTGGGGACCCCTGCTTTAGGGACAATGAAATAGACACCCTCTCCCTTGTTTCTCCTGCTGAGTAGCTCTAAAAACCCTGGACATTACATAAGAAGACTCCGAAAGATGGAGAGCAGAAGGCTGACTGGCTAGGTACTTCAGGACCTGAGGAATTACCTGGTAGTGAGGTCCATGGATCTTGAAGAATAGCTGATTGAAGTATAGTTGGTTTATAATACTGTGTTAATTTCTGCTGCATAGCAAAGTGATTCAGCTGTACATATATATTTTTAATATTCTTTTCCATTATGGTTTATTATAGGATGTTGAATATATTTCCCTGTGCTAAGCAGTAGGACCTTGTTGTTTATCCATTCTATATGTAATAGTTTGTATCTGCTAATCCACGAGTCTTCTTTTGGCCTCATACACCAAAGATTTAGAGCTGAAGAAGCCAGCAAACCAGGAAGCCAGGAAGCCAACAGGCGCACACATAAAAGAAAAATCTCCAGCAAAAAGTTGAGTTGAAAAACCAGGAATGCACCCCAGCAAGATGGAAAATGTTTAGACGATTACTGATCCATTCCAGCCAAATACAACGGGATAAAACCATCACCCTGCCTCCACTCATGCCAGCAAAGGTAGAACGGGAATCTTGGGTTCCTATCATCACTAGGCTGTGATGAGATGTCCCATCTCAAGGATGCTTAAGACCTGCAAGGATGCTCTTGCGGAAGAGCAGGTAGGGAGTCTTCATCCCCTAGTCGATGGGACTTTCATCCCTGATAACTAGGAACAAGATATCCCCCCCCCCCGACAGTGTCAGTGGAGGTCCTATGGTGAGCCTGGACTTACACCTCCACCAAGGAATAACGAGGCTTCCTCCTTTTCTCCACTAGGATGGTATCAGACCTAGTAGAAAATCAGAATGCCATCATCAGTAAGTCATAACTCAACCTCCTTACCACTGTACTAAATGAGACCACGTGGAGAGCTGGAATTCCCAACCCTGACCAGCAGCAACCAGGAACCCCTCCTCCCTTGGCTGTCACAGAAGCCAAAACCAGACTTCTACCTTCGCTTGGCAATAATAAGGTGGTTACCCACGCCATATACCCTACTGGAGCTTTGTCAGAGAAAACCCAGTAAAACAGAAGGTTTAGCTAAGGTCTGGAGTCTCATAACGTAATATAAAAGTATCCAAGTTTCTGGAGTCCCTGCTGTGGCTCAGTGGGTTAAGAACCTGACTAGTATCCAGGAGGATGCGGGTTCGATCCCTGGTCTTACTCAGCAGCATAGGTTGCAGATGCGGCTTGGATTCAGAAGCTGCTGTGGCTATGGCATAGGCCGGCAGCTGCAGCTCTGATGCCACCTCTAGCCGGGGAACTTCTATGTGCTGCAGGTACAGCCATAAAAAGAAAAAAAAAATCTGAGTTTCAATAAATCATGTGTCTTATCAAGAACTAGGAAGATCTCAAAATGAATGGAAAAAAAAGACAGTCAATAGATGCCAACATCAAGATGAAAAAGATGGTAAAATTACCTGACAAAGATTTTAAAGTAGCCATGATTAAATGCTTCAACAAACAATTATGAGCACACTTCAGACAAGTGAAAAAAAGTCTCAGCAAAGAAAGGGAAAATGTAAAAGAGAACTAAATGGAAATTTGATAACTTAACAGTACAATACTTGAAATAAAACTCTCAGTGGATGGGCTCAGCAGCAAAATGAAGGAGACGTTTAAAAAAATCAGTGAACTTAAAGATACGACTATAGAAATTACAAAATCTTAAATAAGTGAGGGGAAATAGGCTGGAAAAAAAGAGCCTCCAGGATCTGTGGGACTATAACAAAAGATATAACATCCATGTCACCAGAGTCCCAGAAGGAGAAGAGAAAGAGGGTGGAGATAAAAAGGTATTCAAAAAAATAATGATTAGGAGTTCCCGTCGTGGTGCAGTGGTTAACAAATCCGACTAGGAACGACGAGGCTGCAGGTTCGATCCCTGGCCTCGCTCAGTGGGTTAACGATCAGGTGTTGCTGTGAGCTGTGGTGTAGGTCACAGATGTGTCTCAGATCCGGCATTGCTGTGGCTGTGGCGTAGGCCGGCGGCTACAGATGCAATTTGACCCCTAGCCTGGAAACCTCCATATGCCGCGGGTGTGGCCCTAAAAACAAAAATGGTTAAAAACTCCCCAAATTTGACAGAGACATAAATTTACAAATTCAACTAAAAAGAAACATTCTTGATACAATTCAGAGAAAAATGATACTATCTATAGGAGAAAAAAATAACTTGAATGGCAACCATTTCTCACCAGAAGCTAGAGAGGCCAGAGGGAAGTGGCATGAACTGTCAACCTAGAATCCTATATACACTGAAAATGAAATGAAATGAAAAGCCATCAGAAACGAAAAGAAGTTAAGAAGTAACGAAGAAAACCTAAGAGAATTTGTCACTAGCAGATCTACTCTAAAGAAAAAAAAATGGCTAAAGGAATATTTTGTAACAGAAAGGAAATAATAAAAGCAGGAAATTTGGAACTTTAGAAAGGAAAAAGAACAATGGAAAGAGCACAAATGTGGGTAAATGTAATAAGCTTTCCTTCTCAAATTTTCTAAATATTTGGTGGTTGAAGGAAAATGTAGAGGAAATACATAAGAAAATTATGTTTTCAACAAGGAGGAACTTACAGGATATTAGGTTTTCTCTACTATATTTGAACAGATGGAAGGATGATATCGGTAGACTGTGAAAAGTTACCACATATAATGTAATGCCTAGAGCAACCTCTGAAAATCCTATACAAAAGGATACACTTAAGAACACTATTGATAAATCAAAATGGCATTCTAAAAAGGAATTGAGTAAACATTGTAAACCAGCTATAATGGAAAAAATAAAAATTACTATAAAAATTTTTAAAAAGTAGTTGAGTAGTCCACAGGAAGATAGGAAAAGAAATAGAGGAATGAAAATTCCCTTGTGGCCAGCAGGTTAAGGATCCAGCATTTTTCCTGCAGTGGCACATGTCACTGTTGTGGCACGAGTTTGATTCCCAGCCTAGGAATTCCACATGTCATGGTCATGGCAGAAAGAAAGAAAGAAAAAAAGGGAAAGAATGAAAAGAACAAAAGAAAGAAAAAGAAAGAAAGAGAAAGGAGGAAAGGAAGAAAGAAAGAAAGAAATGACAGAAGGAACAAACAGAAAACAAATAAAATGGCAGCTTTTAGCCCTAACATATAGATAGTTACATTTAATATAAATGGTCTAAAGACAGCGTTTAAAAGACAGAGATTGACAGAGTGAATTCCAAAACATGACCAGCCATATGCTATCTACAAGAAACCCATTTCAAATATAACAATATAGTCAGGTTGAAAGTAAAAAGATGGGAAAAGATATATCATGCAAACATTAATTGAAAGAAAGCAGATGTAGCTGTATTAATATCAGATAAAATTACCAGAGACAAAGAAGGGCATTTTATGATAAAAAGCCAGCTATCAAGAAGACAAAGCAATTCCAGATGCATATACACTAAATAACAGTGCTGCAAAGTATGTAAACCAAAATCTGACAGAGCTGAGGAGAAACAGACAAACCACAATTATAGTTAAAGACATCATTATGACTCTCTCTGGAGTTCCCGTCATGGCTCAGTGGTTAATGAATCTGACTAGGAACCATGAGGTTGCGGGTTCAATCCCTGGCCTCCTTCAGTGGGTTAAGGATCCAGCGTTGCCGTGAGCTGTGGTGTAGGTTGCAGACGCGGCTCGGATCCCGCGTTGCTGTGGCTGTGGCGTAGGCTGGCGGCTACAGCTCCTGTTAGACCCCTAGCCTGGGGACCTCCATATGCCGCGGGTGTGGCCCTAGATAAGGCAAAAAGACAAAAAAAAATTATGTCTCTCTCAACAACTGATAAAACAAGTGGACAAAAAAATCAGTAAGGTTATAGAGCTGGAGATTTCTTTTGGGACGGATGTTTTAATTATGAATTCACTTACCTTAATAGCTACAGAGCTATTCAAATTACCTATTTCATATCGAGTCAATTGTGTTAGTTTTTTTTTTTCCAGGAAGTTGTCCATTTTTATCAAGTTGTCAAATGCATTTGTACAGCATCATTTGTAGCATTCTCGTCTTATCCTTTGGATGTCTGCAGCTTTCAGTATTATTCTCTACTTCATTCCTAATATTGGTACCTTGTGCCTTCTCTCTCTTGTTCTTTCTAGAAGTTTGTCTTGCTAGAGATTTGTCAATTTTACTGATCTTTTCAAAGAACCAGCTCATTGATTTTCTCTATTGGTTTAGTGTTGTCAATTGCATTGATCTCTACTGTTACCTTTGTCATTTCTTGCCTCCTGCTTGCTTTGGGTTGATTTTGCTTCACTTTGTCTAGGTTTATTGACTTGAGAATTCTTTGTTAGGGGTGGGGGACGGTGGTTCAGAAGCTGGAAGAAACAGCAGTAGGGGTCCCAGCCATCCACAAGATGTGACAAGGAGGGACTGGCCGCCCCTCAGTGAGGATACTGCCAAAGGATATAGAATCGTTTTCTTTAGAAAGGAAGTAGTACTTTTCCTTGAAAATACGACAGATGGATCACACATGCTTGTCTGAGCTTCTTTCCAATATCTTACTAAAGTTAGAGTAATACAACTTAAAGTCACAAACCCTCAAGTTCAAAAGGATTAGAGTCAAAGATAGAAATGTTTTTTTTAAAACTAGGACCTGAAATGTTGGTGAGACTTAGCAGACCAGAAAACTGGAAACTTAGCAAAGCCAATAAGAATCCGATGACTTCTCCAGAGCTTTGTAAATTTTCTAGAATTGGAGGCACCCGGTATCCCTGAAGTGGGAGTTGTGGTGGGGCTGAAATGTGGGGATTGGTTGAAAATCTTTGTAAGAACTATTTACATTCCCCAGATCTAATCTCCCACCCTGGAGACTATGTACTTACCCCATCCCACCCTAGCAAAAGAGTAGAGGTTTAGGGACTTCCCATTATAGCTCAGCAGTAACAAACCGGACAAGTATCCACAAGGGTAGGGTTCGATCCCTGGCCTTACTCAGTGGGTTGGGGATCCGGCGTTGCCGTGAGCTGTGCTGTAGGTTGCAGATGTGGCTCGGATCCCACGTTGTTGTGTCTGTGATGTAGACCAGCAGCTGCAGCTCTGATTCGACCCCCAGCCTGGGAACGTCCAAGGGCCACAGGTGCGGTCCTAAAAAGACCCCTTCCCAAAAGAGTAGAGGTTTAGTCTCTTAAGAAACTGAACTAAAGGGGTGCTGAACCTGGGAATACTAACCCAGAGGAACTACAGGTGAGCAAAGGAGGCTAAAATCAAAGCCTACATCCTGAAATACAAATCCCCTGCACCACCACCCCCGGCCTCCTTTTCCCCTACTTGGCTCACAGACCATTGACAGCCAGTCCTATGCCTACCTCCCACTCCTAGGCAGGGGATTAGAGAACTCTTCATGATGAAAAAGAGAAAAATTTTTAAAAATTTTATTTGTTCCTCTTTCCCTGAAAAAAATCCCTGCCTGATCACCAGTGAAGCCCACTAGTTCAGAAAGCCCAGCTCGATTTTTAATTGTATTTTAAGTCTCTCTTAAATTTGAATGCATGATCCAGGATCAAAAAACAGGAGGAAAACATCTAGACAAGTCTTCTCCAAACAAAAAGCAATGGGGTGGGGGGGATAATGAGGTAACACGAAATGAAAAAAGCAGTAAACAACTTTAAAATTTTTTAAATATTTTTAGAGATACAGGAGAATATACTACATCCATGAAACAAAAGCAGGTTTCTATAAAAGAGAACACCCAGAGAAGAAGACAGAGTTCTTAGAAATTGTGTATTGTATATTACATACACACACACACACACGAAATTTCAAAATTCAAAAGAGGATTGGAAAATTATGTTGAGGAAATCATCCAGGAGCTGGAATAAAAAGATGAATGATGGGGGTGACAATAAAGAAGAGTTAAGAAAACTCAAAGATCAATTTATGAAAAACAGGAGATTGGGAAGGAAAGAAGAGCAAAATGGGGGAGAAATTAGCAAATAACTAATGCTAAAAAGATTGAAAAGTTTAGGATTTCCATGTTGGTAGTTTCCATACTGATAGATTTCCTAGTATAAAGAATAAAAAAGTCCTGGAGATCCCGTCATGACTCAGTGGTTAATGAATCTGACTAGGAACCATGAGGTTGTGGGTTTGATCCCTGGCCTTTCTCAGTGGGTTAAGGATCCTTTCTCGTGGGTTAAGCATTGCTGTGGCTGTGGTGTAGGCCGGTAGCTGTAGCTCTGATTAGACCCCTAGCCTGGGAACCTCCATATGCCACGGGTGCGGCCCTGGATAAGGCAAAAAAAGACAAAAAATAAATAAATAAATAAAAAAGTCTTACAACAGAATATATCCTTGAGAAATTTCCAGATACCAGAGATAAACAGAAGATGATATATGCATTCGGAGAAAAAACAAAGCAAAACACCAAAGATTACACTGAAGGGTTAAGGAAGGAAACCAAAAGAGAATGGAGTTATGCTTTTGAAATTTTAAAGCAGGGATTGGCCATCTGAGGCCTGCGGGCCACATCTAGGTCACAGCTTGTTTAATGTGTAACCCCTGAACTCAGAACGATATTTAAATTTTTAGAGTTATATAAAGAAAAACAAAAACAAAGAAGAATATGTGACAGAGACCATGAATGACCCCTAAAATCTAAAATAGTTGCTATCTTGGAGTTCCCGTCGTGGCTCAATGGTTAACAAATCCACCTAGGAACCATGAGGTTGCAGGTTCGATCCCTGGCCTTGCTCAGTGGGTTAAGGATCCGGCGTTGCCGTGAGCTGTGGTGTAGGTTGCAGACGCGGCTCGGATCCTGCGTTGCTGTGGCTGTGGCGTAGGCCGGCAGCTACAGCTCCTGTTAGACCCCTAGCCTGGGAACCTCCTTATGCCACGGGTGCGGCCCTGGATAAGGCAAAAAAAAAAAAAAAGGATAAAATAGTTGCTATCTGTTTTCTTTACAGAAATTATGTGAAACTTGCTCTAACACTTTTTTTCAGTTCGATTAAACTATTAAACAATTTTACGGATATATAAAACTCACTTCTCAACTTATTGTGAGACATATTACCCCGATACAAAAACCGAAGATATCTCAGGAAAACTACAGACAAAATTGGCTATGAATGAAATGCAAAAATACTCAGCAAATACTAGCAAACCAAACTCGGCAACATAAAAAAGGGATTATACACTGGGGCCAAATGAAATTTGTCCCAGGAATGCAAGGTTGATTTAACTTACTAAAAATCAGTCAACGTACTATATCTTATTAATAGAATAACGGATAAAAATCACATGATCATCTCCATGGACAAAGAAAAAGCACCTAACAAATTCAACACTCTTTCAAGATAAAACTAAATAACAACCTAGGAATAGAAGGGAAGTTCCTCGATCGGATAACAGGCATCTATGAAAAACCCACAGCAAAATCATTTTTAGTGATGGAAGACTGGATGCTTTCCCCCTAAGATCAGGAGAAAAGGAAGTCTGCTCTCATCATTTCTATTCAGCATTATGTGGGAGGATCTAACTAGGTCAATTAGCCAAGGGAAACAATTGAAGTCATTCACTTAGGAAGAAATAAAACTGCTGGCAAATGACATCACCTTGTATATAGACAATCCTAAGAAATTCCTTAAAAACCAGTAGAATTAATAAATGAGCTCATCAATGTGGCAAAAATGCAAGATCAGTATATTAAAAAGTTACCTTTCTATGCACTAGCAATGAACAAAGCTAAAAATTAAGACATTAAGGAAACAATTCCATTATACCCAGTGAAAACAGGAAAATTCCTGGGACTGAGTTTAACCAAAGGAGTGCAAGCCTTGTACACCAAAAACTATAAGACATGTTAAAAATAAAGATCTAAGTAAGTGAAAAGCAATCTGACGTTTAGAGACTGAAAGAATTAACATTATCATGATTGCAAAGAGTTCCCAAACTGATCTACGGAGTCAGTGCAGTAACTACCAAAATTCCACACTCTATTTTTGTGTGTCTGTTTTGGTTTTTTTTTTTAGGACCCCACCCACACATATGGAGGTTCGCAGGTTAGGGTCTGATTCGAAGCTGTAGCTTCCAGCCTATGCCACAGCCATAGGAATGCCAGATCCAAGCTGCATCTGTGACCTGTCGACACCACAGCTCATGGCAATGCTGGATCATTAACCCACTGAGCAAAGCTAAGGATCAAACCTTTATCCTCATGGATACTAGTTGGGTTTGTCTCCACTGAGCCATGACAGGAACTCCCGAAACTCTAGACTCTTTTTGCCAAAATTGACAAGCTGATCCTAAAATTCATATGGAAATGCAGGCAATCGAGAATAGCCAAAACAATATTGAAAAAGAAGAGTAAGTTGGAGGAGGATTTATACTTCCCAATGTTAAACCGACTACACATCTACAGTAACTAAGACACTGTCGTATCGGCATAAGGATTGACACATAGAGCTGTGGAATAGAACTGAAGTCCAGAAACAAACCCTCACATATGTGATTAACTGATTTGGAGCAAGGGTGCCCAGACAATTCAACAAGGAAAAGAATAGTTTTCTTTTTCAACAAACGGTGAGAGAAAGTTAGATACCCATATGAAAAAGAATGAAGTTAGATCCCTAACTCATATCATATGCCAAAATTAACTCAAAATGGATCATAGACCCAAATGTAAGAGCTGAAACCATACATCTCTAAGAAGAAAGTGCAGGAATAGTAGTTCCCTTGTGGCACAGTAGATTCAGGATCTGGCATTGTTGCTGCTGTGGCGTGGGTTCGATCCTTGGCTGCAGAACTTCTGCCTGCTGTGGGTGGGGCCAAAAAAAAAGAAAGAAAGCATAGGAGTAAATTTTTGTGATCTTTGGTTTAAGCAATGGTTTCTTAGATACAACACTAAAAACAAGTAGACAGAAGGAAAAATAAATAAATAAATTAGACTTTATCAGATCTGAAAAACCTTGCGCATCAATGGACACTAGCATGAAAGTGAAAGGATAATCCATAGCATCATAAACATGTGCAAATCACATATATCCAGGGTAGATAAAGAACTCATAGCAATAAAAACACAAAGAACACAATTTTAAAATTAGCAAAGGATTTGAATAGATTCTCCAAAGATATATGAATGGTAAATAAACACACGAAGAGATGCTCAGCGTCATTATTAGGGAAATAAGGAGATACCACTTAACATTCTCTGGGTTGGCTAAAAAAAAAAAGAAAAAGAAAAGACAATAACAAGGATTGGTGAGGGTATGGAGAAACTGGAACCTTCCAACACGGCTGATGGGAGTGTAAAATTTTTCAGTCACTTTGGAAAACAGTTTGGCCATTGCTCAAAATGCTAAACATAGAGTTCTCATGTGACTTAGCAATTCCGCTCCTAGGAATATACCCCAGAGATGAGATATATGTCCACAAAAAAATGTGTACATTAATGTTCAAGGTAGCTTTATTCATCATAGCCAGAAAGTAGAAGCAACATACATATACATCAACTGATGAATGAACAAACAATACATGGTATATTCATATACTGGAATATTACTTAGCAATGAAAAAGAATGAGGTGCTTATGCATGTCACAACGTGGATAAACTTTGAAAAGATTATGTTAAGTGAAAGAAGTTAGTCACAAAACACCACATGTTATATGGTTCGGCCTACATGAGATGTCCAGAATTGGCAAATTCGTAAAGATGGAAGGTAAATCAGTGGCTGCCTAGGGTTGAGGCAGGGAGTTTGGGGAAGAGGGGTGAGAAGAAATAGGGAATGGTTGCTAATGTGTGCAGGGTTTCTTTTGGGGGGGGTATTGAAAAATTCTAACATTAAATTCGGAGGATTGCACAACTCTGTGAATGTACTAAAAGCCATGGGACTGTACATTTGAAGTGGGTGAGTTTTAAGGTATGTGAAATATATCTCAATAAAGCTGTGAAAAATACATAAAGACATTTTCAGATATGCAAGTCTTCAAAAATTAACCTCCCACTTATCTTTTACAAGAAGCTACTTGCAGATGCATTCTGCCAAAAACAGTAAATAAACTAAGAAAGAGGAAAACACGGAATCCAGAAAATAAGAAATATAACGCAAGAGAGAGGCAGAAGAAACCCTCAAATGAAATATGAAGGGACGCTCGTGATGAGAGCTGTGCCACAAGCTTAGCCAGCCACAAGTTAGAAATAACAGAAAAAAGGGGGTATAGGAGAGAAACTTTTAAGGGGGGGTGAAAAAGAAAAGAAATAGACTACTTAATATGTTTGCACATATTGAGGTGATTTTTTTTTATTTGGCCAGAGAATTTGAAATAAGTTTGTGATAAGGACATGAAACATTAAGCAAGCAAGGGAACAATGAGGCATTAACTCCAGCAAAATGTAAGGTTGTTCAAGAAAACAGCTTTATTGTATCCCCCAGAGAGGCAGTGAATTACATTTCCATAACCACTGAACACTGATGTCACCCACAAGGTGACAATACTGTAACAGGAAGATAGGAAGACGTGATCGTGTGACGGTGGCAGGAGGGCAGGAAAGGTCGCTACAGAATCCGCCCCCCACACGCACAAAAAAAAAAAAGAAAGAAAAGAAAACGGAAAAAGCAAGAAATAGCAGTATAATCCTGCTATTTAGAAATAAGGGGCAGGGGGAAACAGAAGAACAGAGAAGAGAGTTGAAAGCAGTTTTTTTTCTAGGAAGCAGGAATTCAAAAAAGGAGGCGGATGGGATTGCAATTTTCACTGTTGACTTAGTGATTTCATTGAATTAAGAAAAAAAAAGAAAACCTGGGAGTTCCCGTTGTGGCTCAGCGGAAGTAAATCTGACCAGTAGCCGTGAGGACGCAGGTTCGATCCCTGGCCTCACTCAGAGGGTTAAGAAGGCGTTGCCGTGAGCTGTGGTGTAGATCACAGACACAGCTTGGATCCTGCGTTGCTGTGGCTGTGGTGTAGGCCGGCAGCTGCAGCTCCGATTAGACCCCTAGCCTGGGAACCTCCACATGCCGCAAGTGTGGCCCTAAAAAGCAAAAAAAGCAAATACGTGACATGCCTCACGATGGTGAAGCTCATGAAGACAGCAGAGCACGGTGAAGGGGAAGAGAGCAGGGACCAGGGGAGAGGTCGAGGGGGACCTCAGAAGTAGCTGACACTGGATTGAGGCCTCAGCGGTCCATGCACGTAGAGGTCCGTGCTTGGGCCCACCCCCTCCCGCACCTCTGGCTTCCTGCTTTTCTCCCAACAGGCCAAGCCCCTCCCACGTCAGGGCTTTGACTCCAGTTGTTTCCACAGCCTGCGGTTCTCCTCCTTTAGCTCTCCCAGATCGGGCTTAAATGTCACCTTCCCAAGGAAGCCCGGCCTGACCGTCCCCTCCCTCTCCCCAACCCCTGCTCTGTGTTTCCTGCAACCCTCATCACTTTCTAATGGGCCACACGAGCTACTCATCCGCTATGTCTGTGGCTATGACCCTTCTCCCCGCCCCAGAGGGAGGCTCGACGGGTGTGGGAAATTCTCCCCTCTTAGGTTCGCTGATCCAGCCCGAGTGCCTGCGGTGATGACAAGGGGCAAGCGCTCAGCAAGTGCTTCAGCCGTTCACGCGTCATTCAGCCGGTTGTGCCTGCCCTGCACCGGATGCTGCCCTAGGGTGGCAGGAAGCCCCTTTGAGAAAGTCGGGGCTGGGGGAAGAGCGTGGAATGCTCCTGCTTCCCTCTGAGCTGTTTTTGTTTTTGCTTTTTTTATCGGGGCTGCACCTGTAGCATGTGGAGGTTCCCAGGCTGGGGTTTGAATCAGAGCTGCACCTGCCAGCCTACCCACAGCACAGCCACGCTGGATCTGAGCCGCATCTGCAACCTACACCACAGCTCACGGCAACCCTGGATCCTTCACCCACTGAGCGAGGCCAGGGATGGAACCCGCCTTCCTCATGGATGCTAGCCGGGTTCTCAGCCCACTGAGCCACAACCGGAACTGCCCCCCCCTCCCCCGCCCCTGAGCTGTTCTGGGCTAATGCTGAGGGGAGGGGCATAGGTAACTTGGGAGTCCCTGCTCCACTTCCTGGCCACCCCAGCCCCTGCTCTGGTCTCTTCCAGAGAGCACAAGGTGAGGGCCTTTCTCAGGTCAGCAAGCCGGAGGGGAATGGGGGCGTGGGGGTGGTGAGCAGGACCGGAGATCCGGGACAGAGTCAGAGGAAGGCTGGGGGCCTGGGGCCAGGGACTCCGCCCGCCAGGGTGGGTCGGAGTTGAGTCGACAGGCACGGGGCTTCCTGTAGAGACCGAGGGAGGGGGACTCCCTGTCCTTCTGGCCCCCCTCAGGGACGCCGTAAGGAGCCTTTCAAAGCCATCCCATTTCCACTCTGGGAGGAGGCTCCTGGTGCTTTCAGCAGGGTGTCTGGATGAATTAATTGCCTGAATGCCTAATGGCAGACATGGGAGCACTGTGTGTGTGTGTGTGTGTGTGTGTGTGTGTGATGGTGGGGAGCAGCCAATGTGTTCTCTCTTTAGAATTATTTCTGACTGTACTGCACATTTCCATTTTCACAGCCCATCTTCCGTGAAACTCAGCCGCTCCTCCCAGCACCAGCGCTGCCACTGTTCCTGAGATCTGGCCGGGTAAGGGACCCCTCCGTTTTCCCAAACAGAACTTTTTCTTTTTTCTCCCCCCCCCCTTTTTTTTTGGAGCTGCACCTGTGGCACATGGAAGTTCCCAGGCTAGGGGTTGAACGGAATCTGAGCTGCAGCTGTAGACCTATACCACAGCCACCGCCAGCGCCACGCTGGATCTGAGCCTCAGATGCCCTGCGCTCAAACGTAGCATCGCTGCCTGCCGTGCCAGCGCGCCCTTGCCTGCCGAGACCACTCCAGGCTGATAGTCACTTTCCCTAGAATCTCAGTCACTGGATGGCCCATAAGTGTTCCCTGGGGCTGGTCAGAGTTAAGTCCAAAACAGTGAATTTCTCCCTCATTTCCTCCCCTTCTGAGCTATGAAATTATCCGTGGAGCAAATCAATAATTCATCAGATTATCCACATTTAGTCTAAATTAGATCTCATCACCTGAGGGCAGACTTTGAAGTTCCGCTTCACCGGACTCCACCACCCAGCCAGCCGTCCCCTGGAGTCCAGCCAGCTCGCTCACACACTGGGCCTCTTCTCCCCAGCGTGCAGTCCCCAGCCTGCTGCCCCCTGCGGCCCAAAGACGGTCCAGTCGGACCCCCTGGAGAAGCCCTTTCTTCTCTCTTCCTTGTAATCCAGCTTGTTCTTCAAGCTCTCCTCTTCTTGGAGTTCCCGTCATGGCGCAGCAGTTAATGAATCCAACTAGGAACCATGAGGTCGAGGGTTCGATCCCTGGCCTCGCTCAGTGGGTTAAGGATCCGGCATTGCTGTGGCTGTGGTGTAGGCCGTCGGCTGCAGCTCCTGTTAGACCCCTAGCCTGGGAACCTCCATATGCCGCAGTGCAGCCCTAAAAAGCAAAAAAAAAAAAAAAAAGTTTTCCCCATGTGTCTTTTTAGGGCCGCACCTACAGCATAGTTCCCAGGCTAGGGGAGTGAATCAGAACTGCAACTGCCAGCCTACACCACAGCCACGGCAACACCAGATCGGAGCCACGTCTGCAACCTACCCCACAGTTCACGGCAATGTCAGATCCTTAACCCGATTAGCGAGGCCAGGGATTAAACCCTCATCCTGATGGATACTAGTCAGGTTCGTTACTACTGAGCCACAACAGGAGCTCCCAGGGTTTCCTCTTAAATCCAGCCTTTTTCATGAGCTTCCCCAGGCTTCTGCAGCAGACTGAAACATTTTGCAATCAGAAGCACACAATTTTGCATTTTTTGGGGGGGTCTTTTTTGTCTTTTCCAGGGCCGCACCCGCGGCATATGGAGGTTCCCAGGCTAGGGGTCCAATCGGAGCCACAGCTGCAGGCCCACATCACAGCCACAGCAACACGGGATCTGAGCCGTGTCTGCGACCTACACCACAGCTCATGGCAACACCAGATCCTTAATCCACCTAGCGAGGACAGGGAATCGAACCCACAACCTCATGGTTCCTAGTCGAATTCATTAACTACTGAGCCACGAGCGGAACTCTCACAACTTTGCTTTTAATTGCACTCCATTTGGTACATATTTGCAAACTCTGTGTTCCCCCACAGTTGTTAAACAACACAAGTGCAGGACACTAAAACAGACCCCTTAAATCCCCTTAACCACATCCAAGCACAACACACCAAGAATACTGTTGAGTTGGGAGTTCCCATCGTGACTCAGCAGTTAACGAACCCAACTAGCATCCATGAGGATGTGGGTTCGGTCCCTGGCCTCGCTCAGAGGGTTAAGGATCTGGTGTTGCCATGATCTGTGGTGTACGTCCCAGATGCCGCTTGGATCCCACATTGCTGTGGCTGTAGCTGTGGTGTAGGCTGGCAGCTGCAGCTCCAATTTGACACCTAGCCTGGGAACCTCCACATGCCACAGGTGCCGTCTTAAAGAGACAAAAAAAAAAAAAAAAAAAAAAAAAAAGAGAGAATACTGTTGAATTGTACAACTTGTTTCCATCCCTCTGCCTTAATCCAAGCTACCTTTAGCCCAGCAACTCTCAGTTCCATTTACCCTTCAGTCCTCAGGGGTTAGATATTCTCGGGGTACATGGTCACAAATTGGATTATAGAGCATCAAGCCGGCTGCAAGCCTACCGAAGAGATTAGAAATGAGGCTTGGAAGTTCCCGTCGTGGCCCGGTGGTTAACGAATCCGACTAGGAACCATGAGGTTGCGGGTTCGATCCCTGGCCTTGCTCAGTGGGTTAAGGATCTGGCGTTGCCGTGAGCTGTGGTGTAGGTTGCAGACGTGGCTCGGATCCCGTGTTGCTGTGGCTGTGGCGAAAGCCAGCAGCTACAGCTTCTGTTAGACCCCTAGCCTGGGAACCTCCGCATGCCACGGATGTGGCCCTAGATAAGGCCAAAAAAAAAAGAAAAAAGAAATGGGGCTAGAGAGGATACAGGCCAGTCGGGAAGGGCTCTTGCAGCAGGCGGGGTGGCGGGGGGGGCCAGTTCAAGGAGCCGCTGATGGAGCCGGAGGCAAGTGGATGGGTCCAAGGGATTATGGGAAGCTCTTGAGCATCTCCTACATCCTTTGAGACCTGTCTCCCTCCACAAGCCACACGACAGGTACCAAGTGGTAGATGCGATTCTGATCCCAGTCCAGGTCAGGGAACTGAGGCTCGGAGGATGGAGTGGACTGGCCAGAACGGCCCCAGCTGGTCAGCATGGGCTTAGGACTCACCTCCAGAGCCTCGGACGTCACATCCAGGACTCCTTCCGGTCTCATGAGCTGGCAGCTCACATTTGGAGCTGCCACGGGAGGGCTGGATGTTAAGCTGAAGAACTTCAACTTGACTGCCTGCCTGTGGCTATTTACACAGTTCCAACTGATTTGTTGTAACCTGTAATTATTTTTTGCTGAATTTTTTTTTCACGCTTCCATTTGTTTTTTGTTTCACTCGCCAGCAGACAAGCGACGGGGAAAAAGCAACTTGGGAGATAGTGGGAGCAGAAGAAGCTGCCCGGTTCGGGGATGGAAGGTCAGAGAATGCCAGATGCATTCCTCCCCACAGATGGGGGCTGGGGACCCTCGGGCCGTTTCTCTCTTCTCATGTCCCTCAGGTCTGGTTCTGCCAGAGGGGAGGGACCTCTCCAGCGTCCCTCGCTCCTTTTCTGCCGTGTAACCATTTCCCACGGGCACATCTCTCAAGACTCTTGGAAGAAGAAAAAGAAGGAAAGACCATGACAAGGAGAGATGGTTAATTTTCTAAATTGAATAGGACTCTGAGGAATTCCCATTGTGGCTCCGTGGTAACGAATCCGGCTAGTATCCGTGAGGATGTGGGTTCGATCCCTGGCCTCGCTCAGTGGGTTAAGGATCCACCGTTGCCGTGAGCTGTGGTGTAGGTCACAGAAGCGGCTCGGATCCCGTGTTGCTGTGGCTGTGGCGTAGGCCGGCAGCTGTAGCGCCAATTCAACTCCTAGCCTGGGAAACTTCCATATGCTGCAGGTGCAGACCTAAGAAGAAGAAATAAAAAAAAAAAATGACTCTTAGATGCTACCCAGCTAGCTGGTGGGACATCTCACTATGCTTGGGGTACCTCCTTCCCTCTCTAAGGTGGTTTGAGCGTTCAGGATACAGACTCAAGGCAGAAAGCTTGGGGAGAGGCTTCTGCCCGTTGCCCAAAACTGCAGGGTCCCTTCAGAGCGGGGAGAGCTGTCCCTGAAGCCTAGTCTCACCATGTCAACTTGGCCATAGTCCCCCAGATCCTGCAGGAGGTTCAGCTGTGTCCCGGGTCACCGTGGGGGTGTGGAGGGCAGGTCTCCCCCTGCTCCCGGATGCTGCCCCTCCCTCACTCCTCCTCACTCTCCCCTGGGCTTCAAACCAGCCTCCATCCCCAGCCCAAGAGCAGCCTCCCTCTCCTCCCCGTGGAGCCAGCGCTTTCCTGGACGTGCACCTGACTTCGGGAAGGCAGATGTTCTCTTGTGAGTGGAGACACCGGGATGCCCTTAGTCTGAACCTTGGCACTCATCCTCCAAACAGGATGACCTCTTTGGAGTTGGCAATGGGGTGGAATTGGAATACAGACTAAGGAACAGGTCTCACTCTTTCGTGACCTACCTACAATCAGGAAAGTAGACACAGTTCATTTCTCAGTCGAATTACGCTGTCACCGCCTCATTTACCAGGTAATTCACAAACACAATTTGGGATTATTCACAAGCACAATTTGGGATTATCTCAAGGTGGTTATGAGTAACCACATTTTACCTGTGAAGAGGCTTGGAGAGATTTAAAAAAAAAAAAGCCAAAAAACTTGCTCTTCCCAGGACACATAACTGTGAAGCGATAGATCTGAGGATTCAGACTGAGCCAGGCCAAAGACTCTTTGCCGCTGCTGGGTGGAGCTGAGGTCTCCTCACCAAATCTGCATACTCAACGCCCTGGAAAAGCCAAAGAGAGAGATGCCCATGTCGTCTTCAGGGGTCAGTGTAGTGTATTTTCTGGAGGCCTCTCAAATGTTTACCAGGCCGCAAATAAAGAGAAAGATAACATAAATAAATGACATAAATAAATAAATAACAAATAAGTTACACAAATATATCGGTAACATAAACAACATGAACCAATAAACAACATGAACAAAAACTGAACTCTAGTTAAGGATAAGATGCTAAAATAGCAGTGTGCTGATGTCTGCCACCTACGCTGAAATGTGTCAAAAGCATACAAGCAGACCTATGGACGGACACATGTGGGATAAAAATAGAGCAAAATGTGAGTTATGGAAGCTATGGGGTGGGTGTTCACTGCGCAATTCTCTAGTCTCTCCTGGATGTTTAAAATTTTCATAATAATGTAGATCACACAGGAGGGTCACACCCGCCTCTTGTCGCACGTCAGCATGGCTCGAGGGAGCTCGGTCATTAGTCACTGAGTTCTTCCTGCAGGAAGAGCCGTGAACAACACACTTGAGAATACAGACTAAGGAACAGATAGGCGGTCCGTGCTCGGTAAAACTGGAGGACGCCTGGGAGAAGATAGGACAGAGTCATAAAATCAAGAGTCGTCACAACAGTGGACTCTTTATTTTCTGGCTGCACAGAAGGGGAGCAGGGTTACAAGCTGTTTGTGGAGTTCCCGTTGAGGCTCAGCATGTTAAGAACATGACGCAGTGTCCCTGAGGAGGCAGGGTGGATCCCTGGCCTCGCTCAGTGGGTCAAGGATCCTGTGTTGGTGCAAAGCTGCAGTGTACGTCGCAGATGTGGCTCGGACCTGGCGTTGCTGTGGCTGTGGTGTAGACTGGCAGCTGCGGCTCCGATTCAACACCTAGCCTGGGAACCTCCATATGCCGTGGGTGTGGCCCTAAAAAGAGAAAAACAAACGAACAAGTTGAACGTAAGTATACGTTGTCCAAAAACCTCTTCTGGGTGATTTGGTGCATTGAAGCACCCACTGCAGTTAAAGAGTCTGAAATGGACAGTAAGGGAAGACAATTCACATTCCTGGGAAAATACCAAGAATCCAACAGTGAAAAATTCACTGGCAGGTTCCTCGAGATGTGTTAAAGAGTGGGGCTGGCTCCTTCAGGTGGCAGGTTGGCTTCATGCAAAGTTCTATGGAGTAGGAGCCAAGCCAGTCCTAACCACCCATTTACATCAACTTGATATGAGTCACGTCCTCTTCAAAGCTTACTTTCTTCTTCAGGATGCTAAACTATCGCCTGCAGGACAAATTCTGCCCATGACTTGTTCTTAATATAGCCTGAGAGTGAAGAATGATTTTTCTATGTTTCAGTGGTTAAAAAGAAATCAAAAGGAGGATGATTTGTGATACGCGGAAATGATATGAAATGCAAATTTCATTGTCCGTAAGTGATGGTTGCTGGCACAGAGATGGTCTTGGTTTTTCACGCGTTGCCAATGGCTGCTTTCAACCTCTACGGCAGACTCGGTTGCAATAGAGATACGTGTCCTGCACAGCCTAAAATATTCACTCTCTAGCCTTCTGCTGAAAAACTTTACTGACCCGGTGTGTGTGGTCCATCCATTAACTTCACGGCCCCATCGACCTCCCTTCACAGAATTGCTGCGAGAATTAACACGAGATTTGGGCTTAGTAATCTGAAAGTTTCCCTGAGACACAAGGTGTTACCAAGTCCCTGACCTCACTGCTTTCAATACCATCCTAACAACAGAGAGAGAAGCTGGGAGGAAGGGTCTGTATGACAGATGGGCAAACTGAGATTAAAGAAGGAAGACTAGGAGTTCCTGTCGTGGCTCAGTGGTTAATGAACCCGACTAGGATCCATGAGGACGTGGGGTTGATCCCTGGCCTCGCTCAGGGGGTTAAGGATCCGGTGCTGTGGTGTAGGTTGCAGACGCAGCTCGGATCCCGCGTTGCTGTGGCTGTGGTGAAGGCCGGTGGCTGTAGCTCTGATTCGACCCCTAGCCTGGGAACCTCCATAGGCCATGGGTGCAGCTCTAAAACAACCCCCCCAAAAGAAAGTTACCACTGTGTATCATATGGGGCACCTTGACTCCCAGAAAGTCATCTTTGGAAGGAACCCAATAGATCATCATGTCTTCATTTTACAAATGAGGAAAGGGAGACCAGAGAGAGGAAATGACAAGAGCAAAGACGCTGTAAGTGGTGGTGTTGGATTCAAAACTCAGGCCTCTTTGAAGTTTTGGGGGTTGTTGTTTTTGGTTTTTGGTTTTGGTTTGGGGAGGGGTCATTTTTAAGTCTCGTCGAAGTATGGTTGACTTATAATGTTGTGATCATTTCTGCATTACAACAAAGTGACTAAGCCACATATGCACTCACATCCATTCACTGAGATTCTTTTGCCACATAGATTATCACAGCACCCTGGGCAGAATTCTCCATGCTACACAGCAGGCTGAAGTTTGTTCTTTGTTAAAAAACAAGGCTAGAACTTGGTCCCTTAACTCCAGACAGAGTTTGAAATTCACAGAACCATTAGTTTTTGTTTTGTTGTTTTTTTTTAAAGTCATCGACTCTATATATTCTTGGAGGTATGCTGAGCACTGGGAAATGAATTCAATAAACACAGTTCCTGCCATCTATGATCTGGCTTGTAGTTTGAGATCGCGAGATGAACACAGACACAAAGTGGGGCTTAGACTTAGATGATGGATATACGCACAGAATTTACAACCTGTGGCTGGTCATCACAGATGTAAGCTTGGTCAACGAGGGAAAGCATGGGCTGGAGAAACTACCACTTGAGTTCAGATCCTTTCTTTGCTGATTATTAGCTGTGTGACCTTGGACAAGCTCCTCAGCCTCTTAAAACCCCGGATCCCTGAGTCTAAAACGGGGCCAGTGATATTCTTTTAACACGGATGTTGGGAAGATCAAAGGCAGTATTTGTAAAGTATTTAGTGTAGTACGTGGAACGCAGCAGGTGTTCAGATAATGGTGACTAGTATTACCACTTAGTGACAGATAGTGCCCAGTGCATGGAGTGAGTGGAGCCTGGTGTTGGTCACAGCAACAGCAAAAATTCCTCACATTTGCCTGTCTCCTTGTAATATACAGACAGCCCTGAGGGACAAAGTCGTGTTGGTCCCATTTCACAGGCTGACATACGTTCACACGTTTTCAGCTAAAATGCACTGTTCAGGCAGGTTCTGGATGTTGGGGCTATAGCGATGCAAAAACAGAGGCTGATTAAAGGCAGCAGCTCTGACTCTGACCCGGGTTCTCTGGCTGTTAGGGATTTCTTTAGCGGAAAGAGATTTTTGGGTCCTAGTCATCCTAGTTTGGGAAAGGCCTAGAATTCCCCAAATATCCAGGAATCTAAGAGGGAGAAAGGAGGGCTGGAAAGAGGATGCCAGGGGCTGCCTCACGCCCGTGGTGCTTGAGAGCACCGGCGAGGGGTGGGGTCACCTCCTGGGTCACCTCCCCGATGGCCCTTCCAGGTCAGCACACACCCATTCCTGGGCTCAGGGAGTCTCATTCCCATAGGACAGCTGTTCCTGGACCCCTGCTCCGGGTTCCATGCCAGGCAGACTCTGGCGCTCAAGCCAGTGAAAGCCGGAGTGTGAAGCAACTAAAGACAAGACAGGTGCTCCATGTCAATGACGGCAGGGCGGGGGAAATCGCCCACCCAGCCTGCCGAGAGCCTACGAGAGTGTGAATACGTGGGTGTGCACACGCGGAACAGGGGCAGGCATCTGAGCGGCCGGGTCTGGTCAGGAGCTTTCGGGCTCGGTGACAATGGAAGAGGCACATATGTTGATGTGTACGTGAGTCTCTTTGTGGCATGGGTGTTTGTGTGCGTGCTGTGTGCTGTGAGCAGGGTGGGTGGGTGTGAATGCGCGTGTGAGCTGTGCACATCCAAGATGCAAACTGATGGCAGTGAGGCTGGTGCCATGAGCCACAGACAAAAAACTTTGCAGCTGTGAACCTGTATGTGTTGTGTGTACATGCGGTTTGGCGTATTTGTTTGGTGTCTTGCCCTGTGCGTTTAAAAATATGTGCAAATAGACAAGTGAGTGTTGCATGCATTTGTACACGAGGCTCTTTCTGGGCGTGCCAGGTGTGTTCTATGTATATCTGTGTTAAGTGTGTATATGTAAGTGTGCGTGCTTCTGGCCAGGGCTAGGGACAGGACGTTAGTGTGGGACAGTGACAGATTCCCTTTTTCCCAAAGGCTCAGGATTCTCTCTCCCACAGTCTGTTACAATTTACCCACCCCAACTGAAATCTGAAAGATCTGGAGAAATCGCATAAGGCCTTGACCCCCCAGCCCTGGATCCACTTGCTGCTCATACCCAAGCCACCCAGAGACACTTCCCTGACAGGTCCTACCTCCAGGAGGAGCCTCCAACCCGATGCCTCCCCTCGTTCCATTTCTCAAGGAGCAGGGCCTGCAGCTGAACCTGCACCGTCTACACTGCTTCCGCTCTGCAGTGCTTTATTGCAAATGTCCCAGGTTCCCACCCGGGACCTGGAGGGGCTGGTGGAAGCCCCAGATAACGTACTCATCTCTGAAAGCTGCTTGCTCTAACAGGACCCCTCTGCTCTGGGGCTGTCGGTCCTTCTCCACTCATTTCTCTTTGCTTTTGTCTAATGAGAAGCAGGAGGCTGCTGAAACTGACAATAGAATTACCTGGGAGGCTGGGTCCTGTCAATCTCCATTAAGAGCCCAGGGAGGGAATAATCAAATCACGGGGACACCTTGGTGCTGTTACGGCAACGGGGCTCACTCTGAGAGGAAACAAAACCACCCCGTGGCACAGCGGAAGCGAATCTGACTAGTATCCGTGACGATGCAGGTTCGATCCCTGACCTCGCTCAGTGGGTTAAGAATCTGGTGTTGCCGTGAGCTGTGGTGCAGGTCGCAGACGCAGCTTGGATCTGACGTTGCAGTGGCTGTGGCGAAGGCCAGCAGCTGTAGCTCAGATTGGACCCCTAGCCTGGGAACTTCCATATGCCCAGGTGTGGCCCTAAAAAGACAAAAAAAAAAAAAAAGTTAAACATATACCAACCATGGTGACCCTACAATCCCAGTTTTCTTGGCTTAAGACACATGGAAATATGTTCACACAAAGTTGACAGCAGCTTTATTCAAAATCACCAAAACCTGGAACCACCCAAATGTTCTTCAATTGGCAAATGGACAAACTACAGTACTTTCAGATTGTGGAGTACTACTTGGCCATGAAAAGGAACACAACGGGGTGAACATACAACTTGAAATCAGTCTTAAATGCATTTTGCTAAGTGAAAGAAGTCAGACCCAAAAGGCCCCCTATTACATGATTCCACTTATATGACATTCTGGAAAACGTATAACTATAGGGGCAAAAAAGACATCAGGGGTGAGTGCCGGGGAGAGAGGGACTGACCATGAAGGGACACGACAGAGCATTTCTGGCATATATCACATCTGTGGTGGTGGATGCACACCTCCGTGCATTTATTGAGACCCCAAAAAGCAAATGTTACTATCTGCGATTTATAAAAGAAATAACTCAAATGTCGGGGGAACTTGAAGTGGAACACACTAAGAAATAAATGCATTGTATATAAAGGAACTATGTACCTACCCTGAAAGGGATGGAAAAGAAAAGAATTAACCCGAGTCACTTTGGAAAACAGTTTTGCCTGGAGAAGGTAAGAAAAGGACAGGTTATTGTCCTCCAGGAAATCTGCTTCTCCCAGCACTCTGTCTTAGCAGCTCTGTTTCCTGTGTGCACATACGGTGGCTTAACACCTAAATACAGTCAGCGCTCAGTAGCCACAGTAGTTAAGGTCTATAAATCACTGGGAACACTGAATTAGCAAAATCCTGAACCAGTGCTCCCGGGGAAATACTGGGTCAGCTTTCCCTGAGCCCCTGGTCACAACATTTTTGTCACTCAATCAACACATAGCTTTTATGTGTGTCTGATTAAAGACACCTTAGCAATGTATATTGTTGCTTCATTAACCATGAGCTCAGGTCCACAGCACCATAACTCACGCCTAAAGGAAGCTCATCTAACACCCGTGTTTTCCCCCACGAGGCACCTCACAGCTTCCCCTGCTCGGTGATACCAGACGGATCTTCAGCCCTGGGCTTGGGGACCGTTTTAAACAGCAAAATCGTCAACGAGAAGCACAAAGATGGGGAAAATGTGGCACTAAATAGACCATGAAAAGGACGCTTGTTTACAGCGAGAGAGCCCAAGCAAGGAGGCAGGGGGTTCACCTCACTTGACCTCGGCTGGGAACACACGTACCATTGGCACTTCAAAGTTTTCACCACTTTGCGCGTGTCCGTGAACCACCCACGGAACACCCTGAGTGTGGATTTGGAGGTTACCAATAAATTTGCAGGAGTAAGTGAATTTGCAAATGCAGAATCTGCAATAAGAGGGATCAACTGTCATACTGTAAGTGATGAGAGCCAGACGAGGAAACAAGGCAGCCAGCCACGGTCTCCCTGAGGTCAGTGAGGTCTTCAGAGCGCCCCAGACTTTCTGGAGTTAAATTCGGAGAATTCAGCCTGGAAGGGCCCTTAGAGACCCAGCATTTACTACTCCTGCACAGAAGAGAAAGCTGAGGTCTGGGGAAGGGAAGGGGCCTGTCCAGGTCCCAGTGAGGCAGAATATTAACTCAGGTTGTCAGCGTAGGAGCATGGGCTTTGATGCATCCTTTGACAGGACCTTTCATTAGCCTTTAGGGTTTAAGGGCTCCAGACAGTAGTTCCCCACAGGCCTTGTTTATTATAGGGAGTGTGCTTTCCCCCAAACAGACCATAATCTCTAACCTACTCCTCAACCTATAGAAAAGGAATGAGAGAAATGGTGACCTATTCCAAGGAAAGAGAAGGACAAAGAAGTCATCAAATTATGGGGACATTTCCACCCCTAAGGCCCTTTTGGGCAAGGCCTGATATAGGTAATTGAACAAGGCCAATGGGAGAAAACCACACCTTTCTGGACCCCACGTTGGTACCCCCCCATCTTTAAGAAATAAAAACCCATATAGGACAATAGAGAAGGGGGTTCTTCTCCCCCCTGCCAGCAGCCCTGGGAGCTTTTTGCTTTCCTTTAATAAACACTTTGCTTGCTTGCTGCCTGCGTGTTCGCGGAGTTCATTCTTCAACCACCGTGAATAAGGACGCGGATTCCGGTATCATCTTTCCGGGATCAACAGCGCAGTCCGCCTCCGCTTCCCATCATGACATTTTAATGCCTCCTTTCATATCCTTGCATTTCAGGCTCTGAGCATCGTAAAGCTGAGAGGTGCAGGGGCTGGGGAAATAGGATGCTTGAAGTCTGGGCCTCGGTTTACCCGGACCTGTCACTGTCCTATACCACCAGTCTGCCAGAAAGAACTTCTAAACAGCCAAAGCCTGGGGCTCAGACTCAGACCTCCAGAATTCCCTTCCCTTCCGGCAGCCCTCACCGCCTAATGACCTCATCCATTCTCACTGCTCTAAGCACCATCTACACGCAAATTTCATGTCTCTGGCCCCGAGCTCTTCCCCTGAACTCCAGTCTCCCATTTCCAACTGCCTTCCTTCAGCTGGCTACCTGGATATTTAACAGGCTCTCAAAAGTAGCATCTCCAAAACAGAACTTTTATTCCCTCCCCCATCCTGCCCCAACTCAGCAAGCGGTAGCTCCGATCGCTCAGGCTAAAACCTCGGGCATCCTCCTGGAATCCTTTCGCTCACATCTTCCTTCCCAGCCAGCAACCAATTCTGTTGGATGCAAGCACCACCTCACGGCTACTGCCTAGGTCCTCAGAACGCTGCATTTGCCTCTCGGACTTGGTCCCCCGCTGCCGCTGCTGCTGCTGCTGCTTCTTCTTCCTCTCCTCCCCCTCCTCCCCCTCTTCTCCCTCCTCCCCCTCCTCCTCCTCCTCCTTCTCCTCCTCCTTCTTCTTCTCCTTTTCTTCAGCATCCAAAATTGCAGGAGTTCCCGTCCTGGCGCAGCAGTTCCCGTCATGGCGCAGCAGTTAACGAATCCGACTAGGAACCATAAGGTTGTGGGTTCGATCCCTGCCCTCACTCAGTGGGTTCATGATCCAGCGTTGCTGTGAGCTGTGGTGCAGGTCGCAGACGAGGCTTGGATCTGGCCTGGCTGTGGCTGTGGCTGTGGCATAGGCCAGCAGCTGTAGCTCCGATTAGACCCCTAGCCTGGGAACCTCCACATGCTGTGGTCCTAAAAAAGCAGAAAAAATAAATAAATAAAATAACAAGGCAGGCTCTGGGGTTAGTTTTTGTAGCCACGGCTGATGCATCGGTCTCTGGTGCTCTTGAACTTGCGGCCCTTGGAGCATACCTAGGGTTTGGTGTGGTCGTGTGGGGTTTCCGGGGCCTTGCCGAGATGCCTGTGGACCTCTCGGCCCTTCCGAGGACCAGAGAGGAGGACAGTGCCCCAGCCCCTGGAGCAGTCCAGGGCCAGCTGGTCGAAGGTGAGGATCTTGCCCCCAGGGCCTTGAGAACGCGGCTCCGGGCACAGCTACTCCCTGGCAGAGCACACACCTTCAGCCTGGGCGCCTCCTGGGCACGCACATCATCGGTTACAGCCCCTACGACCGCAGCGGTCTTGCCTTCCCGGCCAGGAAGTTTCATCGTCTGGATCATCCTGGAAATTGACAAGGGCGGCCGGGTGGTGCGACTCCTGAACAACCTGTTAGGCACAGCTAGCTTGCAGGTGGAGCTGGTTGTCTGGCCAGAAGCCCATACGCTACGCCATAACCAGCAGCCTCAGGAAGAGCTCCTAGCTCTTCTCGGGCTCCTCGTGTCGAACATTTTCGGTCCTTGTTGTGGCGGAAGTCAACTCCCATGACGGCGCCTCGCTGGGTCCCCTGCTTCTAATCTTGCCACGTCCGATCTGCCAGACAGCAACTGGGATTGTCCTTGTGGGCAGTCTTGTGAGGTCACTGCTCTTCCCCAAACCCTCCGATGGCCTCTTTATCACTCAGAGTAAAATCAGGACCCAGAGGGAGTTCCTGCTGTGGCGCAGTGGGTTGAGAACCTGACTAGTATCCATGAGGATGGGGGTTCCATCCTTGGCCTCACTCAGTGGGTAAAGGATCTGGTATTGCCCCAAGCTGAGGGGTAGGTCAGCCGCTGCGGCTCTGATTTGACCCCTAGCCCAGGAACTTCCGTATGCCGCGCGCGTGTACACACACCCACACACACACCAGAACCTGATCCCCTCTCTGCCCCCTCTCTCCCCATACCCTGGCTCCAGCACAAGGCTCCCTGCTGTTCCAGAACACCCAGGCCTGCTTCCGTGGGCCCAGGACCCGGAAAAAAAGTGCCCCAGAGAACAGGTTTGCAGGCCTTCGACACTATGGCTCTGGAGCCGCACAAGCCGATCTGGGTGGAAAAGCTTCGTCAGCTGGCGGGTCAGGCCTGGAGTCCACTAGTTCTCAGGTCGGCCATCCCGCCCGTCCTGCCCCCTGCTATTGCCCCTCAGTTTTTCACACGCTTCTCCACTTCAAGGCTGGGTTTTTTTTTTTTTTTTTTTTGCCTTTTGTCATTTTAGGGCCACACCTGTGGCATGTGGAGGTTCCCAGGCTAGGGGTCCAATTGGAGCTGTAGCCGCTGGCCGACGCCACAGCCACAGCAACGCGGGATCCGAGCCGTGTCTGTGACCTACACCACAGCTCATGGCAACGCGGGATCCTTAACCCACTGAGCAAGACCAGGGATCGAACCCGCAACCTCGTGGTTCCTAATCGGATTCGTTAACCACTGCACCACGACGGGAACTCCTCAAGGCTGGATTTTCATCTCCCTTCCCCACCTTTGGAAAGTGTCCCAAAACACTGGAGAATGGAATTACCACTCCTTCTACCTGAGTGAGTTCTCGGTCTCTGTTATGCAAATGTGGCCGTGATGGCGCTAGGCGGGTTTCAGGGTTCTTTTAGCTTTCCTCCAAGTGCCCCCGCACACACACCCCGCCCCCTCCCCTTTAAAACTGGATTTGCATTTCCCTTTATTTTTTTATTGTGAAAGCCCCTGAGGTCCCCAACTCCCAAATCCCGGAAATCGCCTCGATTACCCACTCCGGATCCCAGGAGCCGCAAAAGGTCTGCCTGGGGGCAAACAGAAGGAAAAATAAACAGCGTTTCTGGGGAATGTATTTTATTTCTTTGGAGATGCAAATCGGAAGTTTCCCCAGGAGCTCTGGGAGCCTCCGTGTGGGGCGGGAGGAAGTCAGCTGCGGGGCCGTGAGCAGAGACTTGGGGGAAACGGGCCTCTGTGCAGCCGCAGGGGCTGCGCAATCCTCTGGAGGGCGAGGGCGGGGCTGCGGGGTGGGAAGCAGAGCCGAACTCCACCCGGTTACACCTGCTATTTTGTCTTCTCGAACATTTCCGGGCCTTCTCTGAGCACAGGCTGTTGGGAAGCTCTGACCCCTTTCAGCTTTGAAACGTTCCATCGGCAGCCTTGGCTGTGGAAGGTGTGCTTCCCGGGTCCCCAGGAGGGAGTGAGCGCACCCACCGTGTCTGGGATGGCCCAGGAGGCCCACTTCCTCGGCTGCCCTCCCCTGGGGACCCTTGGCTTCCCCAAAGTGGGCAGAGCAGGAAGCAGGGCGAGTCTCTCTGAGGTTCTGTTTGTTCTTTCGTGGACTCACGCAACAAGCACGTTGAGTGCCTGCCACGTGCCTGCTCTGGGCTAGGCAATATTCTAAGTGCCGGGAATATAGCAGTGAACAATTTAGATGTGAGCTTCCAATCTAATGAAGAGAGATAGAGAAAACACATACAGATGGCTGTAGTATAGCAGGTGGCAATGAGTATGAAGAAGAGGATTCACCTTGGTGGCGGAGGGGTTAAAGATGCAGTGTTGTCACTGCTATAGCTCCAGTCACTGCTGTGGCGCAGGTTCGATCCCTGGCCTGGGAACTTCTGCATGAAGCAGGCTTGGGAAAGGAGGAAGGAAGGAAGGAAGGAAGGAGAGAAAGAAAAGGATGGAGAGGATAGAGAGAGATGGGGATATGGGGGCGGTACAACTTGGAAAATGTAGTCAGGGAAGAATTCTAATAAAGGGACATTTAAGCAGAGCATTTTATAAAGAGGGACTCCACCTGGCCACCCAGGTGCATTGGGATGATTGTTGTACACCTATAAATGTAATAATATTCATTCAGTAATTTAAAAAATAAGTAAATAAATAAAAATCATGTGCAGATGTGCGTCCCTTATTATTAGTAACAGATAAAGTGTGTTACACCTCCCACTGCCTGGGCTGTGATGCTCCTGGATGACAGGGACCAGATTTCTACTATTTTATTATCACTTTTACTTTCTGGCACTTGGGTGCCTAGTGGGTGATCAGGACATGTTTGATGAATGACTAACTGATTTTGCCACTCCCTTCTAACCCAGGGCTGTGGCATCGGCCATAGGCAGAAGACTCCTTAAAGCCAGACAATTTACGGCTATAACTGGCATGACTCAGCAAAGGATTAAGGGACTTTGGGGGCATAATCCTCCATACGTGACTTCTGGGCAGTGTTAGGGTGTTGGAACTCATGTCCCCGGTTTCCAAGAAGAGAGTGAATTGCAAGGAGTGCCTCTAAAAGAGGACAGATTTTTTTCTTTTATCACAGTTATAAGTGTACAAAAATCATCACAAGTCAATTTGATAGCATTTCCATCCCAAACCCTCAGTGTATCCTCCCACTCCCCAGACTGTCTTATTTGGAAACCAAAGGTTTTCCAAAGTCTGTGAGTCATTGTCTGTTCTGCAAAGATGTTCATTGTGTCTTTTTAGTTTCCACATGTAAGCGGTAGCATTGGGTGTTGCTGTCTAATTGTCTGACTGGTTTCACTTCGCATGATAATTTCTAGGTCCATCCATGTTGCTAGAAATGTTGTTATTTCGTTCCTTTTAATGGCTGAGTAATATTCCATTGTGTGTATGTACCAGATCTTCCCTATCCACTCCTCCGTCGATGGGCATTTAGGTTGTTTCCATGACCTGGCTATTGCATAGAGTGTTGCAATGAACACTGGAGTACATGTGTCTTCTCAAGTCATGGTTTTAAAAGGGGACAGGTTCATCTCATTCTCACCTCTCATCAGGATGAGAGAAGGATGAGTAGAAAATTACTCCTCTTTCGCGTGCGTGCGTGTGCGTGCGTGTGTGTGTGTGTGTGTGTGTGTGTGTGTTTTCATTTAAGTTGCGGTTGTGGAAGTATTTCTGCAAGTCAAGTATTAGCTGAAGCGCAGAGTCTGTGTTCAGCTGGTTTCCATGGTAACCCATCAGCCCCCCCCCCCCTTTGCTTCTCTCTCTTCTCCTCCGCTGTTATGGGGATACTCCGATTCCAAATAGGAGAGCCAAGATCAGTAAAGGAGAGATGGGACCCTCCCTCATCCACACCGGCCTCAGGGGCTCGAAGGCACCACAGCTAAGGAGAGGTTGCTGGAAACCTGAGCTGTCTGTCTGTGGGGCTCAGAGCTGGTGGAGGGACTGACAGGCCCCTTGCTCCAAGGTCTCCCACCGCTGCCCCCAGATTCCTGCTCAGGCCCCACCCGACCCTGACGACTGGGCTGGTGCTCCAGGCACAGCTGTGCCCAGGGATTTAATTACACGCTCGGGATTCTGTTCTCTCCCAGACCAGGTAGTAGCTTTTTAAAACAGAAGGACGGCAAAGGGGCTCAGCGGAGGACAGGAGCTGAGAGAGGCCGAGAGGGTGAGAATGACAGACAGACAAGGTCAGAAAAAGAGCACAGCCACATTTTTTGGCCTTTTACTCTTTGGAGAAAACAGTAGTGCCTAGAGATTACTGGTGAAGGAATAGTCAGAGGGTGGACAAGTACTCACTCAAAACTAATTTAACCTTAGCCCAAACATTTCCCAATGTGCAGGTCACCCATTTTATAAGACAAGGCATGCATAGGAACCCATTAAACCTTCCCATTCTCCCTGCATATATATATATAATATATATATATATATATATATATATATATATATATATATGAAGGTAGCACCCTTTTTTCTTAATATTTTCTAATAAAATTACTTTTTTTTTTTTTTTGCCACAGCATGCAGCCGCTTGATGTGGGATCTCTGTTCCCTGACCAGGGATTGATCCCAGGCGGAAGCCATGAAAGTTCCAAATCCTAACCACTAGACCACCAGGGAATTCCCACAATTTCCTTCTTAGAACAAAGGGGATGCATCCAAAGAATCATAGACCTGAGGTTCTATTTTAACTGCACAGCCATGTGCCGGACACCACTCTCATGCCGTCACATGGATTCATTAACTCATGCCATCCCTACAAAGAGCCGTTGCTAGAGACGCTGTTGAGCGCTCTTTTGACAGCGATGGAAAGAGAGGCACAGAGAGGTTAAGTGCGCTGTTCAAAGTCATGCAGCAAGCGAGTGGCAAAGCCAGGACTCAGACTCCAGGCTCCGTGCTGATGCCCTCTCTCCTAATGTGGCTGGAAAAGAACTTACAGAACACTAGCTTTAACCATCTCCCTTTACTCGAAAGGAAGTGACTTCCCCAAGGTCATACAGCTGGCAAGCAGTAGAGGCCAAGGGCAAGAGTTCGGATAACTCAGCCCCAGCTGCCCCCTCCCTGTCTGAGAAAAGATCACCCAGGCCAAAGACCTTCTCCCCAACCCCAGCTGCCTCCTATCCCGAGATTTGTAGCCTGTGCTCCCTCCCCACCCGAGAAGGTGCCCCTTCTCAGATGCCCCTGTCAGTCCTGCTAAGAGTGACAGCACCGCCCACTACCCTGTCATCTCTGCCTCGCTCGTCGCTGTCAGAGGCCTCCCAGCTCCCAGCTGTCTGTCAGCAGCTGCTCGGGGATATAAATAGCCAGCCGTTGGCAGAGGCACCTTGGCAGAGAGGGGCGCGGGAGGGGGAAGACGACAGTGGGGGATGGGACAGGCTGGGAAGAAACTCAGGCTGGGGTCTCCTCCGGGCTCCGAGCCCTTCCTCAGAGGGGCTGGTCGAGGCCTGAAAGAAGAATGGGAACTGAGCTTTAGCAGGAGGCAGGGAAGCAGAGCCTGGAGCTGGCCAGCTCTGTCGTCCGTCCCTCAGGTGCCCGGTGCCACCTCATGACCCCAGTGGCCCCCCCATCACCCGATTCTTGGGGAAGTACAGGGGGAACTCCTCTCCCGACAGTATTTGTGGGGTGTAAGGATGCTAAATCTATAAAGAGAAGATGGGGAGCTCCCGTTGTGGCTCAGTGGTTGATGAACCTGACTAGCATCCAGGAGGACACGGGTTCCATCCCTGGCCTCGCTCAGTGGGTTAAGGATCCGGCGTTGCCGTGAGCTGTGGTGTAGGTCACAGACATGGCTCGGATCCCGCATTGCTGTGGCTGTGGTGTAGGCCGGCAGCTACAGCTCGGATTCGACCCCTAGCCTGGGAACCTCCATATGCCGCAGGTGCGGCCCCTAAAAAGACAAAAAAAAAAAAAAAAAAAAAAAGAGAGAGAGAAAGAGAGAGAAAGAAGATGGTTCTGGGGAAGAAAGGGTCCCTGAGGCCCTGACAAAAGCCCAGAGTAAGGGCAGAAGTAAAAGTTGGCAAAATTGAGAGAACAAGAAAAGAATGCAAAATTCAGCTGACATTCATCAAGCCTCTGCCACGTGTTGGCTGCTTCCGCACACATCACCTCATTTCATCGCCTCTATAATCCCAGCGGACGGCATTACGTCTCTTTCACAGATAAGGACACTGGGGAGTGATAAGGAGAATGAAGGAAATACAGGGCTGGAAGCTCAGCGGGTGCCGTCCTTACATTCTGCTGAGGAGACAAAAGGGAGTTCCCGACCAGCCCGAAGACACACAGCCAGGCAGGGGCAGGGCTGACGGCCCCCAGCGGCTAGGGCCGGCCGCGCCCTCCCCCCCGAGATGCATGTGGCAGATACGGAGTCCTGGGAGCAGTTTCTCCTGCTCAAGTAAAGCCAGGGCTCCCAACTGGAAGTATTTAATAGTGTTTTGTTTTTTGTATTTGCTTGTTAGGGCCTCACCCGCGGCATATGGAGGTTCCCAGGCTAGGGGTTGAATCAGAGCTGTAGCCGCCGGCCTACGCCACAGCCACAGCAACGCCAGATCTGAGCCACATCTGCAAACCACACTGCAGCTCACAGCTATGCCGGATCCTTAACCCACTGAGCAAAGCCAGGGATGGAACCCATGTCCTCATGGATACTAGTCGGGTTCTTAACTTGCTTAGCCAAATGGGAACTCCTAATAGACCTAATTTAAAGGCCGCCTCTCTAATATCTCACTTCTTACACTTCAGCGTGCATAAAAGTCACCCGCTGCGGGTTGAAACAGAGTATGGAATACTACTGCCAGAGTTTCTAGATCAGTCTGTATATATATTTTTTTAAATTTTCTGTATCTTATGATGTTTTGAAATCTTAAAAAAAAAAAAAAAAGCTAACCTTTTTTGGGGAGTTTCCACTGTGGCTCAGTGGGTAACAAACCTGACTAATACCCGTAAGGATGTGGGTTCGATCCCTGGCCTCACTCAGTGGGTAAAGGATCCAGCGTTACCGTGAGCTATAGCGTAGCTTACAGATGCAGCTCAGATCTGGCATTGCTCTGGCTGCAGCGTAGGCTGGCAGCTACAGCTCCGATTCCACCCCTAGCCTGGGAACCTCCATACGCTGCAGGTGCAGCCCTAAAAAGCAAAAAAAAATCAGCTGTAAGAGACAATGCAAACTGGCTTATCTACAGTCCCATTTTCCACTCCCCAAACTATAAAACCACCTCCCAACCCCTTCCAAGAGGGCACAGTCTTTAAGGCATTAGCCTGCTGTGGCCCCCTTGGCCTCGCAAAGCAATAAAGCTATCTTTCCCTCCTTCACCTTCCCCAAACAAAACAAACAAACACACACACACACACACACACAAAAAACAGCAGCGCAGTAGGTCTGGGGTGAGCCCTGAGAATCTGAATTTCCAGCAAGTTCCCAGGTGATGCTGCTGGTCCAGGAAGCCCACTTTGAGAACAATTGGCGTAGAGGGTTCGAAGGTAGCCAGGGATAGAATACACAGATTTGCACAGGGCCCAAAAAGCTTCTTGGAAGGAACAGGGGATCATGTCACCGATCTTGTACTTACCCACATCAGTAAGTCATGATGGGCCACGATAGTAATGAACTTAGGTCCACTGGTGAGAACGAACGCCAAGGTCTCCAAGGGAGAACTCATCCTGAGGAAAGGAGAGTCTAGACAGGGCCATGCCTTGTGGTCCTCGGAGCATCAGCATCAGCATCCTGTGCGACTCGTGTTAAATGCACATTGTTAGGCCCCACGGAAGACCCGCTCAGTCAGAATCTCTGCGGACGTGGCCCCAAGTCTGTGCTTGAACGGGTTCAGCAGAGATTCTAATACGTCATGACAGCTGGGCGCACCCTCGTCTGGACGATCATGTGTGTGTCCTGAATGCTGGGGCCGAGGCTACATTGGTGGCAGAAGGGCTGGTTCTGACCCAGAGTGTGACTGTGGCCAGAAACTCTCCCCAGTCGATCCAATTAGCTGGTGACCTTGGGGGCTAAGGATGGGCTGAGCACATGTGTAGATGTTCATCTGGAGCATGTCAGGGACCCAAGAGGGGAACACCCCTGTGCCACTCTGAGCAGAAACCTGATCAGCAAGGGCATCATGGCAGCCATGGAAAAACCCCACTGGACTGTGGGAAACCGCTGTCAGAGCATCGTTTCCTGATGGACACATGGGCTGGCTGGGCCCTCCAGTTATCTACTCACCAGTCTCTCCCCGTTTCACAAACCTTAGGACTTGGCTAAAAGTTACAAGGGGCGGGAGCTGGGGAGGAAGAGAGGAGCATCAAGAAAGAGATACTGGACATGGAGCTCCCGTCGTGGCTCAGTGGTTAACGAATCCAACTAGGAACCATGAGGTTGCGGGTTTGATCCCTGGCCTTGCTCAGTGGGTTAAGGATCCGGCGTCGCTGTGAGCTGTGGTGTAGGTTGCAGATGTGGCTCGGATCCCTCGTTGCTGTGGCTGTGGTGTAGGCCGGCGGCTACAGCTCCTGTTAGACCCCTAGCCTGGGAACCTCTATATGCCGTGAGTGTGGCCCTAGAAAAGGCAAAAAGACAAAAAAAATAAATAAATAAATACTGGACTTCCTGCTAAACTGGGCTTAGTGGATGCTTAAAGGGTTTACTTATATACTAAAAAAAAAACCCAAAAAACTCTGACCTGATTTACCCTAAGCCAGTGAAGTACATCACACCAGTTACATTTGATAAAACTTTATATTTTGCTTCTCTAACAGAGAATGCTTACTGGTACTTGCGACTGAGAGCTCTGACCAATGGAGACCCAAGCGTGAGGAAAGGAAGGAGTCAGTCTGGAAGTTCCCGTCGTGGTTCAGTGGAAACCAATCTGACTAGAATCCATGAGGATGCAGGTTCGATCCCTGGCCTCCCTCAGTGGGTTGGGGATCTGCCATGGCCGTGAGCTGTGGTGTAGGTGGCAGACATGGCTCGGATCTGGTGTTACTGTGGCTGTGGCTTAGGCCAGTGGCTACAGCTCCAATTCGACCCCTAGCCTGGGAACCTTCATATGTCGTGGGTGTGGCCCTAAAAAGACCAAAAAAAGAAAGAAAGAAAGAAAAAAAACCGTGTAGTAAGTGTGCTGTGCAGCCCAGCTTCTTCACCCTGGCCTGGAAGACTGCGTAGTCCGCACAGCTGATGACGATTCCATGAAGGCTGGCTGCAAGGGGTGCGGGGCGGGCGAGGAGAAGTCAGGATACCCCTGGGCATGGGGGGCACCCAGGTTCAGCCTCCTTGCTGTATCCACACCCACCTGTACCTCCCAAACCCCCAGGCTGCTTCCCGCCTCCCATCTCTGCTGAGGCTGCTCCCTCAACCTGCAGGGCTGTTCTTTCTCCACCCTGCCCAGGTGACAAGTGTCCATGGCTCTTTCGGGACTTGGTTTGGGGGCCTTTCCCCAGAAGATTTTCCAGGCCTGCCCTCAGATGATATTGCCGTTGCTTCCTGGGACCTCGCTGCGCACCGTTTGTACTTGTGTCAGAGCACATGCAAGACTTTTGGTCAGACTGCAAACCCCCAGAGGCAGAGGTTGCCTTGCCTTTTTCTCTCTCTCTTTTCTTTTTCTTTTTAGGGCTGCATGTGCCACATATGGAGGTTCCCAGACTAGGGGTTGAATCGGAGCTGTAGCCGCCGGCCTACACCACAGCCACAGCAACGCGGGATCCGAGCCGCGTCTGCAACCTATACCACAGCTCACGGCCACGCCGGATCCCCGACCCACTGAGGGAGGCCAGGGATCGAACCTGCATCCTCACGGATGCTAGTGAGGTTTGTTTCCGCTGCGTCACAACAGGAACTCCCACCTTGCCTTTCTCTTTAGGCTCAGACCTTTGCAGGTTGAACAAGAAGTTACTATCCAGCCAGAGCTTCTAATCAGGTGTGATTTTTTTTTTAAGTTATCCGAATAAGGAATTAAACTCTAAATGAGGAGACTTAAGTGCCTGATATTTTACCAACTAAACTATCAAGAGTTCAGCATCTAATCTGCTTTCAGAAACACTCCTACCTGGGGAGCTCCTAATGTGCCGGGGGAGCCCAGCCCCACCCCAGGGAGCACCAGTCGGGTAGGGGTGACAGAGCTCTTGCCTTTAGGAAGTTCTCAGTATCATGAGTAAGCGTACCGGTCATGACATGTTGCCTGCCATTTATCGGTTCCTTTTCGTGTGGTGGGAAAGGTGGCCCCTAAAAGTCCAAGTCTATATTGTCCCACAGGTCACAGACCGGAGGAAGAGTCCCAGATCCTAAGATCGGGTCTCAGAGAAGGTGCTTGTGGCCTGGCCACGTGCCCATCCTTTGGCAGGTGGGACAGGCTGAAGGAGGGTGGGCTGATCTACACAGACTGGTTTTGCCGATAGGAAAGACCTCCAGGCTGGGGGGTGGGAGGGTGGACAGACAAAATTATGCCCCCCACCGCCGCCCTGGCGCCAAGTAGGCTAGACACAGAAATCTAGCCGGAACCTAGACGTGGGGCAGGTACGCGACAGCAAGTGTAGATCAATACCCCAGAGCGCATTTCAATGCCGAGAGGGAGCCTGGTCTTTCAGGTCAGGTGGAATCAAACAGGGCGCGCTTATGCGGCAAGCGAATCTCGACCGGAATCGGGAATCGGAAGAATGAGGCCCCCAGCTCTTTGGGATGGAGAGCAGCCTGGGGTCCTGTTCAGATGCCCGGGGACTGGGCTGGGGTGAGGGGGTACCCTGGCAATAGAAGACAGTTTCTCAAAAGGGTGCCAGAGCTGTGAGGCCCTAGCATTGGCATAAACTGCACCCAGGTCCTTCGCCCTCTGCTCCCATTTACAACCGACGACGCCTCCCTCGGGGCTGGGGGCCACCTCCTGCGAATCTCCAGTCTTAGAAGGATCCAAGAGAAATCTGCACAGCTTCACTCCTTCCAGTGGGAGAGATGGGCGGGCAGGGGGGTGGTCTAACTCCCGTGGAAATTCAGGAAAATGGTGAAGGAGGGAGAACTGAGAGAGAGAAACAGAGGCAGAGAGGGGTTTTGCCGGCTGCGAAAAGGAGCAGAGTGCGAGGTGGGAGAGAAGAGGGGCAAGCCTCACTGTTGCCATGGCAACACAGACACATCCAACTATGCCGTAAACGCCACCGTGTGTGTTTGCCTAAGCCGAAGCCCCGGGAAGGAAAGGATCCGGGACAGCAGAGGCTGGAGTCTGAGGATCACCCCTCCGGAAAAGCCTGGACCCATCGTGGAGGGACACGGCCTGGAGCCAGGCAGTGGTTGTGGGCAGGATCAACCCGCCCTGGAGCTGGCATGGGCACCTCCTTTCACAGGTCACCTCTCCCCTTGAAACAGACAGATGAAAGCCCCTCACACCGGGTGACTTCATCACACGCAGGGCTCAATGAGGGGTACCGTTCGTGCCCCAGGGATGGCGGGGCTGTGGGGAGCAGGAGCGGGGTCTTCCCTTAGGTGGGCACAGAGAGGGGCACGGCTCTGCCCACGCGCATCTCCTGAAGCCCACGGGCTCTCATCTCCAGGACCGGCGACCTGGCGAGGAACAGCCCTGCTCTCCGTCCTGCCTGGGCTGCGGCTGAGGGGGAACCCAGGAGGCAGAGCCCCTCCGTTGGCTGGAGGAGGGGAGGCCTGGGAGGGGTCTCTGCCAACCACAGAAAGCCATTTCCCCTCCATCCATGTCCTCTGCCTCCGTTATTCTTCTCCGGCTCCAGGCCCTTTGCTTTCAGCTCCCGTTTTCTTCCCTGCTCGCCTGGCCTCTCTCCCCGCCCACCACCACCGCCGCTGCTAATTCTCTTCCTCTTTCTTCCTCTCCGCCCCCCTGCACCTGCCTTCTCTCTATTTAAATCGATAGGGAGCCAGAGGAGAAGGTGGAAAAATACCGGGCGCCGGGGACAGCAGGCAGGAAGGCTTCAGTGTCAGGCCTTTTTTCCACCTGCCACAATAGAGCCAGAGCAGCGATCGCAGGAGGCAATTTACAGTGGGGATTACAGGTCACCCACGCGCCCCACCCCGACACCGCCCCTCGTGGGCTGGGCGACAGGAGACCCAAATTCACGGGGAGGAGAGTGGGGCCGCACCTCGGGCGCCTCTTCTGTGCCGCCCTGCTGCAGCTGACCGTGATTCCTGACTCAGGGAGAAGCTGGAAATTTCTTCAGTGCGCCTTGGATCCAGCCCCGGGGAACGCCCACGTCGTCTGCCTTTGTGGTTTGGCCAAAGCCAACTGAAAGCCCCGTGCCCGGAGTCATGTGCTGATGAACCCTGGAGGGAGAGGAGGCCTGGGTCTCTGCTGTGGGTGCTCCCAGAGGTGCAGGAACCCCCAGGCCAGGCCTCTGGGCTGGACGGCCCTAGAGCTGGGGCTGGGAGGGAGGGGACAGGGGTCGGCCTGGACATCTGGGGTGGATGGGTTGGTTGCTCCAGAATGGAAACTGAAGTTCAGCAATAAGGACAGGGCTTCGATTCCCATTCTGCTACAACAGAAATGCTTGTGAAGTCGTAAACCCACCCAGGGGGATGGGGGCTGTTCCTAATGGCCAGTAAACATATTTCACATCGATTCTTATCTTTGAGGAACAAGGTGTCCCATCAAGGAGCCCCCCCCCAACATACTGGAGGATATGTTATAGTTATACTAGTTATAGGATACTAGTTATAGGATACTAGTTATAGGATAGCCAAAGGGTATCTCAGGATGTCAACCTGCGCCCCCCATTATAGGAAATATTGGCCCAAGAAGACACCCACCCCTCAGATTGGCCCAGACTTACACAGAGTTATCTGTGTCTCCGGAGTCCTAGAGTATGGGCTAGGGGCTGGTAGGGAGCCAGCCTGTCACACAGAAATCCTTCACTCCTGGTCCAGGGCCCCACACACTGCGGTGACTGTGGGATCCTGGGCACCCCAGGGCAGCAGGCATGGCCAGCTATTAATCAGTAGCACATGAGGCCCTGTGCGTGCATGTGTGTGTAAAATAGCAGGTCATGTATACCACACAGAAACAGAAGGTCAGGCTGGCAAGCACAGGTGGTGAGAGCATAGACTCCGAGGCCTGATGGGGCCCTTAGCTCCTTTCTGATACTCACCACCACCTATTCCTGCTGATCGTAGCAGTTGTTGGGGCTGTTCTATAGAATTCTAGACGTTCCAGAGCCCTCTGACTTTTCACAGCTCTTTCTCATCATTATCTTCTTTGATCCTGAAAGCAATTTCACAGGGATCACTTTCCTAACTTCCAGGATAAAAGCCAAAACTCAGAGAGGTTAACCGACTTGTCTAAGGTCACACAGCTTATTAGATTTGATAAGATCCTTCCTAGATGTTTCCAGTGGGTCCACAGTGTCTTCTTTCTCAAAAAGAGTTGGCCCCTGGCCTGGTAGCTCAGCGGTCTAAAACATGTCATATCTAACTTTGGTCTAATACAGCCCAGTAATTTGTCCCTCACGGACCTCCTGGGCTTAGGCCAGGGTGGAATGTGTGGGCAGCTGCCCTTGCAGAACAAGAGAATACATAAAAAATTAAAATGCCTGAGAAAAAGCAGCCCCTACAAGACTCGTGAACTGTACCTCGATGTCAACATGTCTGCGTGAGAGTGTGTGCACGTGCTCGTGTGCATGCACACGCGTGTGTGAGCACGTCACCTGGGTGTTTTCTCCCTGCCCGTTGACATCCTCGATGTAGAAGAGCGAGCAGCCCCTTGTTCCAGGCTCTCCTCGTGTGGGCCGGGTACACACGCCGTGACTTAACACATAAACCCTGCAGCGTAATAATGCAGCCGCAGGGTTTACCCCGCCACGCCACGGGGTGGGTGGTGCTGAGTCCACGCAGCTGTGTGCTGGGTTCGGGAACTAACTCTATTTTTTTTTTCTTTTGGTCTTTTTTAAGGCCGAACCCGTAGCATAAGGAAGTTCCTGGACGAGGGGTCAGATCAAACCTGCAGCTACCAGCCTACACCACAGCCACAGCAACGCGGGATCCCAGCCACGTCTTCTGCCACCTATGCCACAGCTCTCAGCCATGCTGGATCCTTAACCCACTGAGCGAGGCCAGGGATCAAATCCGCATACTCATGGGTACTAGTTAGGTTCATTACAGCTGAGCCGCAATGGGAACTCCCAGGAGTTAACTCTAAGGGTGAGCTACTGTCAGTGCAAAGTCCCAAGGCCTCTCTGTAGCCTGCACTGAGCACAACTGGGTGGATGCTTAGATTCTCTAGGGCACTGATCCAGTTCCAGAGGCTCCCATTGGGTCTGGGGCAGGAGGGCAAAGTCTCAGGAGACCAGATATCGCCTCTGCCACTGGCTGGGCCAGTGACTGCCTGTGGCCGGAGGAGCAGTGGCCGTGGGCCATGCTGAAAGCTGCGCCCGGAGACCGTCCTTTGTCAGGCTCCCTGTCCCCTGGAGCAACTGGCTCTGAACAGGCCGGGAGGAAGGCCACCACGTGACGGAGGACACAGAAAGAATGCATCGGGTCACTGCGAAGTCCTGGAAGCCAGGCCTCCGTGCTTTCTTCTTGCAGCTCTGCCTCCCCACTGGCCTCATTTGAGATCTTCCGGAGGTTGATTTAAATCAGGCTTTACACACCCAGACACAAAAATTCCTACCTCGAGTCCCTAGGTTTATGCTCCCCGGGCCCCAGTTGCCTGCTTGTAATTTGAACCTCGCTGAAAAGACATAAACATCTCTGTGTTTGAAGAGCCTCTGAGGAGCCGACAGCGGCTCGCTGGCCCTTCTGTGATCAGGAAAAACAGTGGGGGTGACGGGCGCCAGTCTTCCCACACCCGCCTTGCCTGAAGCCAGGGTGCTGGGGGATGTGGGGTGCTGCTCTGCTTGGGTGGGTCGGGGGGGGTGCCAGCAGATGCGGTGGGGGGAGCTCCCTGTTGCCTGCACCACGGCTGTTTCTGCAGTTTACAGTGGGGCACCTAATTTATAAGCTGTTTTTACTGCTTGTCAAACAGCCACAAAACAAAGAAATAAGTAGCCAGAGGAACAATGTCTGCCCTCTGCCTGGGCCCTTCTGGCCCACCTGCTGTGTCGGGGCCTCGGTCTGAAGGGCTGGGGAGCTCTGTGACGGACCCTCGAAAATGACCCCCTGGATCCCCGGGAGGGCGAGAGACATTCAAGGAGGCCAGTGGGAAGCTCATTCAAAGCTGGCTCCCCACATCGGACACGGCAAGGGAGAGCCCCCAGCCCCTCCAGACGGATGATGTCATGCCCAGACCCACGGCAGCCTGGTTGCGCTTCTGGAAAGTGCCCTGCAGCCTTCCTCCTCAATGCTGCCGGTGGGAGCAGGACAAAGGGTGACGTCTGGCAAGAGGAAGGCAGAATCGATCCAGAGGAAACCATGACTCGAAAAGACACATGTACTCCAGTGTTCATTGCAGCACTCTATGCAATAGCCAGGTCATGGAAACAACCTAAATGCCCATCGACAGAAGAGTGGATAGGGAAGATCTGGTACATACACACAATGGAATGTTACTCAGCCATTAAAAGGAACGAATTACCAACATTTCTAGCAACATGGATGGACCTAGAAATTATCATGCGAAGTGAAACCAGTCAGACAATTAGACAGCAACACCCAATGCTACTGCTTACATGTGGAAACTAAAAAGACACAATGAACATCTTTGCAAAACAGACAATGACTCACAGACTTTGGAAAACCTTGGTTTTTCAAATAAGACAATCTGGGGGATGGGGGCATGCACTGTGGGTTTGGGACACAAAATCTATCAAATTGAGTTGTGATAATTTTTGTACACCTATAATTGAAATAAAATTCATTAAGTCAAAAAAAAAAGAGGAAGGCAGAGGTGACGTGGTCACCCAGGGCTCCATGCCGCCCGGGGACAGCTTGGCCATCGCTCTGCCCTCCCCCAGCCCTCAGGGTCCATGAGTGACAGCACTGGATTGTGGAACACTGTGCCCTCAAGGTGGCTTCTACAAAACGGTACTTTAGACTGCTTTGGGCCCCTCTTCTCATCACTTCCGGTCTGCACCCATATCGGGCAGGTGACCTGTACCTAGGTGAGGGATAAAAGAGTGCGATTCTGGAAGAGGAGGGGGCAAGAGCATGTGAAAGAGGAAGCAGGCAGCTCTGAGGATGCTGAGTGTTAAGCGTGAGGGACCCCTCCTCCAGGGAGGACACACCTGCTGGACCCTGAGGAGAAGGGCCGGGAGCTGGCCGTGTCTGACCGCCACTCTTCTGTGACAGTTCTTTCCAAAATGCTTTTTTATTTTTAAATTTTATTTCACTTTTATTTTATTTTATTGGCTGCATCCATGGCAAGCAAAATGTTCAGGGCCAGCAGAGTTTCCACTGCGGCTGAGCGGTAATGAACCCGACTGGTATCCATGAGGACGAGGGTCTGATCCCTGGCCTCGCTCAGTGGGTTAAGGATCTGGTGTTGCCGTGAGCAGTGGTGTAGGTCGCAGACCAGCCTCGGATCCCATACTGCTGTGGCTGTGGGCCAGCAACTGCAGCTTCGAATGGACCCCCTAGACCAGGAACTTCCATGTTGCACGGGTGCGGCCCTAAAAAGCAAAATTAACTAATTCATTAATTCATTAATTCATCCATCCATCCAAGGCCAGGGATCAAACCCACGCCACAGCAGCAAACCCGCACCGCAGCGGTGACAATGCCAGATCCTTAACCTGCTAAGCCACTAGGGATCTCCCGTGATGGATTAAACACAGGTCGTGTTTGGCCCAACCAGTCTCCCCTGCGATGAGAAGAGTCAGGGTGCGGCCTCCTCTCCTTAACCAGGCTAGAGATGCCGAGGAGAAGGACGGCAGCTCCCAGGGTGTCCCGGGGCATGTCAGCGAGCTGGTATTGAAAACTGAGGTTCCTGGCCGGAGAAGAGGAGACAGCTGTTACAAGCCAGGGAAAACCAGGAGTAGGTCCTGGTGGCTCGGGTGCTGGATCCGTCTCCTGGGGCTCAGCACGATAACTGGGGGCAGCCACAGCGCTGAGTCAGCACCGTCTTCTCTGTACAGCCACCCAAACCACCAGCTCGCCTAAGCCATTCAGAAATCCCTCTCCCTAGAAGTGCCCGCCTGAGCAATCCCCTGCGCTAGTCCTTTCAGCCAGATCCAGGCAGCCCCTCTTCCTCCTCCTCCCGCCCAGGCCAGGCTCCCTCTGCTGATGGCAGCAGCACTGGGTTCCACCCCAATGCCCTCATCGTAGTCCTTCACCCTTATTTTTCTTCTCTTAATCCTTCACTTTTTTTTTTTTAAGCCCACACCAGGGGCATATGGAGTTTCCCAGGCTAGGGGTCGAATCGAAGTGGCAACTGATGGCCTACGCCACAGCCACAGCAACGCGCGATCTGTGCCGTGTCTGCGACCTACACCACAGCTCACTGCAACGCCGGATCCTTAACCCACTGAGCGGGGCCAGGGATCAAACCCATGTCCTCATGGATGCTAGGTGGGTTTATTACCGCTGAGTTACAGTGGGAACTCCTAATCCGTCACTTTTAACCAGCGTCACACCCCTCCCTTCCTACCCACCCGCCGTAGCCCCAGTTAGTCTAGTTTCCATTCAACAATGTGTGTGTGTGTGTGTGTGTGTGTGTGTGTGTAATGAGAGATGCTGGAGAAGAAATGCTGAGCAATACCTAGTCCCTGCCCTGGAAAGGCACACAGTGCACGAGAGCAGGAGTGACGTCACTGTCCATCCAGCCGGGTCACCTCATCATGAGGAAACTGGGAAATGCATTGTGACTCGCTCAGTGTCGCAGAGCTAGTCGGTGGCAGAGTAATGGCTAGACTTTGGTGCTCTTTCCAGAGTTACATTGTAGTATGTATGGATTTGGCATCAGACAGACCTGGATATGACTCCCGGTTCTGCCATCTTCTAGGTGTATGTGTCACCTGCGAAAACTTACTCAATGTGCCTGAATATTAGTTTCTTCGTGTTTAAAACGAGGGGACCAATGCCTCGCCTACAGGGTTCTCATAATAATAAGGGCAAGAGGATGCAAAGCGAGAGGCAGTAGAATGAATCCGGCGGCTGCTGGCGCGTGAGAGGGAAGCGGCGGGAGAGGGAAGCACAGAAACGGCAGCTAAGGTGTCAGGGGCTCGTCCTGGGCCTTCTCCCACCAGCCCTCCGGAGGAGGCACTTTTACTTTTCAGTTGAAGAAAATGAGGCTCCAAGAGAGAAAGTAACCTGCAAAGGTGAACCAGCGACCAGGTGGGAGAGGCACTACTGCAGGGTCCACCCTGGGGTCCCTGTGCCTCACACACGATTCCTCTGACTCTCAACGTTTATGTAGCCTCCGAGGTCTGCAAAACACTCGGGGAGGCAAAGCAGAATCAGGTGACATCTTTGCCCTCTAGGAACTTATGGTCTGGGAAGAAAGGACATAGATATAAAACGATACCCGTCCGAGTCAACGCTGATCATTCCCGTGTGAATTCTAATCCAGGAGGGAATCACAGAGGACCGAGCAATCATGGAAGGCTTCACAGAGGAGGCAGTGACTTCAGATGGAGGGGACAGTCCCAGAAGAATGGAAAGGCAGAAAAAGACAATCCAGAGGGGCAGGTGGAATGTGCAAAGGCCCGGAGGCAGGTTTAGCCTAACTACCAAGTGGGCACTTTGAGTCCCACATTTGCCTGTTCTTTTTTCATTCACTCATTCATCCCTTTATGCCTCCATCTATTCAACAACTATTTCTTTCCTTTTTTTTTTGTCTTTTTGCCTTATCTAGGGCCACACCCGCAGCATATGGAGGTTCCCAGGCTAGGGGTCTAACAGGAGCTGTAGCCGCCGGCCTACACCACAGCCACAGCAACGCGGGATCCAAGCTACGTCTGCAACCTACACCACAGCTCACAGCAACGCCGGATCCTTAACCCATGGAGTGAGGCCAGGGATCGAACCCACAACCTCATGGTTCCTAGTCGGATTCGTTAACCACTGAGCCACGACGGACACTCCTCAACAACTATTTCTTAAGCACCTCCTCTTTGACAGGCATTGCGCCCAGTCTCGGGGTTAGGGAAATGAATGGGGTGTGGATGTTGTTGGCAAAAACTCATCCCACTGGGCAAGACCAGCAGTACAATGTGACAGAGTAAGGAAGACAAGTTTGGGTGCCAAGGGATCCAGAGGCAACGGGTCATGCTTGTGGGGTCAGGCAAGATTTTTTCTAGAGGAAGTAGGGCCTACGCTGAAACATGAGGGACCCAAATATAAAATGATTTTTTTTTTTTTGCCTTTTGTCATTTTAGGGCCGTACCTGTGGCATGTGGAGGTTCCCAGGCTACGGGTCTAATCGGAGCTGTAGCCACTGGCCTACACCGCAGCCACAGCAACGCAGAATCCGAGCCACGTCTGCGACTTACACCACAGCTCACAGCAACGCTGGATCGTCAACCCACTGAGCAAGGCCAGGGATCGAACTTGCGACCTCATCGTTCCTAGTCGGATTCGTTAACCACTGCGCCACGACGGGAACTCCCCATAAAATGATTTTAAAAACATTCACACTCGCTATCATTACGATCAGCCTTATCAAAAGAACTTACATTTATTGAGCCCCTCTCTAAGTACCAGGGACTAGACTGAGCAAGTCACATATACTCTCATCCAAGACTCGCGACATCCCTGTGAAATGGAAGTTATTCATTATCCTTATTTAGAGATGAAGATGTGCAGGCTAAGAGGGTTTACAAGATTTGCTCAAAGAACTATGGCCAGGAAGTGGCAGAGTCAGGATTCAAACCAGGTCAGATGGGTCTCTCTCTTTTTTTTTTTTTCCTTTTTACGCCTGAACCTGCAGCATATGGAAGTTCCCCAGCCAGGGGTTAGATTGGAGCTGTGTCTGAGGTCTCAACGGATCCCAGCCTGTCTGTGAACTACGCTGCTGCTTTCGACAACACCGGATCCTTAACCCACTGAGCGAGGCCAGTGATCGAACCCGCAACCTCATGGTTCCTAGTCGGATTCGTTAACCCCGGAGCCACGATGGGAACTCCTCTGCCAGTAACGCTCTCAGCATCTCCACCCAGGAAACTAGGGGCTTTGTCCAGGCACGCAGCTCCTGTCTGAAAGGAGACAGGAAAAGGGAGGAGATGAACTCTTGGGTGATTGTTTACCTTCCTGGGAGCCCCGCAAGATGAGGATACAAAAGGTGAGGGTGGGCAGAGGTGAGCAGTAAGCAGGGCAAGCCTGTGTCTTTCCCTGCCAGAGACTTAGGGCGGGGAGAGAGCACAGAACTCCTGGGCCTGTTCACATGGGAAGGAGGCCGGGTGATCGAATGAATCAAGGCTTAGGATGGCTCGATCAGGACCCCTACCCTGGACCGCCAGCCCACCCGAGGGCAAGCAGCACCCAGTAGCCCATGCCGGACTCAGAGCGGGGCCCCGGACCAGCAGGAGCACACCACGTGTTCAGAGGCTGCAGACATGGCCCCAAATTAAAGCAGCAGCAGAAGCAAGTCATCCGGTAATTGAATTCAGGGTCCTCCTTAAACTTGAAGGTGAAGCTGACTAGGCTTAGAATAATCAAATAAACAAAATATGTCTCTAGTCCTTCACAGCGTAGATAATCCTCTCTGACTACAGTACCCCAAGAGGAGGCTGGAAATACGTTGTGCTCCCAAACCCGATTATAGCGATTCCGGGGAAAGTGGATTCATTGTAGGTTAGAAGGAGACCTAACGTATTTCAGCTCTGGTTCTCATATTCAAGAATGCCGGGAGAATCTGATCCTTCCAAACCTCCCCTGAACATCAAACCAGAGATCAAAGGTAGACCAGGCCCTGACCAAGAGCGGTCACAAAAGCGGGAGGTTCTTTTTGAAAACAAACAAGCGGGAACTGAACATTGCTACAATCCGCAGCCCTTATTCAGGTTTCACCAAGTTCACATGCACTCTTGTATGTGTGTGTGTGTGTGTGTGTGTGTGTGTGTGTGAGAGAGAGAGAGAGAGGGCGGGGGGAGAGATTCTACGCAATTTTATCACATGTCACATCTCACAGAAGTGTTCCGTTCATACAGGTCGCTCGTGCTGCCCCTTTATGGGCACAGCCTACCCTCTTCTCCTCCTAAACCAGCCCCTCTCCTCAGACCCTGGCAGCCACTAATCAGTTCTCTATCCATACAATTTTGTCATTATGTGAATGTCCTATAAATGGAATCATGCAGCACGTGACCTTTGGAAACTGACTTTTTTTTTTCACTCCACACAGCATCCTGAGAGCAATCCATGGAGTTGTTGCACGTATCACCAATTCATTCCTTTTTGTGGCTGAGTCTGCTCTGTGGCATGGATGTACCAGATTGTCTAACCATTCACCCATTGAATGACATTCTGGTTGTTTCCATTAGAGGGCTGTTACACTGAAAACTGCTGTGAACACTCATGTACAAGATGTTTATGTGTCATTTTTTTTTCGGTCCTCACCCACAGCACGTGGAAGTTCCCTGGCCAGGGATGGAACCCCTAGCTGCTACGGTGACAATGTCAGATCTTTAACCCGCTGTGCCACAGGAAAACTCCAAGATTTTATGTGAACCCAAGTTCTCATTTCTTCAGGACACACATCTAGGAAGGTGACTGCAGAATCACACGGTCAATAAGTGTTTCTTTCCTTTCTTTCTCTCTCTCTTTTTTTTTTAATGCCCACAGGTGCAGCATATGGAATTTCCCAGGCTAGGGGTCGAATCAGAGCTATAGCTGCCAGCCTATGCCACAGTCCCAGCAACACCAGATCCAAGCCGTGTCTGAGACCTACAGTGCAGCTCCTGGCAATGCTGGATCCTTAACCCACCGAGTGAGGCCAGGGATCGAACCTGTGTCTTCATGACTACTAATCAGGTTCATTGCCACTGAGCCACAACGGGAACTCCCATGTTTAATTTTTTTTTTTTAATTTCTCTTCGTTTATTTTATTTTATTTTATATTTTTTGCCTTTTTTTAGGGCCACACCCACAGCATATGGAGGTTCCCAGGCTAGGGGTTGAACCAGAGTTACAGCTGCCGGCCTATGCCAGAGCCACAGCAATGCCAGATCCAAGCCACATCTGCAACCTACACCACAGCTCAGGGCAATGTCAGATCCTTAACCCACTGAGCGAGGCCCGGGATCCAATCCACAACCTTGTGGTTCCTAGTTGGATTCGTTTCTGCTGAGCCATGACAGGAACTCCTCCAATGTTTCATTTTTAAGAAAGGGCAACTGAAGGCAGATAAAGAGGCACCTCCATCCTATAGTCAGAGGAGTCCATTTAGTCCAGGCCAGGCCCGACTGGGACAGAGAACTGATACTTATCACCCTGCAGAGACTGAGATGGCAGCTGACACAGCAGGAAATGGCTAGAAGCAATCGGAAGGAAGAGCTCTCTGGACTCCAAATCTTTTCCAAGCAATCTAGAGAGAACTCAGAACCAAATTTTCAACAGCCAAGCAATACCGGCCTCCAACAAACCTATACACACGCTAAAAAGATGGGATGCCATCTTTTAATCGTGTTCTGGTAAACCGGAGTCCGCACACATAAAGCCCACAATCAGAGGAGCTTACTCGTTCAGTAAGGAGCCGTGTGATGGTCCAGCCTCAATCTCCCTGGACTCTGCCCCTCCTGATCGGAGGAGCCGCCAAGCGGGAGACGTCAAGACCACTCAGCCGCTCCTTCGGCAGGTATCTGTTGACGTCCTGTTATGTGTGTGGCACGATGCTAGGCTTCCGATTCCGCCAAAAGAAGCCGGTATCTGAATAGGTGGTCCCGTTTGGAGGTGAAATGAGAGTTTTGCAGGCTGTCCCAAAGTACCTTGAGAAAATCAGCATCTTAGACCGACTTAACAGAGGCTAGAGAGCTTACAGGGCACGTGGAGGAGGCAGGGTGTTGGGAATGTCAGGAACAATGGCCAACTCTTCTTGGCCATCTTGTCACCACCGGGTGTGAGCACCATGCCAAGTACTTGATAATAAGTCCCGGACTTATGATGGTTTGACGTCACGATTTTTCTGACTCTACGACGCTGCTAAAGCGATAGGTGCATTCAGGAGAAGCCATTCTTCACATCTTGAGTTTTGATCTTATTCCCAGGCTAGTGATATGCAGGAAAAGTATTCTCTTGTGATGCTGGGTAGCGGCAGTGAGCCACAGCTCCCCATCAGTGTCAGATCTCAGGGGTAAACAGCCCTTAAACACTTACAACCATTCCTAACCCCCCCCAACCATTCTGTATTTCATTTTCAGTACAGTTATAGTCGATAACAGGAGATATTCAACACGTGGTTATAAGAAAAGCTTTGTGTTCGATGATTTTTCCCAACTGTAGGTTAACATGGTATTCTGAGCACATTTAAGATAGGCTAGGCTAAGCTATGCTGTTCCTTAGGTTATATTGAATGCATTTTTGACTTACAATATTTTCAACTTACGATGGGTTTATCAGAACATAACCCCATTGTAGGTTGAGCAAGATGTGTAATTTAATAGATTAATTCATGCTATATATACTTAATGAATTTTCTACTTTGTGCCCGAATGACCGAAGCAGACTCTATTTCATGAGATGGGTGGGGGGGGGGAGGCGCGCACGACTTGGACTAGAGACAGAAGTGTTCTTGAATAGTCCCAGCCTGGCATGGCCACTGCTTTTCTGCTTGTCCTGTGCTGGATATCAGGGCAGTGATTCAGTGATTCTGCAACGGCGAGGGTGGGAAGGTTTGAGCTCCAATTCAGGACAAATGTAGAGATCAAAAGAGCATGTTCAAAATGATATTACAATTCCAGGTTTGGAAAATTATTTTATTTTTATAATAAAAATTAGAGTGAGTCAGCTTGATAAAATGATCTTAGCTAGTACAGATACACAGGGAAACAGTGATTCTCAAAGAGGGCAAATTTCTGGGGCCAGATGCAGCAGAGTCTCTGAAGGTATGTGTGCTATTTTTACGCTAATTGCAAAGAGAATACTATTATATTTAGAATGGATAAGCCATAATGTTTTACCGTATAGCACAGGGATCCTATATTCACTGTCTTCGAATATAATGTAAGAAAGGGAGTGTGTACGTGAGTGTGTGTGTGTGTGTGTGTGTGTGACTGGGTCACTTTTCTGTACAGCAGAAATTGGCACAACATTGTAAATCGACTATACTTTAACAAAAATTTAGAAAAATTATTATTTTTAAAAAATCATTATTAGAGAAATGCAAATCAAAACCGCTATGAGGTACCACCTTACACCAGCCAGAATGGCCATCATCAGTAAGTCTACAAACAGTAAGTGCTGGAGAGGGTGTGGAGAAAAAGGGACCCTATTACACTGCTGGTGGGAATGTAAATTGGTACAACCACTGTGGAAAACAGTATGGAGATGCCTCAGAAAACTAAAAGTAGAATTACCATTTGATCCAGCAATCCTACTCCTGGGCATCTATCCAGAGAAAACCATGACTCAAAAAGACACATGCACTCCAGTGTTCATTGCAGCACTTTATACAATAGCCAAGACATGGAAACAACCTAAATTTCCATCGACAGAGGAGTGGGTAGGGAAGAGTGGTACATGTACACAATGGAATATTACTCAGCCATTAAAAGGAAAGAAATAATGGCATTTACAGCAATATGGATGGACTTAGAAGTTATCGTACTAAGTGAAGTCAGTCAGACAATGAGACACCAACATCAAATGCTATCACTTACCTGTGGAATTTAAAAAAAGGACACAATGAACTTCTTTGCAGAACAGATACTGACTCACAGACTTTGAAAAACTTATGGTTTCCAAATGAGACAGGATGGGGGGGTGAGGGGATGCACTGAGGGTTTGGGATGGAAATGTTATAAAAATTTGGTTGTGATGATTGTTGTACACCTATGAATGTAATAAAAATTCATTAAGCAATGAAAAAATAAATAAAAGTGGAAAAAAAATTAAAAACAGAGAATTTGAGGGAGTTCCCGCTGTGGCGCAATGGGTTAATGATTCTGCTTGTCTCTGTGGCATTGCCCTTGGCCAGACACAGTGGGTTAAGGGTCCAGCATTGCACAGCATTGCATAGGTCACAGCTGTGGCTCATATTCGACCCCTGGCCCTAGAACTTCCCTATGCCACAGATGCAGCCAAAAAAGGAAGGGGAAAAAAGAAACTCAAGGAGAATTCGAGTGAAAAGAAGAAAATGAAAACATGGATTGGGAGTAAACATATTCACCTTGAACCTGCCCATTTTCTCAGATAGACTCTCTTCCAACCCAGGTCAGAAGTCACGAGCTTCGGAGTACCAGTCAGTACACCTCAGGTGCCGCCTGCCTCATCTTTCTCTCACTGACACGATCCCCTTCCTCCAAGAAACCCCTTGTGGACGTCAGTGGTTCCCCTTTTCTCTGAAAGTTCTGCAAAGGAGAACAAGCACCTCAAGCTCTGGAAACGAACTGGAGCTGGTGGTTGAAAATTCCTGTCTATTGGTGAACTTATCAGAGGGTCTGTCTGGGCGGCGAGGGTCCTGCCACATCAAGCATTCCCTTTGGCAAATCTGGTAGTAAGAAGGCCAGAGGCTGGGGAATGGGAGACCCTAGGGCCTCCATCCTGAAGCACCCACCAAACATCTGGCAGCCCCTAGCATGTTCTAAACCTCAATCAGTGGAAAAGGAGCAAGATCAGCTGCTTCTCTTTGTCCTTAAGAAAAAAAAAAAAAGAAGAAGATACATTCCAGATAATTTCACCGTGATGAAAGAGGAAGAACCGCTGAAGTAGCAAAGGAAATAAATTAACGCCATCTCAGCTAAAATCACACACAATTAAAACCTGGATCTGAATGTACTTTCCTGTGCAGAGAGAGCATCTTGAAAATGACATGCATTAGTCATCTACTCCAGCCACCCCGACTCGGTGTGCGGGGAGCTCATCCCTGACATTGCAAGGGGGAGCAGCGAAGGAAGGGGGCTGGGACATCAGCTTTCCAGTCTCCCATCTGGAGCCCGAAGCTTCCACTCGCCTGTGACGGGGGCGTTCAGACGAGCCAGGTGCAACCTTCTCCGGAGGCCAGTTCACCCATCTTCCCTCCCAGAGTGGGACCCGCTCAGCAGAGACAGAGGCCTGAGGTCCGTGAAGGCATGTGGACCATTAGTCATTTGTGCAGAAATACACAGAAGTGACCCAAGGTGCTGGACTCTGCCAGGGGTCCTGGGCTGCCAGGGGCCCAGCCTTTGGGGACCCATCCCCTCAGGGTCTGCCTTCGGGCAGCTCAGCTCAGCTCAGGAAGAGACGGAATTTATTTACATCCTCAGCTCCCACCTTCCTCCCACTTTTCTCCCTCCTCTCCTTATAATGATTCTTTTTCCAGAAAAGGAACCCCCCTTCCCCCGCGCCCCGAGCCCCGCGGCCAGCTGAGGATGTGAGTTTTCAGCACCTAAACAAAAGGGGACAGAAAAGACTTCATGAAGCCAAAGGCCCCGGGGTCCCCACGTACAGAGGCTGGTGACCAGTCAAGGGCTGTTCTTCATCCACCCCCCACCCCGAGGTTAAAACAGGAAGAAATGTAGCACGTGGCCGGAGGAGCAATAAGGCTAAAACGTAGGGATGTGCTTTCTGACAGTGAAGGTTTTAATCCATTTGACAAGCGGCTCCCGGGGACTGTGGGAATCTCTTTCATGAGAGGCAGGGGAGTCACAGAGGGGGAAGAAAAGGAAAAAGAAAGAAAGCAAGAAAGCGAAGGAAGGACGGAAGGAAGGAAGGACGGAAGGAAGGAAGGAAGGAGGGAGGGAGGGAGGGAAGGAAGGAAGGAAGGAAGGAAGGAAGGAAGGAAGGAAGGAAGGAAGGAATCCAGTGAACTTGGACCCTAGGACATGAGGCTGAGTCTGACTGGGCCACTTCCTAGCTGGAGACTAGCCCCTCTAGACCCCTAAAGACCAAGTAAGATCACTCACTGAAGGCTCCCTGCGCAGAATCAGGGGCTCAGAGCTAATTTTACTCAAGTTGCTTATCGTGCGGTACAGCTCCACAGGACAGGAGAATGGACGATGTTAACCCCTGCCTGAAGAACCGTTTAATATCCAGGAACAGAACCGTGCCCAGGCCCAAGTGTCAAGGTTTAAGGCCCAGGATGTTTGCTTTAGGCTGGGACTAGTGTGAGGCCAGGAGGCTCCTAGAGCTGAAATTTAAGGAGATGCCCACTCTCAGGGCCCTGCAAGTTCAGGGTTAGCACCCGAGAGCCAGTGCGTCCTTAGATCTGGCTCCCTAGGCGGCCAGCTTGCCTCATTCTAGTTCTAGACCTGCTGCTCAGCCTTCTGCCTTTGCCGTTCAATGTGTTTCTAGATGGGAAGCATATCATAGCCTTTGATGAAGCGACAATCCCAGGGGGGTCATCTGGATTCATTAGTTTTTACCGATTCACTTCTCCCAAAACCCGTGGAGTTGAGACGGAAAGGACGGAGTCAGACAGAGCTGAAATCACCCAATCGATAATGCTGTTTGATCCAGGGAACAAGGCAGACGCTTACTCCTGCCCGGAGCTACCACCCAGGGGGCCTAGGGGCTGAGAAGCGGGGGGTGTAAGGGAGGATTTTGTCCTATGCATGGAAAGCGTATGAGAAGCCTGCCATGAGCACGGTCCTCGGCTGAGCACTCTGGGGAAATAGCACTGCATGGTACAGTTCCTTGGGCGAGTGTGTAATTTAAGTAGGAAGGCAGGATACTCAGACAAAATAACTTTTCAAAGTGTAAATGAGAGCGGCACACACAAGACGATTCTTGCAGAAGGGAGATACTGATCAGAATCAGGATGCATGGGGGGAACTTCCTGGTGGGAGCTGAATTTTGTCCATGGTTTATAAATAATCTTCCTCAAAAGCACGGTCCTCAGAAACAAAGAACTGGTCAGAATTGCAGTTCAGGAGCCCCGCTTCAGACCTAGGAATGGGATCCAGGAAAGTGCATTTTAATCGGGCCCCTGGGTGGTTCTTTTGCACACGGTTTCAGAAGTTTAGAAAGCAAAAAGGAGACCCAAGCGCTGGCTGCTGGGACAAACCTCAGACGGGATCTCTGGAGAGCCCTGCAAGGCTAAGATCTATCTTGGAATTAATTCAAATATTGGAAGCAAGACCATAAAGACTTCCTTCTCCGAGAGAGAATAAGAAAGAAAATACAGGGGTCAGAGACAGTGCAAAGAGACACACTCGGTAAGACACACCGAATCCCGGTGTGTTGGCCCCATCAACCGTTTCGGAAAGAAAATGCCAGCAATGACCAGCATCTGACTGGAAAAGAAGATAATGGCAGAAGTAATGCCAGGTCTAAAAAGGCTGGATTTGAGTAAGTACTTTATTCTTAACGTGTGGGAGACCCTGTATGTATCTTGTTTGCAGGCTTTGGAAATAAATAGCCAAGATCTGAGAGAGACCCATGGTAAGAAATCCATTGAACACCATGACACAGTGTGCACATGCGTGCGCGCACACACACACACATTTTTGTGAACCTGGAGCAGAAGTGTTAATGAAATATGCGCTATCCTATACTATTTCATCTTTAAAAAAAAAAAGTACTTATTGTAACTCACTCATGGGGTCTCCACCTGCAGTTTGAAAAACACTGGAGTAAGTGGGAGGTGAGAGGTGGGCAGCTGGGGACCAAGTCTTCTTGGCAGCTTTTGGGTTATAGTGAGGTGGGTCAAGGGTCAAGCGAAAAGGTCCTTGAGGGTCCCTGGCAGTGACCCCTCAGGGAGCCTAACCGTTCTTTCTCTCCTGCCTTTAAGGGTCTTCTCAAAGATTTCTTCCTCCAGGGGGTTCCCTTCGTGGCTTAGTGGTTAATGAAATCTGACTAGGAACCATGAAGATGCAGGTTCGATCCCTGGCCTCGCTCAGTGGGTTAAAGATCCGGTGTTGCCAAGAGCTGTGGTGAAGGTCACAGATGTGGCTCAGATCTGGTGTTGCTGAGGCTGGGGTGTAGGCCGGCAGCTGTAGCTCTGATTCGACCCCTAGCCTGGGAACTTCCACATGCCGCAGGTGCGGCCCTAGAAAAAAAAAAATTTCCTCCTCCAGAAAGCCATCCCAGACCACCTTCCTCATCTACCTTCAAGTACTCAAACCCCTCTCCAGCGTCCCCTGTTGCTGGTGTGCACGGAGGCAGCCCTTCAGTTGTCTTAAGAGACATGCACTTCAGAATTGGCCAGGTGATGCTGCCTGGCTGGGCTGTTTTCAGATGTGTCATGGGGTACAAAGCCCTTCTGCCCCAGCTTCAGAACTCTGAGAGTCTCCCTTTTATCTAGACCTGCTCTGTATGGAGGGAAGCGGGCATTTTCCCAGTCTTCTCCATGGCTCTCCCCTACCCCCTACAATAGCATTTCTCCCAGGAATCTTTTGAGTGCATTAAATTCAACAGCATGGGATTTGGTTACCATATTGCCCAGTTTAGCTATTTTATATACTCAGATTCAATTTAACAAATACAGAGTGCAGGTGTATCATTTACAGTTGATTAAATATGGTGTTTATGGTGTTTACACTTCTTCCTATAAAAAAGTTGGGCACCAGGACCTTGGTGAGGAATATAATTTCCATTATCACACTGTTTCTGGGCAAAAACAGATTCAACCTACATCATTTTCACCTGCAGTGTCTTTTCCAGGAATATAACCCAAGATAAATTTGAGGACTCTCTGCCGTTGCACACGGCTCTGCCATCTGCAGTGTCCTCCTGCCTTCCTGGTTCTCTGTGCTCCGAAGGGGTCTGTCGATCCTGGGAGCTCCCTGAAGAAGGCAGGGACCAGGAGAAGAGCCAGGTCTTGTGGGGCCCTCTTAAGAAAAAGCACAAATTGGAGTTCCCATTGGGGAGCAGCAGCAGAAACTAATCCAACTAGGAACCACGAGGTTACGGGTTAGATCCCTGGTCTCACTCAGTGGATTAAGGATCTGGCGTTGCCGTGAGCTGTGGTGTACGTCGCAGACAAGGCTTGGATCCCGCGTTTCTGTGGCTGTGGCGTAGGCCAGCAGCTGCAGCTCCGATTCGACCCCTAGCCTGGGAACCTTCATATGCTGCGGGTGTGGCCTTAAAAAGCAAATAAAATAAATAAATAAATAAATAAATAAATAAAATAAAAAATTATTAGGCCCAATGGTGATATTTCTTTAGAACTAGAAAGATCACAGCAATTTATATGAGCCTTGCAAATTCAGCTCCCTTTCTTCTGACACCTCTTCATTCAGTTCACCAGAAATGCTTGCATGAAAATGCTTCCTGCTTGCAAACCAGCCTCCCCTTTTCTGATCCCTGCAGGAGGAACAGGAACAACCGCAAAGCTTAAGCTTCATCAGCTTCACCTGGAACTGCCTCTGGCAGGAATCCTGCGCTCCTCTCTCACTGTTGTTCCCCAGCAGCCAGAACACAGGGCTCTGCACTTGCTGCGCTCGGGCAGGGAGCGTTCAGAGAGCAATGGGCGCCCCAGTAGGTCACAGACGCCGCTCGGATCCTGCATTGCTGTGGCTGTGGTGTTAGGCCAGCGGCTACAGCTCTGATTGGACCGCTAGCCTGGGAACCTCCACATGCTGCAGGCGCAGCCCTAAAAAGCAAAAAAAAAAAAAAAAAAAAAAAAAAAAATTTCCTCCATTCTCTGCCCACAGACGTGCAATTCTCTTACCCTTGACCCAGCACATGTCTTTCAGAGTCTGCCAGCCAGTTGGCAAATGTCAATTTCCAATCGCTTTTATCCCATTCCTCCTTTTTTTTTTTTTAGGGCCACACCTATAGCACAGGTAAGTTCCTGGGCTAGAGCTGGACTGGAACTGCAGGACTGGAACTGCAGCGGCCTGCCTACATCATGGCCACAGCAACACGAGCCGCATCAGTGACCTACCCCGCAGCTTGCAGGAACGCCGGAACCTTAACTCACTGAGCAAGACCAGAGATGGAACTCGCATCCTCATGGATACTAGTTGGGTTCTCAACCGGTCATGCCACAACGAGAACTCCCCATCTATTCTTCAGTAAGCAGTTACTGAGCATCTGCTGGAAGACACTTGTCCCGACTTGATGCTGTGTGGCACAGTCTTTGTCATCCAGAAATTTACCGTCCAGCTGGGAGCTAAGACACAGCTATGCAGCACGCACAGGTGTCTTTGAACTTGTAAATGACTGGTAACATATCGTCCTTGCCATGGGATCATTCTGACTACACTGACACTGAACTTCAGGATGGCGTGGTGGCTCTACCAAATTGACCGGAGATCCCAACACTCATGCCCCAAAGCATGGAATCAAGTTTGACCTTTTTCTTTCAATTAGTGTCAAAGCTCTGCCGGCCTTCCTTACAGAGGCCCATTGCACTTACTCTCCATCTTCACCGCTCCCCTCCTCTTCATTCCTACAATAGCCTCCTCGCTAGTCGCCCATCTTCCTGCCTCTTTCAGCCCAAGTCACCTGTGCTCTGGGACACAGCCAGACTGCTTAGCCTGGAAATCAGTCTCTTCTTCAGCTCCTCCCACTCTGTAGACCCAGTTCAGTGTTACAGCAAGGGCACTGAGGTTCCAAGAAGAGGGTTCAAATTCTGCCTGTAGATCTTAAGCTTTCTGAGCCTCCATTCTCTGTCTGTGAAATGGGGGTAAGAGTCAACCCAGAGGATAAAATGAGAGAGACATGCGAAAAGGCCTGGCATCCAACAGCAGATCTGCAAATCCCCTCCCTACCCTCCAGGCAATCCATTCTGCTCTGCTGGTCTCCACTTTCCTGCATTCACAGGTTCCTGTTTCTCTGCCAGTTCAAATCCTACCTTCCATCTGGGCTCAGCTTGAAACTCAACCCCTCCATAAAACCTTTCAGGAATAAGCCTAGCCTATAATGGCCTTTTCTGTCTGTATTTCTATGGCATTTTCTTTGCCTTGAAATGTTAAAATGTGTTTCCTATAGTTTCAACTTGTCCCCGAGCTTTTTGAGGCCACTGTGCCCCACAGAAGGGGTGGGGGTGTGTGTGTAGAGGCATGGGAGTGGTTTAGAAGGTACAATGGGAACTTAATAGGTGCTTATCGACTATATTGAAAGTGAGAACCCCCTCTGTGCACACAGAACACACAGACCATCAAGCCGATTTGATAAAAGCCTCCAGGCATGGAGTTACCACCGGCTGTGCTCTTGGAGATGACAAAGCCAGAAAGCTCTGTCCCTGTTCTGTCGGAAGCTCAGCTCACAGGAGGCGCGGAGCCCAAGCCCTGGCTGAAGGAAGGCCAACTAAATGCCACTCCTGGCAGGACTCCCCATCCTTTGGGGTCCACCCTACCTGCTCCTTTATGGTTTCTTTTGCAGGCTCTGGTCAGAACCCATCACTGGGGTGTGGCCTGCCATGGACCTGGGCTTGTCACGTCCATTCTGAGTGTTCCAGGTTGAAGGCTCCACTAAGACCTGGGTCTCAAGCATTTGGCTTGAGCAAGAGACACGCTCTCCTAAGCGCCCAGCAGTGGCCATGACCCAGCCTTTCCAAGCCACCAGGTAGCAGCCTAGCACCCACCTTCACTCTCCTGCTCCCCTCTCCCAGTGTTCACAGCCCTCAACCTGCAGGAGGGGCGTCCCCCAAAGCTAAGTCCAGATGGGGCTTGCCAGATCCTGCCTAACACCTGTGTCGACTGATATCTTTGCTGAGGACCAGGATGGAATTTTCCGGAATGCCAGAGCTGTCCCACTCAGGGGGCGATGCCGGAAGGGTTCGAGAACTGGTCAGGGTAGGGTGGGTATTCCACGCTCTTCTTTAGGTTTGAGAGGCGCCTGTGCCCGTGGGCAAATTCTGACCCACCCTCTGCATTCCTTAGTGTGCTGTTAACTTGGCCAGGGTAGCACCACGCAAAGCAAAACTGCTACGCCTAGGAGCTGTACCTGTCCTCTAAAAGCTGCTGGATTTCCGCTCTGTCCTGGCCTTTGCAAGAGAATAAGAGGCTACATCAGAAGAGCCGACCCCTTTCCCCTCTCAGATCCAGGCGCCGTGCCCCCTTCTTGCAGCCAAGCCCAGCGTCTGAAGGCACCAAAACACCACCGGCCCCAGATGCTCAAGCCTTAGCATCTGGCCCCACCCAACTCCTCCCTCCCGGGTGAGTTCTTATGTCAGGGAGAGGGGCCTCCGGCCACCTAGGAGTTAAAATGGCAGCGGGACTGGAAGGGGGGGTGGCGTGGCAGGCAGACGGGGAGGAGGCGACCGGAGTGGGCTGGGGAGGTTGGGAGCGCGGCGGAGCAGCGAACGAGCAGAGAAGCCGGGAGGAGGGGCGCGGAGCACCGCGGGGGCCTGCTCGCTGCACCCGCCAACGGGCGGCGAGCGGAGGGAGCGTCCGATCTCGGCCGCCAGCCTCCAGCAACCGGGCGCGCGGGGCGCCACGCGGCTGGGAAGGCGGCTGTTCTGCCATCGCCCTCGCCGGGTTCTGCTCCGGGACCACTCCCAGGAAAAGTCCGCGGCGGGGAGGCGCCCGCGACCCCGCCCCGGCCTGCGCGGGCGGCGCGCGGAGGGAGGCGCGGGCCGGCCTCCCCTAGCCCAGCCCGGGCCGGAGCCGAAAGGTACGCGGCGGCGCGGGCGGCGCGGGCGGCCAGCGGCCGAGGGTGAGTGTGCGGCTCCTGGAGGGCCGCGGGCGCGGAGGGGGCTGGGCGCCGGGCGGCGGCGGCGGGTCCGGACGGGGACGGGGACGGGGGGAGGGGCGGGCTTCCGCCGCGACGCCCGCAGGGGAGCTGGGGACGCGGGCGGGGAGGCGACCACGACGGGAGAGGAAGGGAGGGCTGGATGCTGGAAACAAGGTTGCCGACTGCGCGGGCTGGACCAGAGGAGGGGGCGTCTGGGCTGGAATCCACCCGGCGAGGCCCGAGCCGCCCCAAAACTGTTGCTGGGCAGAGCGGGGTCCCCGAGATGTCGGGGAGCCGCGAGGTAGCGGAGAGGTTAGGGAGGGCGTGACAGGGGCGGACTCGCCGGGGGATGCGCTTCGGAGCCTGGGGACTTCTCCTTCCTTGGAGCTCGGGTGGTCCAAGGTGGCTTTGATGTCTGTCCCAAGTATGTGGAACCCGGAGTCTGGCCCCTGCCGGGCGGCAGGGGTGGATCCGCAGCCCGGGATGGGACCTTTGGGTGGGGGATGGGCCGGCCTCGGGCTCAGCTTGCGCGCCCCCGGAGTGCGAAGAGGAGGGGATGGCCAGCGGGGACCCGCCGCAACACCCAGCAGACGGGAGGGGCGGGCCAGCCACAGGTGGTGCGTCTGTCCTGCAGGCGAAGGGCGGCGCAGGCACCGGCTGCCCAGCCCGCGAGGAGCCGCCGCTGCCGCCGCCGCCGAGCGAGGGAAAGCTGAGCTCCATCGGGGGCTTGAGCTGAGAAGCTAAAGAGGTGCGGGAGACCTGGACGCTGGGGGTGGCCCCAAGGGGTGTTGCTGTGCTCCCCCTCTGTCCCCGGCCTTCCTCCCCCATCAGAGGAACAGGAAGGAAAATGTCAGCTGGGCTTTGTGCTCTGTTCCTCGGGGCTGCCGCAGCTCCCATCTGTTGGAGCCAACGCAGTTTCTAATTGGGCAACTGGGAGGGTCGGGAGGGGGTGGGCTGGGCGCAGCGCTGGGTTGCCGGAGATGGACCGGGCGGGCGATCCCGGAAGGTGTGGTAGGAGAAACAGACTCACCAGGTAGGCGAGTAGAGGTGGCTCCCTGCCAGCTTGATCACCATCATGGGGAGATCTGGGTCTTTCCATGCATCCTGGCAGCGGAGGAGCCTCCCCCCGCCCCCAGCTTAGGATGGGCTCAGGCCCATGTCCTCTTCCTGAATGAGAAGGCAGTGATCGCCTGCCCTGCACCTTAAAGGTCCCTCCCACAAAGTGCATTGGCCAAGGCTGTGTAACAGGGCACTGAGGCCCCTTTGCCTGTGGGCCCTGCTGTTATCAGAAAAAAGTCACGTGTGAATGGCCTGACCCATTTTCTTGGCTGGCCAGGTGCCCTTGTGGGGAGAAGACGGCAAAAAGAAGGGCACAGCTAGGGGTCTTGAGCCTTCTAGGTCCCCTGGGCTGGCACACTGAGTCCCCTCCTCCCCACCTGGGCTGGGCGGGGGGTCCCTCTGGACTTGGGTTGAGACCTCATTGTTTGGAGAGGTGAGAGCAAAAGGCCTTAGGCTTCAGGGATTGAGACCTGCCCAGGGTCTGGCAGACCCCTGGCATCTCAGAGCACCCCCAAATCCACATCCCCCCCACCCCCGCACGGCCCAGCTGGAAGGAGACACAGAGTAGCAGGGGAAGCTCAGAGGTCTGCTGAGCCGAATTCTGGGCTGAGATAGCAGGTTCCCCCACAGTTCCTCCCTGTTCCCCATTCCTGATTCCCTGTGCCTCCTGGCTTCCTTCCTCCTCCCCTCTTTCTCCTTCACTCTTCACTTCCCCCCTCGAACATCTCTTTTCCTTCATCATCTTGCTCCCCCTCTCCTCTATGGTCCTCCTCTCCTTCCCTCCACCTTTTGCTCCATCTCTTTGGTAACCTGCAGCCTCAACCGGGAGCCAGGCAGCCAGGCGGGTGCCCTCGGCTCCAGAGCATCCTGACAGTGGGAACACAGGCACTGCTGGCTTTGCTGCATCCCCTTTGCAGAGGAGGAGCCTGAGTGGCGGGCCCGGCAGCTGCATTCCCCTGGCATGGCTCCTATAGCTTGCCATTCACCCCTCCTACCTACCCTCTTTTTTTTTTTTTTTTAATTTGAAAGGGAAAAGATAACCCATTGCTTTTTTTTTTTGTCTTTTCGCCTTATCTAGGGCTGCACCCGCGGCATACGGAGGTTCCCAGGCTAGGGGTCTAACAGGAGCTGTAGCTGCCGGCCTTCGCCACAGCCACAGCAATGCAGGATCCGAGCCGCGTCTGCGACCTACACCACAGCTCACGGCAACGCCGGATCCTTAACCCACTGAGCGAGGCCAGGGATCGAACCCTCAACTTCATGGTTTAAAGAAATGCATTCAACAATGTATTGAGCACCTACTCTGTGCTTAGCACTGTTTTCAGAGTTGAGGGTACCACAGTCAAACAAACCTCCAGAGGTTCCTGTTGTGGCTCATCAGTAATGAACCTGACTAGTATCCATGAGGAGGTGGGTTTGATCCCTGGCCTCGTTCAGTGGGTTAAGGATCCGGCTTGGATTCCGTATTGTTCCCCTAGCTTGGGAACTTCCATATGTCAGGGGTGCGGCCCTAAAAAGCAAACAGCAACAAAAACCATCCACATCTCAGGGTAGAACCAAACTTAGATCCAGACTTCCCAGCTGATTAGGCATGTGCCAGCCAGGCTCTTTCAGAGACTCCATGCTTGTGGTCAATGGGGGTGGGGTGTGAAAAATCCTAGTGTCATCATGATAATTGTCATCATCATTTTACTGAGTGACCTCTAACACGACAGGCCCATCTCCTTCCAATACACCTGGCACCGCAAAGCTTCAGGTTCATCCTGTCCTCATGACATTTCTGACCTCAAAGGATGGACCAGTTCCTATCTTACCATTTATCTGGGAGGGCTGAATAGAAGGCCAGTGATTTAGGCAAAGAAGGGAGAAAGAAATGTTTCTTATTGAGAACCTACTAAGCACCAATCTGTCAGGAGCTCTACAAAAAGTACCTCATTCGGTCCTCTTAACAACCTTCTAAGTTCTGGATTATCGTGCTCTGCTATATAACCGAAGAAACTGAGGACCAGAGAGAGTCGGCCACCTGTCCTAGGTAACAGAGCTCTCTGTTTTGGAATCACCGATTGTCTGCAGTTCATTTGGCCCCTGTGTCTGTGACATCTGGTGACTTATCCTAGCATCGGAAGATTACATTTTAAACGAATTTTTCAGGAGCACGCCTGATCTCCTTAGAATATGACGGTATATAAGAATTTGCTGAATGGTCCCATGAATAAGCTTTCTCAAGGTTATCAGGGAAGGCTTCCCGGAGGAGTTGAGATGCTGGGAGAGGAGGCAGTGGATCTTCCCGATGCCACAAAGATCTGTGACAAACTGTAGACAGGCAGTCACACACACATACACACACACACACGCACACACACACGCACACGCATGCGCACACACACCCTCCAAGTAGAGCTGATGGGAGACTGCTGTTTTCATTCAGGGACGGCGTGTAGGAGCTTGGTGCATGGCCAGCCTGATGAGTCAATGTCACTGGTGTTCTCAGCCTCCTTGGGCAGGTCTGGATTCTAGAAAAGCTCCCAAGGCAAGGAATAGGAGTAGGAGGCTTTCAGGCCCGCAAGAACTACCGGGAAGGACAGGGACAATGGACAGAGAGACTGAGTGGGGCAGGAAAGGGAGAGAGTGACCTAGGAACAGATAAGGGCAGGAGAGAAACAGAAACATAAACCGGAAGCAGGAGACATGCAGGAAAAGACATGACAGGCAGGCAGGCAGGCAGCAGTGTGCGGTGAGATTGCTCAGAGGGCGCGGACGAGGATGCCTTTATCTGATCCTTCCCAGAGCGCCTTGGTCTCTCATCCTGCAGCTCAGAGGCTGCAGCCTCCCCGTGTAGCCTTGTGCAGGCCTGTGCTTGCTGAGTGCACCCATCCTCTCTCCACGCCTGCTGCGCCCTCAGCCCTGTGCTGGGGGTGAGATGCCGTCCCTGGCTTCCAAGGAGTTCCCAGGAAGAGCAGAGACGCCAGAGACACGTAGCCAGGGCTCACATCCAGGCCCCTCCACTCGTAGCTGGTGGGGAGCATCGGACAGGTTATCTAACCTCACTGCGCCTCGGTTTCCTCGTGTATAGATGAGATGATCGTAGTACCTGCTTCACAGTGTTGTTGTGCCCATTAAATAAGTTAATACGTGTCCTGGGTTTAGAACAGTGCCTGGCGAAGTAAGTGCCGGTTAAGCATTCTTCTTGCTATTGAATGCGGGAGTCGGTCTTAGAATAATGAAACAAGTGCTGTCATCACAGGATAAGCAGATAAAGGGGTGACTGTTTCTGTCTGCAGAATACGGAGTGGTGCTCCAAGGATGGGACGTTGGGGCAAGGCTTGAGAAGGAGGCAGCCAGGCAGAGGTGGGGGGCCTGGCAACCCTGGGGCCTAGGAGTCGGGTGTGGAAAGCGGTCGTGTCGTGGGGGATGTGCTGCCTTCTGGGGACACCAGGAACACCCGGGACACATCCCACCACGGCCCCTTTGTCTCCAGTGCTCAGAGATGAGCTTCCAGCGGGGCTGGCAGGTTGCCCAGAACATGCCCACACTCTCCAGCCTGAAACACTTGGCCTTTGGGCAGGGGACCTGGCACATCTGTGCTGGGACTGGTCTCATGACTGCGGCCTCCTGAACATTCTAAGCCACCACCAAGCAGTCTCTGTTTCAGACCCAGAGGTGCCCTGACCCTTGCCCTCTGGCTCCTTGTACTTCCTGGGGACCCAGGAGACACCTTGGCCTGAGGGTCTGGCCACTTACGAGGTGAGTTCCACCAGGCTTGGTTGAGAATTCAGTTTCTCTCTGTACATTTCTTCCACCCACACCTTCCCTGCTGCTCGGCCTTTGATGGACTTGAAGTGAATTCCAAAATGAAGCGCGGGCAGAGGGTTCCCGGGGCACTAACTGTTATTCAGCCTCACATCTTGTAATGGCACTAATTACAGCAGCCGGCACTTACTGAGCACTTACTGTGTGCCAGGCACCATGCCATGTGCTTTGCTTCCATTCAGTCCTCAAAAAATACCCCGATAGGTAAGTCCTCTTATCATCGCTAATTGAAACACAAGGAGGAGTTCCCATTGTGGCTCAGTGGATTAGGAACCCAACATAGTGTCCGTGAGAACGTGGGTTCCAACCCTCTCTCAGTGGGTTAAGGATCCAGAGTTGCTGCAAGCTGCAGTGTAGGTCGCAGATGTGGCTCGGATCCATTGTTGCTGTGGCTGTGGTGTAGGCCGGCAGCTGTAGCTCTGATTCGACCCCTAGCCCCGGAATGTCCATATGCTGCAGGTGCGGCCCTGAAAAGGAAGAAAGAAAAAAAGAAGCACAAGGAAACTGAGACTCAAAAAGGCTCAGTAACTTGCTCGCGGATGTGTAGGAAAAAAACCGAGGCAAGATTTAACCTTCTGTCTGACCAAGGGCTCCTGCCCCTTAACGCTTGCAGCATCCAGTGTCCCTTGGGCCTGGAGGGTGCTCTGGGGACATCCTGCCCGTCCCCCCTCCCCACAATAAGAAGCTCCCCATGTCCTGTCCAGGCTTGGGGCTGCCCACACCCTTTTGGGACCTTCAGAAGGGGTCTCCCTTCTTCTTCCACGGATCACATTTCCTGGAGAGCCAGCATCGTTTCCTTCCATCCCAGCTAATTGCTTCGGGGGCCACACGGAACCTGTAACCTCAGAAAAGCTGGGGCCCTAAGAGCCAGTGCCCTGGGGGCCACCGTAGTGGGAACCAATGCAAAGGCGACTTCTGGGGGACATGAGGGTGAGGCTCAGAGCCCAGGCGAGGTAGCGACGGGAGGCTTGGGATTAGCGCTGTCAGTGAGGCGTCTAACGGGAGGCTCGCGCGTCTTGGGAAGAACAAGTACAGCCGTTCCTGTTTACCAGCGTCTCACGGGGCAGATCCTTCAAGAGCAAACACCGGGAAGAAGGGGCAGCAAGTGTTAGGCAGCCAGCGTGGGTCCCGCGGGAAAGGCAGGTTTGTCTTACCTCATCCTCCCCGTGGGGGGAAGAAAAGAGGCGAGGAGAGAAGACAGGCAGGGAAGGTCGTGTTCCTTCGTAAAGGGTTCTCGAAAGGAGCATCAGAGCCAAACGATGAAAGCATCTGGGAGTTCCCATCGTGGCGCAGTGGAAACGAATCCGACTAGGAACCATGAGGTTGTGGGTTCGATCCCTGACCTTGCTCAGAGGATTAAGGATCCGGCATTGCCGTGAACTGTGGTGTAGGTTGCAGATGCGACTCGGATCCCGCGTTGCTGTGGCTGTGGCGTAGGCCGGCGGCTACAGCTCCGATTAGACCCCTAGCCTGGGAACCTTTGGGAACCTTCCATATGCCGCGAGTGCGGCCCTAAAATGACAAAAGACAAAAAAAAAAGGAAAGAAAGCAAGAAAGCATCTGTCTTCAGCCTGGGGGCGGGGGTGGGGTGGAGGGAGAAACGCGAGATGCCCAGGAGATGGAGCGGGCACAAAGGGGCAGCTGGTGGGCAGGCTGGGAACCTAAAAGCTGTGCACGGGGGAGAGACTTGGCCCTTCACCTTGCCTGGCCTTCACTCCCGCCCCGCTCACCTCTGCTTCCGGATAGGCCTCCCGATGGGAGGAAGGTCGCAGGGGCTCACAGCAGCTCCCGGCCTGCAGACCTCAGAAAGCGCTTCCCCGGGGGTGGAATGGTGGACCCCCATATATAGGGGGAGCCTATAGAATTTCCTGTCCGTTGCCCATCTCTGAGCACAGTGGTGCCTTGGCCACCTCAGACCCAGGGGGAGACCGGGGTCTCTTCATTCCGCAAGTACTTATGAAGCATCCGCACCAGGCCCAGAGGATGTGGCTAGCAGCGAGCCATCAGAGGTCTCCACTCTTACGGAGCTTGCAGTTTGTCTGGGGATTCAGGAGATAAATAGTACAGTGGGCTTTCCAACAGCCCAGGTTTGAACCGCATTTTTTTTTTTTCCAGTAGTAAATCCTACAGCACTCCAGGGACCCCTGTCCATGCTTGGCCGAATCTGTGAATGCAGAGGCATAAATAGAGAGGGCCGACCAGACGTTTCACGCAGATTTCCATCTGTGCAGAAAAAGGGTCGGTGCCCCAGACCCCTGCCTGCGAGTGTCAGCTGTATATTAGAAAGTGGCACGTATGGAAAAGATACATAAAGCCAGGAAGGGGATAGGAGAGTGTTGTTGGGAAGAGGGAGTGTGTAGCTTTGTCCACTGGAGAGCTCGCTGAGAAGGTGACGCACGAGTAAAGAGGAAGTGGAGGCAGGCGGTGAGGGCACGCCTGGCACAGGGAACCGCAGGTGCAAGGGCTCGGAGGCGTGGCTGTGGCCGGAGGGTTGGAGGAGGCCAGATCCTGGGGAGCCCTGGAGCTGGGGTGAGGGGTTTGTTGTTCCCTCAGACAGACGAGCTTTGGTGGGGTTTAGAGCAGCGGGAGATATGATCTGACCTTTCAAAACTACGAGTCTGGGCCATCGGTTTCTATGTTTTACCAGGTGGCTGGTCAGGGAGTTCTCCGGGCATTGAGGCTAATCTAGGCAGTCAGTAGGGACCCACCAAGTCCTTTTGGGCTGAGCACGGCCTCCCAGGCGGTGGCGGACGGGGTGGAGGAGAACAAGAAGAAACATAAGACAAGGCCTTTTTCCTTTTTTTTTTTGCTTTTTAGGGCCGCACTGCGGCATACGGAGGTTCCCAGGCTAGATGTCTAATCGGAGCTGTAGCTGCTGGCCTTCGCCACAGCCACGGCAACGCGGGATCTGAGCCACATCTGCGACCTACACCACAGCTCACGGCAACGCCGGATCCTTAACCCACTGAGCAAGGCCAGGGATCAAACCCGCAACCTCATGGTTCCTATTCGGATTCATTAACCGCTGAGCCACGACAGGAACTCCAAGACAAGCTCTTTACTGGTAAGGAACCTGCAAATCTGTTGGAAAGGCAAAAAAAAAAAAAAACTTTGACTCCCAAGAAATAAGGAGGGAATAATACCAGACAGTATTTAAAACCAAGTGCTAAACTGTGTGATTTAGACTATAAATGTTATCAGAACTGTGAGCTCTGTGTGGGAGTATATAGGGAACGCTTCCCCGAGGAGGTGCGGCTGACTGGGGCCTTGAAAACAGGGTGCAGTTTGGATCTGCCGAGGAGGGGATTCTCAGGAGGGGGACTTGTCATTTGCGGGGGAGTGGGGGTGGGGTGGGGGGGAAGGGTGGCCAAGCCAAGGTGGGGGTGGGGTGCCTGGATGGGGTGTAAGGCAGCAGGTGTCAAGGGCCGGCCCTTTGTCTCGGGGGCAGCCCGATCCCCACTGTCTGGGTCTCTGGTGTCCCCTTACTTCTCCCCACAAACAGAGAGCAGCCCTTTAGAGAAAGGAAGCCATCAGCCAGTGCTCTTGGCCTCTCCTTTGCAGAGAGCCAGCTGACCTCTGTCTCTCAGAGTCTTCTTGCTCTCGGGAGGTCCTATTTCCTGTTCTCTAACTGTTTGCATGGATCTGCTCTCCTAATCTGGTGCCATCCACCAGCGCCCCGCCTCAGCCCCCTGATGTCTGGGGCCCAGCTCTCTGGAATTGCCTTGTGTTCTGTTTTTCTACCCTGTCTGCAGCAGGCTTCTCTTCTCCCTTCCTCTCACTGCGGGCTCCCATTTGGTGGCTTACGCCCAGAGCGTTCTGATTTGTTTCGTGTACAGTGAAATGGGGTTGAAATTGTGCCCAAATGAGCCTGTATCCCCGCCTTGAGGGGTGAGCCTGTCTTTACCCTGAAGAGGTCGCCTGGGTCTTGGGGGTCCGGCTTCCTTCTGTTGTGTGGAGAAGGATGGCCCTGGGCTGGACTGGGTGCCCTGCTCATCAGGCCCTTCTCTGCCCGAGACACAGGCGGACCCTTCTCTCGCCCGGCCCCCAGCCAAAGAGAGGGAGCCAGGAGTCACAGGGGCAGCCTTCTTTCCCGCCGTCTGCGCCCTCAGGGACGTTCACCTCCTAACCCCTGGAATTTAGAAATCTGTTAGGTTACAGGGCAGAGGGAATGAAGGTTGTGAATCAGCTGACCTGAGGACCGAGCTCTGTCCCAGAGGCTCCTTGTCTCGGCCACCTCCGCGCTGCAGGTCTGAGCCCGAGCCTGGTCTACAATCCAGAGGAACTGGAATCAGAGCCTATTAGAGCCCCCTTCCCTAACCGTATGGCCTTGAGCATGTTACTTAACTTCTCTGAGCCTCAGTTTCCTCATCTGTAAATCTGGTTAATAGCACCCACTTCGTGGGATTGTTAATAAGAGCTGAGCTGCTTCTGATGGGCCGAAAGCTTTACTGCGTTTATTGCACTTAATCCACATAACGCTGTGAAGTCGATGTTATTTTCACCACCCCCCCACCCCCACCCCCGTTTTGCAGTTCAGGAAACTAAAGCCGGGAAGCAGTAACGTGCCCAAGGCCACGCGCAGCCGCCAAGTGGCAGAGCCAGAATCAGCCCCGACTCTGACTCCAGAGCCCCGGTTCTCAACCACCACGTGAAGCGAGCTCCTCTGTGCAGAGTGCCTGCTGCAAAGTAGAAGCTCAATAAATGTTGGTTCTTTTCTTCCTCTGTCTCCCCAGGGCCACCGCTCCAAAGCACGGCTTCCCCAGCGCATCCACACTTCTTCTCCGGGATCCCCCTGGGACATGTGATAGAAGTAGGGATGGGAACGAGCTGTGGGTTTATACCAAGGGGGCGGAGGAAGGCTGAGAGAACGCAAGTCATTTGCATAAAATCACCACACACCGAGACTGTGATTAATACCTGGGGCACTTTTCTCAATATAAGAGCTTTTTGTTATTCGGCTCCACTGGGTCCCAGGCAGTTGGCAGAGTCTCTTTTCTCGTCTTCTCTTTTCTTTTCTTTTCTCGTCTTCTCTTTTCTTTTTCCAGCTGTACCTGTGGCGTATGGAAATTCCTGGGCCAGGGATCCAATGATCAAATCTAAGCCGCAGCTGCTCACCCGCGCCACCGCGATGGCAGTGCCAGAGCCTTACCCCGCTGTGCTGGGCTGGGGATCGAACCTGCCCTGCTGCAGAGACAGTGCCAGATCTTTCACCTGCTGCACCACAGCAGGAACCCAGGCAGAGTATCTTGCAGAGATGGGAAGAGAGGAGAATAAGAGGCCCCCGTCTCCCCCAGGGTGGGTATTGATTACTGTGCTCCAACACAGTGCTGGCAGGAAGATTCCAAGCCCTAGGCTTTCCAAACTGGGGTACTTTTTCTAGAGTTTCTTACAATTTATCGGGGGATGCCCCTGGATGGATGGTGACAGGGAATCGTGTTGAAGGACATGGTGTGGGGAAAAAAAGGGACCCTCTCTCAACTTAATGACTAACAACCATCAGTGTACCTTCCACCCCAGGTGCAGTGCCAGGGCACGGGGATGGGTAATAGGGAGCAAAGGAGGTCAAGGCCACGGCCTCGGGGACCACCCGGTCTGATGGAGGAGATCATTGGCATGCATGCATGGACACACGTGCCCACACGGCTCCCCCCGACCTAGCCTGGAGGTGGAAACCAGAACTGAGCGTGCAGGGTAATCTGAATACCTGAGTGGCGTTGGAGGGGAGAAGAAAGCCTTGAGACCCCGGGCAGGGGTTCCCCCAAACAGCCCTCATGCTCTCCACCCTGAAGTCTTCTTTTTTCTCGCTGCGCACCCCACCAGGACAGCCCAAGCCTGCCAGCATTCACACTCCACGGGCAGGCCCCAGCGCTCCTCTGATTTTCCTCGTAAGGACCCCCGCCACCCCCCGGGGAGAACAGGAGGACTCCAGGTCATGGCATTGACAGCTGATGGCAACCCAGAGTCCTCTGGTCCAGTACCTCTCAAAGGTTTCTGGAAACCGACTCATGTTGCAAGACAGAGCTGCGCCTGCGGTAGGCGGAGTAACGGCGTCCCAGAGAGGTTCACCTCCTAGTCCCGGAACTTAGAAATCTGCTATGTTACAGGGCAGAGGGAATTAAGGTTGGGAATCGGCTGACCCGTAGAATAAAGAGATTATCCTGGATTATCTGAGGGTGCCCAGCGTAATCGCAGCAGTCCTTTAATGGCGGAAGAGGGAGGCAGAAGTCGGTGTCAGCGTGATGAGGCGTGAGGAAGACCTGAATGGCCATTACTGGCTTTGAAGATGGAAGGGGCCGTGAGCCCAGGCATGCGGCAGCCTCTAGAAGAACCTCCAGGGAGGAACGCGGCCCTGCTCACACCTTGATCTGAGCCCAGGGAGACCCGTTTTGGACTTCAGACCTTTCAAACTATAGATAAGAAATTTATGGCGTTTAAGCCACTACGTTTGAGGAGGTGTGTTCCCCCCGCACAACAGGAAATGAATGTAGACTGCTGTAGCTGGAGCAGAGCTGGGGGACAAGAAGCCCACCGCTCGGTTGCCTCCTGACCCAGGACTCTGAAGAATTGCTTCAGAGGCTCTGAAGAGCCCAGTTTGAAATACACGGCGTCTGAGACGCAGTCTGGTTATTTTCTCGATGAGGAAACTGAGGCCCAGAGAGAAGTGGCGTTGTCAGAGGTCACCCGGAACTGGTGGACTCGGCCCAAGTCCAGGGCCTGCTCCTGTCTTGTCAGGGGTCTCGGGTGCTTCCATCCCCCACCCCCACCCTCTCATCCGCTCCTCCATCTGCAGTAAACGGATGTGCGTGCTTTGGCCTGCAAAGACTCTGCTGTGCTAAGCCCTGGGCTGGATGGAGCACAAGTGAGTTCCAAGTCCAGGAAGATGGGAGCGTGTGGTCCAGGGCCGATCCTGCACTTAGCCTCTCACTGTGGGGCTTCTTCCTCCAGACACAGGTTGCTCAGGGCCGTCAGCCATTCTCAGCCTGACAGGTGGGCTTTGTCACAGGTGGGCTTTGTCACAGTGACCTCCTCTGGACACAGCCTCTCCCTCTGTGAAGGCAGGAGGCTCGGCCGCACTGGCCCAGCTGCACCTGCCCTCCTGTAGCACACGGGGCCTGAGCTAGCGGAGGAGCAGAGGCGGCCGAGCCCAGCGCCCGGCCTGAAATCAGCCCCCGCGAGTGCCTTACCTGCTCTCTGCCAGGTGCCTCCAGCTCTCCCCACTGCACACCTGAGCCACGGGGCCGGCCCCCGGGGGCTGCCAGCGCCCCGTGTTGGTCTCCATGGCAACCCCACATTTGCCATTCTGGTTTCTAATGACTTATTGGCATGTGTGGTAATTTGCAGAGCTTGGCAGCAGAGCTAGAGGAGCTGATGGGGGGGAGGGCAGGGGCCGGCAGGGGGGCCTAGGCAGCGGGGAGGGGCTTCAGGTTCGGCAGGCAGGGTGATCGAAGCCCACTTTTCTTCCTGCCCCACCCTCCTTCCTCCCCGGGGACCATCGGCTCTCTCCAGGCCCCTGAGATGGAGACAGATGGACAGACAGGTGTAGAGCACAGCTGCTCACCTGTCAGGCAGGCGTGGGGTGGGGGGTGGGGGGCTGTTCATCCATGTGGGTCAAAGCCCTCGTGTCTTCTGTCATCTCTTGCCCGCTCAGTGGTTCCTGAGAACAAGGGTCCCTCCTGGGCCCAGTAGTCGCCCTGCCTCGTGGGGAGGGGCAGGGGTGGTGTCTGCACAGGACGGGTCCCCGCAAGGTCTCGGCCTCCCATGTGCTCAGAAAACCAAGCCAGGCAGCGCTGAATGAAACGGCAGCTCGTGTAGGCAGTGGGGGAACCAGCCAAGCCATCAAAGGGGAGGAGATGAGCGAGGGCCTGACCCTCCACTGCTCTTCAGCAAAGCTTACCCAACCTCAAAACTACTTCCCCAGGGCCAGGCAGCGGGGAGCCGCCGACTGCGCGCCGTCCCCAGTCTTCTGCTCACTCCTCTGCCTCCCCGCTTTGCTTCCGTTTCCATCTCTGCTGAGGTGGTTGTAAGGGGCAGCCTGGTGTGTGGAAAAGAGCCCTGTCTTTAAAGTTGGGTACATCTGGGTTAGAATCCCGGGGCTGCCTGTCTACAGCTCTGTGACTTTGGACATGTCTCATAACCTCTCTTTGAGCCTCAGTTTGCCTATCTGTAAAGTGGGGTTAATGGAGCCATCTCACAGGGCTGTGGAAGTGAAACCGGCTCACACTTCAGTGCTCGGCACGGGGAGTTCTGTGGTGGCTCAGCAGGTTAAGAACCCGACTAGTATCCCTGAGGATGCGGGTTCAATCCCTGGCCTTGCTCAGTGGGTTAAGGATCCAGTGTTGCCGTGAGCTGTGGTGGAGGTTGCAGATGCGGCTCGGATCTGGCATTGCTGTGGCTGTGGTGTAGGCCAGCAGCTGTAGCTCTGATTCGACCCCTAGCCTGGGAAGCTTCATGTGCCTCGGCTGAGGCCATAAAAAGAAAAAAAAAAGAAGAATCAACGCTCAGCATATAGTATGTGCCAATAAATATTAATGAACTTAGAAAGTAATCTTTTATCTACTCAAGTAAGTAGGAGCAATATGATGGATCAATAATCTAAAACATTCTGGTGGGCTTAGTAGGGTTTCCTTTTTTAAGTATTTGAGAATAGTCTTCATTTATTCAGTAGATATTTACTGACTCTACTGTGTACAGAGTACTGGGCCAGGTACTGGGTCTTTCCTAATATTTGATGATTCGCCTGCAGGCAGTTTGCGTGTGCGGTCCCTAAACGTATAGCATCTGACAGGAGATGGGGGGGCAAGGAGAGCAGGTGGCAGAGAAAGGGTGGCCCGAGGTCAGCCACATAGTGGATCCTCCATGGCTTTCTCAGAAGTGGCTGGCCCCAAGAGAAAGTCTGCTGCATGAAGGCTCTGTCCAGGTCATGTGCAGTGAGACCTGCTGCCCGACTCCTCAGAAAGGGCGAGTCTGTTTTCGGTCCTGGAAAGTGGATGACGGAGCCAGGGCGGTTGCTCCTCTGCTTTCATAACCAGCTGCCGAGGCTGGAGGGGGCTGCCTCAAGTTCCAGGCGACCCCCCAGCCACCAGGACATGATGCACCTGCCCTCACCTGGGCCTCCGAGCAGATCTGCAGCTCGCAGCTCGCCCCACTAGTCCTGGGAGGGAGGAGGATGAGGAGAGCAGGGGGGAGCGGGGAGCTTGGCTCCCGTCTCTGCCAGCAGATGGACTTCTGCCTGCAGCCGGAGTCTGTCTGTTCTTCTATCAGCCTCCCCGCAGCCTCTTCCAAGACGGAGCGCCAGAGATGCGCAAACGGAACGTCAGAGACGGCTGGGCCCCTGGAGGGTGTCTGGCCCACGCATCGCCACCCTGTCTGGTTCAAAGCATAGCACGCAGACACAGCCCTAATGCCTCAGGGACTCGGACTGACCCAAGGGCAAAGGGGATCCACGTCTCAGCGCGCCTGTAACCCTCTGTGGCTCCGTAGCATCGATTGGGGAGCTCCTGCTTAGCCACTTCCCCCCACTTATTTTTATCGAGGTGAAATCTGAGCCCCAGGGAAGAGAAAGGACTTGCCCAAGGTCACAGAGCATGTACGTGCCGTTAGGACTGGATATTAATTTCCCAACTTCTGACTCTCCGCCACGTCTGTTACCTCTTCTCAAGACTCCTTGCGCTTTCTTTCTTGACCTTTCGCTCTGGAGACTGTGCTTTGGGTTCAAGGGAATCAGATTTCTCCAATTCCCTGAGTCTCAATAAAATCAGGCTGCATGTCGCCCACCCTGCCCCCGCTTATCATCACCCGGAACCCTCTTCTTCAGTGAAGTCTTTGGCCTCTGCCCGCAGGCATTCTCCCCTTTCCCAGTCTGTCTGCTGTTCTGGGTGAGATCAGGGCCTGGGCCGACAACTCATTCTACCCCCAGACCCATCGGCCCCTCCCCCACCTCCCCACCTCAGCTGCTCACCCCCGAGGTCACACCCTAGATCCTGCCTTCGCCTGGAACTCACCTAATGGAGTGCCCTGCTTTCTGGTCACCACCTCCTGGTTCCCCAGCTTGCTACCTCGGACTCCCACACAACCGCTCTTCAACCTCATTGGGACCTTTGGTCCATATGGTGGACACGGATCCATTGGAAACCTGCGTTCTAGATCCTTTGGTCCACTGGGACCTCAACTTTTTTTTTTTGGTCTCTTTTTTTGCCTTTTATGTAGAGCCGCACCCGCGGCATACGGAGGTTCCCAGGCTAGGAGTCTAACAGGAGCTGTAGCCGCCGGCCTTCGCCACAGCCACAGCAACGCGGGATCCGAGCCGCGTCTGTGATCTACACCACAGCTCACGGCAATGCTGGATCCTTAGCCCACTGAGCAAGGCCAGGGATCGAACCCGCAACCTCATGGTTCTTAGTCGGATTCGTTAACCACTGAGCCACGAAGGGAATTCCAGGGACCTCGACTTTCTTGTCATCCGTGACCTTCCCCTGCCTTCCCGCCTCTGAGTCCAGATGGGTTCCGGGTTCCATCACGAGAGCTCTCCTACTGGGAGTTCCCGTGATGGCTCAGTGGGTGAAGAACCCGACTGGTATCCATGAGGATGCGGGTTTGATCCTTGGCCTGGCTCGGTGAGTTAAGGATCTGGGATTGCCACAGGCTGCAGCATAGGTCGCAGATGTGACGGGGATCCTGCGGTGCTGTGGCTGTGGCGTAGGCCGGCAGCTGCAGGGCTGATTGCACCCCTAGCCTGGGAACCTCCATATGCTGCAGGTGCGGCCCTAAAAAGAAAAAAAAAAAAAGAAAACTCTCCTGCTGATACCCTAAATGCTCCCGACCCTTTGTCTTTTTATCCCCCCTGGTCTGGCAGAATCCCAATTCCAGATTAATCACTCTATTTGCTGCTTTATGCCTGCATCCAGACAGCAAACCTGCTAGAAAAAGACACAAAAGGAGGCAGATTGGTACCTCTAAAAATGCGCCATGCCCAGCCCAACTTATTCTTCAAAAGTGCCTGGTGTTCCTACCACATTCCTCCGGGTTTATATCCCCCCGACTCACCATAATGACTGTTTCACGCCTCCCTCCCCCAAAGTCTACCTACGCCACCCGCCACTCGCCACTCTCCACTCGCCACTCTCAGCTGGGGACCTCGCCTCCTACTGCACAGAGAAACAGAAGTCCCCAGGAGGACACCCTCAGCCCGCCCCACCGAACCCTGAGAGCCCCCTGCCTCTGCGCCAGCCCTCTCCTCCTTCCCGCCTGTCGCCTGGCGGAGGTGACAGTGTGACAATTTCCGCGGCAGCCCAGGGCTTCCTCCACCTGTGCTCCAGCCTGTCCTCTGGTTTCGCCTCTGGGGAACATTCTTCCCGCCGCCGCGCTCAAGCGTCTCCCATCTTCCAAAACAACAACCACAACAAAAACCTGCCTCGAGCCCGACTCTTAAAAGAGTTTGGCTCCACTACTCCCTTCATGTCTTCACCTCCCACTCCTTCCTCTGCCCCACTTCAGTCTGGTCGCCTCCCCCGAAACAGCTCTCCCTGTCACTAAACGCAGGGAACATTTGTTCGTGCTCAGAAGCATTTTTTTCCCCTCCTTTCTGACACTTTCCTTTTTCCCTTGGCTTCTCTGACCCTGTATTCCTGGCTTTTCTGGTTACTCCTCAGTCTTCTTTGCTGACTCATCCTTCCCTTTGCCATCCTTTTTTTTTTGGCTGCACCTGTGGCATGCGCAAGTTCCTGGGCCAGAGATTGTACCTGGACCCCAGCAGTGACTCAAGCTACAGCAGTCCCAGTGATGGATCCTTGAGCCTCTAGGCCACCAGGGAACTCCCTCCATCCTTAAATTTGGCTAATTCCTGGAGATCCTGTCCTGGCGCAGCAGTTAACGAATCCGACTAGGAACCATGAGGTTGCAGGTTCCATCCCTGGCCTCGCTCAGAGGGTTAAAGATCCGGCGTTGCCATGAGCCATGGTGTAGGTTGCAGACGCGGCTCAGATCCTGCGTTGCTGTGGCTGTGGTGTAGGCCAGCAGCTATAGCTCCGATTAGACCTCTAGCCTGGGAACCTCCACATGCAGCGTGGGCGCGGCCATAAGATGACAAAAGACAAAAAAAAAAAAGGTATTCAGGGCACGAATTAATTAGTGAAAGGTCTTTATATACAAAAAGGATCTTGGGGAGAAAAACTCCCCCTAGGTACGGCATTGGTAGACCAGATGACCGCTGCCTAGCCTGTGATCAGCTGTAAAGAGAAGCAGGGCCCCTGGTCCTGTCCCCTTCATTCCTTGCACTGTGCTTCCCTGACTTTGCCTAGATTCAAAGGAGGTTTACTCTGATTTTCCAGCCAGAGGTGCAGATTCCTCTTCACCAATAGTTCTTTCAGGAACCGGGGCAATAATCTTTCGCATGTGAATAGTTGTTTACAGCCTACAAGCTTCTTTCACGAGTGTTACAGTGTTTCGATTGCTTTCTGTCCTTGGAGCCACCCTCCCAGGAAGCTGGGGTGTGGGCTGTGATCACTGGTCTCACAATGGGGGAAACTACAGCCCAGGAAGGTCCAGTGGCATTGCAGGCAGCCCCGAGGCTGGTCAACGAAGAGTTAGGCGCGTGGCTGTCGCTTGGTGGCCCCGCCTCCGAGCTCACTGTGCTGCCGCATGAACACGCCTGTTGGGGAGGCTGCTCAGGTTCCGGATTATTCACCATAGAGGAAGGAGAATGGTACCGAAAACTAGACCAACCCACGTGGGGTGGGAAGGAGGAGAGGGGTTCAGAATGTGCTGTGCAGGTTGGTTTGCATTCGATGTACCTGCCTGTGTGAAGGCCAGTCCGAGTGGGCTTCGCGGAGCCTGCACTGGGCCTCGCTTTTCTCCGATACTCATACTCCCTCACTGAGTGCGGACAGAGTGACAGGTCAGGCTGTCTGGGTCCCAGGACCAGGGGTGCCCAGAGAATCCAGAGTTGAGGACGGAGCGGGGCTGAGGGGTGATGTCTGGGCTTGTGGGGCATGCGCAGCCTCCCTGGCTTGGCTTCTGCCTACTCTATAGCCTCTTCCCCTCCCATCTCTGCCCCCTAAATGCCTGAGTAGAGCCTACTGCCCTTGGCCGCTCCTTACCTATAAAGGCTGCTCGGCTGTTCCTTCTGCCTGCTGCCCTGCACACGCCCGTCTCCCGGCCGACTCTTGCCAGGCTTCAGCCCTCAGGTCTGGTAACATCTTTCCCAGGAAACCTTCCCCAAAGCCCAGCGACCGCCTCCCGTGTACTGAGCACTCTCAGCATGTTCTAGTCAAGATCCCCTGGGAGTTCCCCGTTGCGACTCAGCTCTAAGGAACCCAGCTAGCATCCATGGGGATGCGGGTTCCATCCCTGGCCTCGCTCAGTGGGCTGAGGATCCGGTGTTGCCATGAGCTGTGGTGTGGGTCGCAGACGCAGCTTGGATCTGGCGTGGATGTGGCACAGGTCCGCAGCTCCAATTCAGCCCCTAGCCTGGGAACTTCCGTATGTCACGGGTGTTGCCCTTTAAAAAAAAAAAAAGGGAGATCTCTGTGCTGCACCTTCCTCCTTTGCTGGGTTGGAAGCTCCTCGAGGACAGAGATGGGGAGCACATTGGTGCTCCCACAGTGCCTGGCATGTAGCAGTAACAACAACATATAATGAAGGCTTGCTGTGTTAAGTATTTTATATTAACTCATCGAACCTTAAAAATGACCGTATCCCATAGGTACTGTACTCTATTTTTAGAAAACCTTTTTGGTTTTGAAATAAGTATAGATTCCCTGGAAATTCAAAGAAATGTATAGTGCTTCTCATCCAGCCTCCCACAACGTTAATAGCTTACGTAGTGACAGTGCAGCCCCAGAACCAGGAAATCAACATCGATAGAATTCATAGAGTGTATCCAGATTTCATTTATGTGTGTATAGCTTTGTGTAACCACCACCACAATCAAGACACTTAATGGAGTTGCCGTCGTGGCTCTGTGGAAACAAATCTGCTGAGGATGCAGGTTCAATCCCTGTCTTCTCTCAGTGGGTTAAGGATCCGGCATTGCCGTGAGCTGTGGTGTAGGTCGCAGATGCAGCTCAGATCCCGAATTGCTGTGGTTGTGGTATAGGCCGGCAGCTGTAGCCCCTATTCGACCCCTAGCCTGGGAACCTCCATATGCCACGGGTGTCGTCCTAAAAAGACAAAAAAAAAGGACACTTAACCGCACCATCACAAGGCTCCTGGGTGCAAAGCTTTATAACCATACACCTACACCTCACCCCCAACGCCTGGCTCCCACTGTCCTCCATCTCAATGATCTGTCATTTCACAAATGTGGTATATATATACTTTTTGTCTTTTTGTCTTTTTAGGGCGCACCCACAGCATATGGAGGTTCCCAGGCTAGGGGTCGAATCGTAGCTACAGCCGCCGGCCTACGCCAAAGCCACAGCCACGCAGGATCCGAGCCGCGTCTGCGACCTACACCACAGCTCAGGGCAACGCCTGATCCTTAACCCACTGAGCGAGGCCAGGGATCAAACCACATCCTCATGGGTACCAGTCGGGTTTGTCAACCATGGAGCCACAATGGGAACTCCTGTTTCACAAATGTTACATAAACGGGGTGACACCATCTATATCTTTTGCTATTGGCTTCTTTCCCATCAGCACATTTTCCTAGAGGGTCCTTCAAGTTATTCCGGTATCAATAGTTTGTTTTCTCTCGTTGCTAAGCAGTGCTCCGTGATGAGGGCGCCATAGGTTAACCACTCACCCACTGAAATATGTGTGCGTTACCCCGTTTTCAAGTGACAAAACCAACTTGCCCAGGGTCACACAACTAGGAAGGGCATTTAATAAGAAACTAGGACTAGGCACCTAGTAGGTGTTTGTTGTACCGAGCTCAGCTGAATGAGGGCATGTCGCGCTCTTTGTGCCCAGCCTGGCGTTTTAGGCAGAGTCAGTGCTCAGCAATGCTGGCCAGTGCAGGCGTGGATGAAATAGCATCCGTGTTTACATAGGTAGGAGTCATGTCTCACTTATCCCAGTGTCTAGACATTCCCAAGAGAGGCAGACATTCCTCTCATATCTTATATAACTGCACTTTTAGTTTTCCTTGGAATATCCAAAAAGGAAAATTGGGGCAGTAAATATGAATGCGTACGGGGCTGCCATTTTATGGCCTAAAATGCCCCCAAAAGCTATTGGTTCTGAACGAATATATGCCATATTTGCCTGGTAGTTTGCATCTCATTTGCAGCTTGCTCATTTTAGCACAGTGCAGAGAAATCATTCCCAGCTCCTGCTCCTTGTCACCACCGCCCTCTCAGCTGCTCCAGTCAGGCTGTGCCGGTGCTGGCTGCACAGACCATGCATGGGTTGGGTCCTGAAAGCACCTGCCCTAAACCAAGAAGTCCACCAGGGTGTTTTTGGCTGTAGACGAGGAGCCGAGTTATTGCCACTCGGCAGGGGTCCCCGGAGGTTTCATTAAGGAGGATTTGTGGAGCAGTCGGATTCCTCAGCCTCCGGGGTGGAACCAAATGCAACGAGATGATTGGGAAAGGCCCCGCAGGCTGGACTAGTCTCCGTCCCGGCATGGCTCCCAGGGGATGGGCTGACTTCAGCACCTCTGCCATCCCTCTGTTTGGAGAGGTGAGCTGGCAAGGGAGCCAGCCCCCACCCCCCTCCCTCCAGGGACACAGTGGGGACAAGTGGGGTCTCCAGGGCGAGGCTTTCATGGAGGGGGTCTGGAAACGTGCCCTGTGGCTTCTGAGGGAACCTGTGATTTTAGTCCAGTCAAGGCCTTACCATGTGCTGGAGCGACAGACAGAAAGGGTAAGACATGAGCTCTGTCTGCTGGTGTTGACCCAGCCGCAAAGCCATCAAGAATAAACAGCAAACCAAATGGTAACAGGCCCTAAAGCCAGTGGTTGCTGGTGGCAAAGAAAGAGACCGTGTTAACCGCAGCAGGTGTGACTCAGGGAAGAAACATTAGAGGAAAATCAAATACAAATGTGGCCTAAAGTTCACGAGGGGTTTCAGACAAGACTTCAGAGCAGTTTGGGGGTTCCCGACGTGGCGCAGCAGTTGAAGAATCTGACTAAGAACCCTGAGGCTGCAGGTTCGATCCCTGGCCTCGCTCAGTGGGTTAAGGATCCGGTGTTGCTGTGAGCTGTGGTGTAGGTTGCAGACGACGCTTGGATCTGGCGTTGCTGTGGCTGTGGTGTAGGCTGGCAGCTACAGCTCCCATTAGACCCCTAGCCTGGGAACCTCCATAGGCCGTGGGTGTGGCCCTAAAAACCAAAAAAAAAAAAAAAAAAAAAAAAAGAGTTCAGAGCAATTTGGACCTTTCTGCAGGCCATCTGGGATTGTGTCCTCAGACCCCCGGGCTTGCATGACCACTCTCTGTCATCAGAGCCACTTCAAGGGGAGCGTTACTCATCTGCCTGGAGAGAGGGGAGGCAGGATGGACTGTTGGGAGGATGGGCTTGTTAGGACGAGGGGCCAGTACCGGGCTGGAGGGGGTGGTGTGTCTGCTCTAGGCCCGCTATTCTAAGGACTCAAGTTGGAGTTTGGTCGCTTAGGGAAAGTGAGCGGAGAGAAAAGATTACAGCACGTGATGGTGACGGTGGCTGGGGTGGCGCTTCCAGCGTGACCAGAGAGTACGGGGGAGGTGGCCAAGGAAGAAGGCCGGTGAGCCTGCAGGAGAGGCTGGTCCCAGAGGGAAGGCAAACACGGGAAAGACAGGGAGAGAGTTCCAAGAAAGAAGGGCTCCCAGCCATGCTGAATGCTTCCATCAAGTGCTCCCAGAGGCTCAAAGCTGAGAAAATGCTGCTGGATTGAGAAGAGCTGTGAGATGGAAAAGCCACTCGCAGACGACTAAGCAAGAAGGGTCTGCATTTAGGGGCAGGGCCGGACGAGAGTGGCATTTGTGCGGTTGGGTTTAAAGGCGGGGAGAGGGGAAGGGAAGGGCCGAGTTTCCTGAGGAGGTGGGAAGGGGTGAGGTTGGTTTTTAAAAGGAGAATGCCTCTTTCTTGGAGTTCCCGTTGTGGCGCAGCGGAAACGAATCCGACTAGGAACCATGAGGTTGTAGGTTCGATCCCTGGTCTACGCTCAGTGGGTTAAGGATCCAGCATTGCCGTAAGTTTTGGTGTAGTTTGCATTCGCGGCTTGGATCTGGCGTTGCTGTGGCTGTGCGTAAGTTTTGGTGTAGTTTGCATTCGCAGCTCAGATCTGGCGTTGCTGTGGCTGTGCGTAAGTTTTGGTGTAGTTTGCATTCACAGCTCGGATCTGGCGTTGCTGTGGCTGTGCGTAAGTTTTGGTGTAGTTTGCATTCGCAGCTCGGATCTGGCGTTGCTGTGGCTGTGGCATAGGCCGGCAGCAGCAGCTCCAATTCAACCCCTAGCCTGGGAACCTCCATATGCTGCAGGTGCGGCCCTAAAAAGCCAAAAAAAAAAAAGGGAGAACACTTCTTTCTTAAGTCAGAGGGAAAGCAGAGAGAGTGGGCAGCTGGGCGGAGCTGTGGGGAGGAGGGCGCAGGGCTGGAGGGCCGAAGATGTCGTGCAGGGTCCCCTGTCTAGAGGACAGGATGCAGACGGGAGCACAGCGAGAAGCAGACCTAGAAAAGGGCTCTGCGGAGTGTGCCAGGGCCATAGCCAGAGACAAAAGGATCGCAGCAGAGAGGGCCTGGTGAAGATGCAGCCGAGGTTCTGGCAGCCCGGTCGGCTGTGGTGTTTTCTCCCTGCGGAGCTGTGCGAGGAGAGGAACGGGGGTGGGGTGGGGGGGGCAGCACTGACCTCAGGAACCTTTGCCTCACTTCCCGGGGTGTGGGCTCCTGGGTGGCTCAGCCTTCTACGCAGACCCTCCCGGCCTGGCCTCGTTCCGTGAGCAGCCCAGCCAGGAGGTCTGGGGAGCTCTCCACTTCTCGGCGGTCGAGCACACCTCTTCTTGGCCTGACTTGTCGAAGGATCCGGTGCCAAAAGAGTCCCTTTCGCCCTCGCTGCTCTCCGTGCACCGTTTGCATTTTTCTCCCCTCCCGGATCTTGCAACAGCCACTTAATAGCCCGCGAGAGGGTCAGGCGGGGAAGATGAATGCCAGCCTTTGGCGGGGACTGCGTCCTGCCTCTCCATTATGGAAGTGATGGAAGGTGGGGAGCAGAGAATGGATAATCCAGGGAAACAACAGCGGACAAAACTAGCACCTTGCGGGGAATCCAAACAGAGTTTCCACTTGTGCTTGGAGTGTGCGGTTGATGACTCGAGTACATCGATTTGCTGGTCTAATTAAGGACTGATTTGGAGAGCACTGGTTGCGTTTCATTGAGTAGAGGAGGCAGCGGCCGAGAAACCAGGATGGGCAGAGACTGTGCTAGGGAGAAGCAACCCGTGGAATTATCCCCAAACGTGCCCACAAGCAGCATGGAGGGGTCCACGACGGCCGCCCCCATGTGAAGACCTGGCCCGGCAGAGCCGCCCGGATGCTGGCAGGTCCCCACCGCAGAACACCGTGCTCCCCGCCCTGATGGCCAAGTTTAACCAAGGATCATGCCTGGGAAAACGCTTTTGGGTAGGGTCAGGGATGGTGTCCCTGAGGCCACATCCCCGTGGCAACCTGCACCTCGATCCATCAGCTGGTGCCTCCAGATCCTGTTTTTTTTTTTTCTTTTTAAACATTTTTTAGTTTTTATTTTTCAATTGCTTGTTATTATTATTTTTACAAACCCTCTTGTCAAGGGCTGACTTTCAACGGATCGCAGCGAGGGAGGTGCTCTGCTACATCCGAAACCCCAACCCAGAAGCAGATGGTTTAGCGCCAGATTCCCCAGGATGTGCCGTCCTGAGGGCTGAACTTTCTGGTGACGTCCAAACACTCTGCCAGAGGAACTTCGAAGACTCTCGGGGCTGCTGCTCCCCCGCCCCCCCGCGAGAAGCGGTCACGGCTCCTTTTGTCCCTGTGGCATCAGTTTGAGATTCAAGTGAAGGATGGAGGCGGGGAGGGCCCCGGAGGCAAAGAATGTGAATGAGATCAAAGGAGCTGGAAACGATCCATTTGGAGCAGCCTGAGTCCTGGTCTCAGCCCCAGCCTCAGTCTCCCATGCGGTCTTTTTTTTTTTTCTTTTTTTGGCCAGCCTGTGGCATATGGAGTTCCTGGGCCGGGGCTCAGATCCGAGCCACAGTTGTGACCGATGTCACCGCCGCAGCGGCATCACCGGATTCTTTAACCCCCTGCGCCGGCCCCCGGGATCGAACCTGCGTCCTGGTGCTGCAGGGACGCCACTGATCCCGTTGTGCCACGGCGCGTACCCCGATGTCCCGTATAATCTTGAGCTACTCGCCGAAGCTCTGTGGGCCTCCATTTCCTGCCAGGCCGTTTTTCCGTTTCAGCCCCTAAAGGGGTGCCGTGAAACCGGTCATCGTGAAACCAAGTCGTGCACTAAGCAGTGGTGTCCCCAGATTCTCTGAGACTAATGACAGGGCTGGAGTGTATTTCTCAGTGTCCAGACAAGGGACTGTAGCAAATTCAGAGCCGTCGGACTTGTGCTTAAGGCACCGGTTCCCAACTGCGTACCACGTGTGTGATCTTGGCTAGGGTTATTCTTTACCTGAAGGTCAATTCTGCATCCGTAAAGCGGGACTAACACCTGCCCGACACAAGGTGTTTGTAAAAACTCAACCAAGACGACATGTGAGAAAGCATTTTGCAGATTCTTAAGTGTCTGACGGGTACTTGAGATTGAGAAGAAGAGGCAGCGGGGGGCGTGGAAGGATCTCTGGGCTTGAGTCATCCGGACCCCAGTTCAGGCTTAGTGAGTTCGACCTCTTGGTAAACCACTTCGTCTTGGTTTCAACCTCTGTGAAGTGGACGCGAGGAAGCCATGACAGAATTTGGTGCAGATCAGATGACATGGTGTTTGGAAAGGGTCTGGCATGCGGTAAATGCTCCCCCAATGTTGCTCACTGCCCTCTCCCCACCCCCCATGTCTCGCACCTCTCCTAGGCCTTCAAATCAAGGACGGCTCAGAAGACAGAATTTGTTCACCTTTCCAGACACAGTCCACACTGCGTTTGTTTGTGGAAATGCCATGTTGTTTGCACCTTCCCCAGGGCCTCCTCTTTTTCTTTTATTTATTTTTTATTTTTTTATTTTTTTATGGCTACACCCATGGCATATGGAAGTTCCCAAGCCAGGGATTGAACCTGAGCCACAGCCAAGACCCGAGCCACAGCCAAGAGCCAAGCCACAGCTGAAGCAACACTGGGTCCTTTAACCCACTGCACCAGGCTGGGGATCGAACCCACACCTCTGCAGTGACCTGAGCCCCTGCGGTCAGATTCTTAACCCACCGTGCCACTGCTGGAACTCCAGCCAAGGGCTCCTCTTTAGCTGGGTGTCCCAGTCTTGGGTTTCTTCTTCCTGTCCGACAGCTGGTGCTTGCTGAGCAGTGCGTGACTGCTCAGACGGCCTCCGGTCCCTCTGGAGTCATCAGGCCGTTCTGTGCCACACCGCCTCTGCTGGGCACCAGCTCTCCCCAGCCACTGCGTCTCCATGACGTTTGCCTGGCATCCTGGGGCAGGGCGCCCAGGGCACAGGAGTGCTGGAGAGAGCTCCTTGCCCAGAGCCATCCTCTTCCCTGGTGAGGGGGCCCTCCCTTTCCTGTCCTGATTTTAATTGGCCCCGTGGGCTTCCTCTCATTTTCCACCACCACTTCTGTCCGACCGTGCTTCCTCTGTGCCGCAGCGTGGCCAGCCCCTAACCCTTTCTGCCAAGGGCGTCTGGAAGCCTTTAACCACCCAGCTGCCACTCAGGCTCCCAGCAGGATGGCAGTTAGGCCACTTGACTGGACAGACGTCCAAAGCCCAAGTGTTCTTGGCTGATCCATGGACTCTTGTCTCAAAATCGCTCTTGGTGAGGAGGGGGATATTAGCAACGCAGATCCCCAGACAGCATTCCAGACCAACTAAACAGATTCCAGAAACCTGTATTTTTTTTTTTTTTTTGGTCTTTTGTTTTTTTAGGGCCACGCCACAGCATAGGGAGGTCCCCAGGCTGGGGGTTGAATCAGAGCTGAAGCTGCCAGCCTACGCCACAGCCACAGGCACGCTGGATCCGAGCCGCATCTGTGACCTACACCACAGCTCACGGCAAAGCCAGATCCTTAACCCACTGAGTGAGGCCAGGGATGGAACCCGCATCTTCATGGGTGCTAGTTGGGTTCTTTAACCACTGAGCCACAACGGAAACTCCAGAAACCTCATTTTCAAAATTTATTTATGTATTACATAAATTTATAGCAGGCTAATTTCTGTTATATAGCAAAGTGGCATAGTTATACACTTATATGCATTTTTTAAAATATATGTTCCTATCCATTATGGCTTATCCCAGGAGATTGGATATAGTTCCCTGTGCTATACAGACGGTCCTCATTGCCTATCCATTCTAAAAGTAATAGGTTGTATCCACTAAATCCAAACTCCCAGTCCATTCCTCTTCCTTCCCCCTCCCCTTTGGCAACCATAAATCTGTTCTCCTTATCCGTGAGTCTGTTTCTGTTTTGTAAGTAGGTCCATTTGTGACATATTTTAGATTCTACATATAAGTGATATCATACAGTATTTGTCTTTGTCTTTCTGACTTATTTCACTTACTATGAGAGTCTCTGGTGGCATCCATGTTGCTGCAAATGGCATTATTTGGTTCTTTTTCATGGCTGAGTAGTATTTCACTGTGTGTATATACCAGATTTGCTTAATCCATTCCTCTATCTGTCGATGGACATTTAGGCTGTTTCCATGTCTTGGCTATTGTGAATAGAGCCGCACTGAACGCTGGAGTGCAGGTATATCTTTGAATCATTGTTTTGTCCATGTATATGCCCAGGAGTGGGATTGTTGAACCACATGGTAGTTTTATATTTAGTTTTCTAAGGAACCTCCATCCTGTTCTCCGTAGTGGTCGCACTCACTTTCTCACCCACACTGTAGGAGGGTTCCCTTTTTTCCACAGCTTCTCCAACACTTGTTATTTATAGACTTATTTTTTTCCATTATAGCCAGTTTATAGTTTTCTGTCAATTTTTCAACTGTATGGCGTGGTGACCTGGTTACGCATACACATATAGGTTATTTAGAGACTTTTTAATGATAGCAGTTTCTGACTGATGTGCCGTGGTACCTCGTTGTAGTTGCGATTTGCCAGAAATCTGCATTTTACATGAGCTCCCCTGTGATTCTTATCCACAGTGAAGTTGGAAAACCACTGCGTGACTTTTCTTCCTTTATTTCTATTGCTGTAAAACTCGCCGCAAAGCACACAGATCGTAAGTGGGCAGCTTGATGAATTGTCCACAGGGTGTACCATACGCCCTGTTACCATAGCCCAAGATCAAGCAAGATGTGGAACGCGGAGTTCCCATCGTGGCGCAGTGGAAATAAATCCGACTGGGAACCATGAGGTTGCAGGTTCAATCCCTGGCCTTGCTCAGTGGGTTAAGGGTCCAGCATTGCCGTGAGCTGTGATGTAGGTCGCAGAGGCGGCTCGGATCCCGCGTTGCTGTGGCTGTGGCTGTGGCTGGCAGCTGTAGCTCCGATTTGACCCCTAGCCTGGGAACCTCCATATGCTGTGGATGCGGCCCTAGAAAAGACCAAAAAAAAAAAAAGAAAAAAGACATGGAATGCTTCTGCACTCCCCTCTCCCCAGAAGGCTCCCACATGCCCCTGACACTCAGTGACACCGTTCAGAGATATAGCCCTGTACGTTTGTTTCACCCATTTTAAAATTTCTTATGATTGGACCCTTTGGCTTCTTGCACTCAACATTCCATCAGTGCTTTCTGCCTTTAAAGGCCCACACTACTTAATCACTTTACCCTTTCCTTCAAGATAGGAAGGTAGATAGGAACAAATAAAAAAGAACAAAAGAAAACAGATTTTCCAGGGCCTGGCCCTAACCTCCTTCATTGCCGTTTGCTCCCTGTTCCCCCCCCCCCCCGCCCCAACCTCCTGGGGCCTTGGAGAAATCACGTTCGGTTGTCATCCTTCAAATATTAGTGCTTCTGGAGACTCAGGACCCATCGCTGTGTTGCCGTGGAGGGGCCAGGCCCGTTCTGCTGCCTGTCTCTCTGTCACAGCTCCTGGGGACGCGCATTTGTGACGTGCGGATTGCCAGAGTCCGGGCACATTCCAGAAGAAATTGGCCAATTTAAGCTACAAATGGAAAGACAAATGAGATGGAAATTGCCCAGAACAAGCCAGGTCCTCATCAGTAGGTATCAGTGCTGACACGTTGAGCTGTGCAACCTGCTCAGCCCTCTCCTTACAGCTGAGGTCAGCAGGGCTTGCCAGGCGCTGGGAAACCCGAGCTCCGTCGCACCCAGCGGGTAGAGAGGCAGCCCAGGGGGCTCCGAGAGGAAGCTAGCGAGGGTGTGAGTGGGGAGGTGGGGGCGCAAGGGGGGCGGTGTACAGGTAGCGGACACAAAGCAGATCCAGAAACGGAGCAATACAGAAGGAGGATTCTGTCATTCCAAAGAGGGAAAAAAGATACATATACATATTTTTTAAACATCTGTTATGTGCCAGGCCCCATGCTGGCTGTTTAGACTGTAAAGACAGAGAAAATGTGCCCTTAGGGGCTCCCGGCCCAGGCGAAGAAAAGAGAGAAAGCGAGATCCTGGGGACAACCGCAGAAAAGACAGGAGACACGTCTGGAAAAGGTGGGAGCCTCTGGGAGAAGTGGGGAGGGGTGGGAGAGCTGGAGGTCAGCTTCCACAGCTGGAACGGAGGAGCAAGAACCCCACAGGGGCTTGTCCTGGAGCCACAGCTACCAAGCAGGGAGGAGGGAAGGGTAAGCCTGCCTCTCAGCCCCTGGACTGGGGGAGGCAGCCCGGAGGACGGCCTGTAAGCGGGGGTGCTCACAAATGGCTTTCCAGACATCTACTGGCTGGTTCTTGGCAGTGTCAAGGAGCAGGGCAGGTGGGGAGTGAGGTCACCGATCCAGCGAGGGGAGAGCACGGCTGAGCAAAATATTTGGATGATGGTTTATTTGCTGTTGTGTGAAGTGGAGTCAAAGCGCCAGGTGGTCTCAGTCCCTGGGTCTCTGTCTTGTGCATTTTCTGAGTAGCGGGAGTTGCAGAGAGGCAGGCGAAGGCAAATTTGTTTTCTTATTGGACACAAGCTCAGTACAGTTGTTGTAACAGCAATAATAATAATATTGGCAAACACTCACAAAGCCCTTACCAGGCTGTTCTAAGCACTTAGTAATTTATTTGCGTAGTAAATATGCGGTGGTGGGGGGGAGGCTTTAAAGCCAAATACAAATGACTTTTTTTTTTTTGGTCTTTTTAGGGCACACCTGCAGCATATGGAGTTTCCCAGGCTAAGGGTCAAATTGAGCTATAGCCGCCGGCCTACACCACAGCCACAGCAATGCAGGATCCGAGCTATGTCTGTGACCTACACCACAGCTCACAGCAATGACGGATCCATAATCCACTGAGCGAGGCCAGGGATCAAAACCTCGTGGTTCCTAGTCGGATTTGTTTCCACTGCACCACGACGGGAACTCCCACAAGGGACTTTTAAAAGTATCCATTTCCAGAATTCCCTTCATGGCTTAATGGAAACGAATCTGAATAGTATCCATGAGGACACAGGTTCGTTCCCTGGCCTCACGCCTAGTGGGTTAAGGATCCAGCATTGCTGTGGCTGTGGCGTAGGCCGGCAGCTACAGCTCCGATTCGACCCCTAGCCTGGAAACCTTCATATGCCGCGGGTGCGGCCCTAAAAAGACAAAAAACATTAAAAAATAAATGTTTTAACAAAAACCATCCGTCTCCCTCCTTCCCTGCTCTGACCGTTGATTATGAACTGCTGGCCACTGGAAGAGCTCTGAGCCAGCTCTCCCTCGCTTGGGTGAACACGAAGCAGAAGCCCGGGGGGAGTTAGAGGGGCGGGGGCAGGGGGGAGCTAGATTTGAAGCCGTTCCAGGAATACTGGAATGATTTCCTGATCCTTGTGGGCCAGACAGGCTCACCCTCTCCCTCCTCATTCTCTGAGCTGAAGCGCTTCAAGCCAGCCCCACGCCGGGTGCTCAGCGAACAGCCCAAAGGGTGGGGCGGGTGGTCAGCATGAGTGCGGACTCTCCAGGGACTGCTCTCTGCCCCATTCCCGGAGCCAGAATCCAAGTGCCTTGCACCCTTGGTGGATCGCTCTAAGCCTGACTGTCACCAGGGAACTGGTTTCCATAGCAACGATGGTACACTAGCCCCTTGACATTCTCAAAGGAGACGTCACGGCCGTCATGAATCCGTGGATTAGAGACTACCCTGTAATCTTCCCCCATCAAGAGCAGTAAAGGAGGGCTGCAAAATGTAACGAGAACGGCCAGCGGGGTCAAGGTCACCCAACTCCCACCTTGCCAGGAGATTTCCCTGCATTAGACCCACAGCCCCTGCAGGTCAGCCCCGGATGCTGTTTCGTGTCAGATCAGGGCTGGTCGCTGCAGTGAAAACCACTTTATGATCATCTCGGGGTGTCGGGGTAGGGGGGAGTGTGCCATGCGTCTGCTCCTCTTCCGACAGCAGATAGCAGAGGGGGCACGTCGACTGAACGCGGTAGATTGCAGCTACGCGCGTGTCTCTCTGCCACCGCGCAGAACCGCGCGAAGGGGTACAACAGGGGCAAGATCAAGGGCGAGGGAGAGGAGGCCAGAGGGATCGGCGATGTCTGTGCGGGGTGGGAAGTCGAGAAGCTGGCTGACCCGGATTGATAGGGAAAGTAAAACCTAGAGCTGGAGAAGACACAGAGGAATGGGCACTTGCCTGCCATCGAACCGTGGGCCCAGAAACAGTGACATCCGAGGACACGGTATGGAGCGGGGCCCAAAACAGGAGCGTGAAACCTCAGAGTGGTTCCTTCCCCCCATTTCACCGCAGGAATATCCCTGCTTTCCCCTAAGCATCCTGGAGAGAACTTTATTCGCCAGAGAGACAACCCGAGAAGCACTGGCTTGGGCACATGGGTACAAGTGTGGGTGGAGACAAGATAATATACTGAAAAATGGGGGAGTTCCCATCGTGGCTCAGTGGAAACGAATCCGACTAGTATCCGTGAGGACGCAGGTTTGACCCCTGGCCCCACTCAGAGGGTTTAGGACCTGGTGTTGCTGCGAGCTGTGATGTAGGTCGCAGGTGCCGCTCGGATCGCACGTGGCTGTGACTGATGGGTACAGCTCCGATTAGACCCCTGGGAACTCCATATGCTGTGGGTGCGACCCTAAAAAAGAATTTTTTCAAAAAGTGAGGATTTGCTGAATGTTTGCAAGTCAGATGGGGGAGCCGTTTGCCCTTTTCCTCACGCTGGCTCTGGGAATGCTGGGAGCTGGGCCAGTGGTGACATTTGGGGAAACTTCACGGAAACCTCCTGGTACCAAGCTCTGCTCATGTTCACAAAGCTTCTGGTCAGCTTTTAAAATGTCTCACTCATAAATATGAGCTACGGGCCGAGCACTACTAGATTTTTAAGAAAAGCATCCGATATAAGAAAGGATTCACAGTTGATGGCCTCGGAGAAATAAGGGAGGATTTTTATGCCCACAGAACAAAAGATCTTTTAAAAAAATTGAGATACACTTCATATACCATAAAATCCACCTTTAAAAATATACCGTTTAGGAGCTCCCTCGTGGCTGAGCAGATTAAGGATCCGGCATGGTCACTCCTGTGGCTCTGGTTATAGCAGATTTGATCCCTGGCCCGGAAACTTCTACATGCCTCGGGCGCAGCCAAAAAAAAAAAAAAGTACAATTTTGTGGGTTTGAGTATACCCACAAGGTTATGGAACCATCCTCACTATCTAATGCTGGAATGTTCTCATCATCTCCCAAAGAAACCCATATCCGTAAGTAGTCACCCCCGCTTCCTGCTCCCCAGTCCCTGGCAACCACTAGTCTACTTTCTGTCTCTGGACATTTACCTGCTCTGGACATTTCCATACAATATATGGAGTCATTCAATATGTGGCCTTTGTATCTGGCTTCTTTCACGTAGCACAGCGTTTTCGAGATCCGTCCATGTTGCAGCCTTATCAGCACTCCTTTCCTCCTCGTGGCCGGATAATATTGCCTGTATGGACATTTCGCTTTTTGTTTATCCTTCTCTGTCGATGGACATTCGGGTGGTTTGCAAAGGGTGAAAAGGCTCCGCGGTAATGAATCTGAGGACGCAGGGGCTCGATCCATGGCCTTGCTTAGTGGCTTAAGGATCCGCTGTTGCCCTGAGCTGTGGTGTAGGTCACAGACACGGCTCGGATCTGGTGTGACTGTGGCTGGGGTGTAGGCTGGCTGGCGGCTACGGCTTCAATTGGACCCCTAGCCTGGGAGCCCGGGAAATTCCATGCTGTAGGTACGGCCCTAAAAAGCAAAAAAAAAAAAAAAAAAAAAAAAGAATGGACTCTTAGAAACTGAGATATAGTCCACTTCCCTAAGTGGAAATAATGACATAATTTCCAGATAGCAAAGATTAGAGGTCAAGGAAAGCAATGGGCCCTGGGCTTCCTCCACCTGCGGCCCATGGAGCCCACTCCTGGAGTAACCAATCGCCCGAACACAGAACCTTCAGAGTTGAGAGGGACCGAGTGGCACCATGGCTGAGAACCTGTACCTTGCCTGTCAGAATCAGACGCCCAGACTTCCAGTGAGTGTCCTGGCCCAAGTCCCTTCCTGCTCTGGGGCCTCAGTTTCTTCCACTAGAAACAGGGAAGCAAAATGAGGTGGATATGATGGGAGTTCCCGTCGTGGCTCAGTGGTTAAGGAATTTGACTAGGAACCAAGAGGTTGCGGGTTCAATCCCTGGCCTCGCTCAGTGGGTTAAGGATCCGGTGTTGCCGTGAGCTGTGGTGTAGGTTGCAGACACGGCTCGGATCCCGCGTTGCTGTGGCTGTGGCGTAGGCCAGTGGCTACAGCTCCTGTTAGACCCCTAGCCTGGGAACCTCCATATGCCGTGGGTGCGGCCCTAGATAAGGCAAAAAAAACAAAAAAAAAAAGAGAGAAATGAGGTGGCTGAGGTGAGCTGTGACTCGTGTGACGTACATCCCCGGAGGCTGAGGACCAACTCCTAGGGGAAGGGTGGGGGAAGGCTGCACCTCCCGCCCTGCTCTTGCCTCTTGCCTTCTGCGGAGGCAGCTTCTGAAATGGATGCAAGTGCAGGAGAGCCTCGGGGCAGCTCTTCCCCCCGCCAGGAGGCAGACCCCGGCCTGGCACAGTGAGCGTAGACCAAGCCGCCTACATCAAAATCACCAGCGTGGAAGTGAGTTCAACCCCCAGGTTTCTGGGCTTCACCCTCAATTCTGCAGAATGAGGGGCAGGGTGGGCATTTGCCTATTTTTTTTTTTCCCTTTTAGGGCCGCACCTGCGGCATATGGAGGTTCCCAGGCTAAGGGTTTAATCGGAGCTGCAGCCGCGGGCCAACGCCACAGCCACAGCAATGCGGGATCCGAGCCACATCTGCGACCTACACCATGGCTCACGGCAATGCTGGATCCTTAACCCACTGAGCGAGGCCAGGGATCGAACCCGCGACCTCGTGGATCCGGGAACTCCCAGTATTTGCATTTTAACATGTGCTCCAGGTGATTGCTGGGTGCGCTCTGATTTGAGAAATCTTGGATTCAGGGCACTGGGGTTCCAGCCCGAGGTTCAGTGCTCACGGATGGAAATAGCTGCTGTTTATCCAAGACCCACTCCATGGGGGGCATTTTTTGATCTCATCTTTACAACCACCACCCTGCAAAGTAGGTATTATTACTCTAATTGTACTGAAGAGAAAACTGAGACCCTGAACAATTACCTTGCCAGACATCACACAGCTAATGAGATAAAGAGGCAGAATTTGAACTGGGGTCCTTCTTGGCGCTCCCACTATGCCCGCTCTGGCTCCTCGCTAAGGCCACCCGCTGCTGCTTGCATGCCTGTGCCTCCAGCATATAAAGGCAGGGTTGCCGGGGTACGGGGTGCGGGGTGGGGGGGCGGCAAAGGGAGTGAGAAGCCAGAGCCCATTCCGGCTTTCCAGCTTTTCCCTCCTTTCGCTCTGCTTCCCAGGCTTTCTTCAGGCTCCCAGGCAGGTTTTGACAGGGCGTCAAGCCGTCTGTGGCCTCTGTCTTCCCTTCTTCCCAGCCTCCTCTTGTCTCACTAATTAAAGATGCCGTGAGTGATTTCCTCTCCCCCGCTGCGAGCCTCTGGCCGTGTGCCAGCAGCCTGCTGTGAAATGGCCGCTGAGAGCGCCCGCACCTGGTACCCCGGTGCCAAGGGCACACCTGGGTGCTGGCAGAGGCCAGCTAGGGAAGGGAGGCAGAGCCGGGGAAGGAGGGATTAACCCTGAGGGGACCAGAAAGGCAGTGGTAATTAAGCCCTGCAGCTGGGAGGAGAAGGTTCTGGAAGGGGCTGACCCTCCCACCTCTGGGCAGGCCCACGTCTTAGCTAGAATTGTTCCATCCGCGTTCTCAAGCTTTCTGAGCGAGATTCCCCTGGCAGCTCCGTCACCTGGTATGGGACCGCATTTCTGTATGTGACAGTATTTCCATCAGGGTGCTTTTGGTGACGACTGACCTCAAAGCCCCCACCTCGGAGCCTTTGCCCCGCTGTCCGCTCTGCCTTACAGTGACCAACCATTTGGTTTGCTTGACACCAAGGGGGTTTTGGAGACTCAGGACTTAAACACTGAGAAACGGGGCTGAGTGGCTCCCTGTCTTCTGCCTCCTCCTTCTCCTCCAGGTCTTGGTCCACAGCTCCCTCCTCAAACAGGCAACAGTGCCAGGTCACTAGCCTGTCACTCCCGTTTTCTGTTGCTGCTGCGACAAATCACCCTAAATGCAGTTGCTTAAAATAATGCGCATTTGTTGTCACATAGCTCTGTAGGTCAGAAATCCACCTGGTTTGGCTCTAATGGTTTTTCTCCCCCCCAGGTTCAAAAGGCCAAAGTCAAGGTGTCCGCCAGGCTGGACACTCCCTCTGGAGGCCCGAGGGAGAATCCACTTCTGAGCTCATTCAAGTGGCTGGGAGAGCCCAGTTCCTTGTGGTTGGTTATAGGACTGAGCTAGACCCCTGCTTCCTTGCTGGTTGTCAGCTTCCCTGACTTCTCTTTGGTCTTTGTTTCCAGCCTCTAGTCTCAGAATTAGCACGTAGAACAGCAAATCCTGGCATGCTTCTCTCCCTTTCTGCTGCCAGCTGGACCAAGTCTTTTGTGTTTAGGGACTCTTGCGATTAGATGTGCCCCACCTTGGAGTTCCCTCGTGACTCAGCGATTAACAAACCCCACTAGCATCCATGAGGACGTGGGTTTGATCCCTGGCCTCGCTCAGTGGGTTAAGGATCTGGCGTTGCCATGAGCTGTGGTGTAGGTCGCAGAAGCGGCTCGGATCCCGTGTTGCTGTTGCTGTGGCGAAGGCTGGCGGCTACAGCTCCTGTTAGATCCCTAGCCTGGGAACCTCCATATGCCGCAGGTGTGGCCCTAAAAAGACAAAAAAAATAATAAAAAATAAAATGAGGTGTGTCCCACCCAGCTAATCTGGGGCACTCTCCCTAATCTTGAAGTCCTTAACCTTGGCTACCTCTGCAGTGTCCCTTTTGCTGTGTAAGGTAGCGTTCAGCAGATTCCAGGGACTGGGTTGTGAAGATCCTGAGAGACCTAACATTCTGCTTAGCGTGTTCCTTCGGAGCCCTCGTTACTGTCTGGTGTTTTATTTATTCACATATTTATTCTCCATCTATTGTCTACCCCTCCCTGCCATGTCTTTTTAGGGCCGCACTAGCGGGATATGGAGGTTCCCAGGCTAGGGGTAAAATCAGACTTGTAGCTGCCGACCTACACCACAGCCACAGCCATGCCAGATCCAAGCTGCATCTGTTGCTCACGGCAACACCGCATCTTTAATCCACTGAGCAAGGCCAGGGATGGAACGCGGCGTCCTCATGGATACTAGTCGGGCTTGTTAACCACTGAGCCATGGCAGGAACTCCTCCCTAGCCCTTCTTAAACAGTGCCTGGCACGCAGTAGGCTATTGGTGTTTTTTGAATGAATGTTAAAATGACTATGGGATGCCCATTGGAAATGGCAACTTGTGGCGAGTCCAAAGAGGCTTCCCAGAGCCCACCCCTCGGCCGGGCAGATGGCAGGTCAGGCAGGGAGACACCTGCGACCGCAGTGCCCCCTCCTGGCAGCTCGTCTGGAAGCCCCTAGCACCGCTGGCTTGTGACTAGCTGAATCTTCTGCCCAGATGCTTCCCCGGCTCAGCCCCTCTGCCAGTGTTCTCCCCTCCTCTGGCCCAGAACCCCCAGGCCCTCAGTCTGTCTCCCTGCCTGAGGATCCCAGAGGGCAGAAGCCTGAACCTGGGTGGCTGCCCTGAGGGGTGCTGAAGAGGTGGACGACTGCCTTGCCTCGGCTGGGTTCAAAGCCAATCCACCTGGGACTTCAAACAATTCATTTCCCCCATCTGCAAAACGATCGGCTTATGAGGGAAAACAATTAGCCCACTGCAAATTGTAATTGTCATCTCATTCCTGATTTTAATTTGGACTAATGAGGGCTAAGTGATTCCGGCTCCCTCCCCCTCCCACCGACTGTCCTGGGGCCCCAGGCCCTCACCTGGCAGCAGGCACTTAACCCTTGGCTGCCCACCTTGCACCAGAGACTGAGGGACGATTGGTGGCTGGCATGGGGGCGGGGGTGAGCTGAGCAGGTGTTGGCAGAAGCAAGGTGGTGGGTGGGGGGGTGGTAGGAAGAGAGTGCCTCAGGCCCACAGGGGAGCAGCCTGTTTACAAGGCTCCTAGGCAATCAAAGTTTTATTGAATGGAATTGACTACTGGCTCGCTCCTCTGTCACAGCCAGTTACCTCTGGCTGTGCAGTCTCTAGGGACCCAGCTTGCAGCTTCCCGCCCTCCCTTGGGTCTGGGCATCTCTGCCTGGCCTTTCTCTTCCCGACCCCCTCGCTGCTCTCCTGCAATGAGGCTGTGATTTTCTGTAGCTGGGAGAGGGATTTAGCACTAGTCATGGGGGTCTGTGTGAGTAACTTTGGGTCCTTTAGTCCAAGCCTTGCTCCTAGAGAGGGAAGAGACCTGTTCAAGGTCACACGGGGGTCCGATCTCAGGAGGAACACCCAGCCCATCCTGCTGCTTCTTGCTTAATTGTCTCTCCTCTGCCCGGGTGCTTCCTTGCTCTCTTGCCCAGGGCTTGCCCCCAGCACAATGCCAGGCATCTTCGCAGATGCAGGAAATGAGGACATGCCCAGTCCTGAGTCCGCCAAGCCCCTGCCCCCACGTAGCCTCATACATTCGGCTGGCTTCATTCATTCATTCCCACGTTCATTTATTCATCCATCGCGGCAGCTGTGTGCGGGGAACCACGCTAGGCCCTGGGATGCAAAGACAAATAAGACCCGTCCCTGCACTCAAGGACTTCCCAGCCTCGTGGTTTTCAAGTGTGGAGCCCTGGGCCCCTCAGCCCCACGCTTGGGCGACCCCTGATCCTAATCCTGAGCGGCAGCAGGGAAGGGCAGAGACGCTGGCTTCTGGCTTCTGCCCCTGACTGTGGAGTGGCCCTGAGCTCACCCACCTCTTAAGAGTTGCTGCTGCTTGAGGAGTTAAGTTTGGAATCAGGACTTTGGAGTTCGAATCCCAGCTCCTCGCTAAGCCGTGGTAGGCGCCCCTGCGTCTGGATGGCATCCTTCCGTTTTGCGGGGAGCGCTCGCCGGAAGCACGTGGGGTGGAAAGCATGGAGCTGAGAATGGGCCAGGAGGAGGGATTTCCTTACAGAGCCTCAGCTTCCAGGCCCCTGGATGACGTCCTCTCCCAGGCTCCCACTGTGACATACGGTGCGGGTGGGCAGCTGAGACGTATCCCCCAGTGAGGACAGCCTTGCGGCTCCAGCCCTATACCGTGTACCTACGGCTGCCGCTCTTGCCTCTGGTGGCTTTCGCTGGGCCACCTGCCTGAGTGCCCCCTCTCCCTCCCCTACTGGTGTCATCCTGTCCCACCACCCCCCTGCTCGCTCGGCCTGACCTGAAGGAAGGGCATAGGGAGGTTGGATCCACAGCCTCAGGACCTCTTCCCCTTCTGAAGCACTTGGAGCTCATCACCATAGGCCTGTCTCTTGTCACTAAAGAAGAGAAACCAGACGCTCCAGGGTGGCTGGCTCCTCATTGCAGGACATTCCTACTGCAGCCTCTGCTGCTGCGGCGTGACCCATTTTCCTCCGGTGCCCGGGAACTGGCTTTGGCATATAGGGCCACACGGATGCGAGAAGACGGGCACGTTGCCTCCCCCCCTGCCAGCTTCCGCTTCTCCTCATGCCTACCCCGTCCTTCGCTGTTTGCTCCAACGTCTCCCCCTCTTCCGCTGATGGGATCGACAGATGGGCAGCCCCCTCCGTGGAGTGTCAGGCCCAAGGGCTGGGAGGCTCGTTCCCAGCCCAGAAGTCGTTACACTGACCCTCCCGTGGGCTCTCCATCAGCGCTCCCACCTGTGGGGTGTGTTAAGCATGCAGGATCCCGGGTCTCACCTCTGGGGAACCCGATCCCAGAAGTCTGGGGTGGGTTCCAGGAATCTGCAGGATTAACGAACACCCTGTGTGGTTGTTCGGAACCTAATTCTGGTTTAAGGGGGCCACGGACCGCCCTCCATAAAAGGTTGCTTGATCCGGATGTGGCAAGAAGGACTCTTGTCTCCTGCTCTTTAAGGCCCTGGGAGTTCAGGGTCAGGGAGAGAAACCACCAGCACCCCCGCCTCCCCAGCCGGACCTGTTCAGAGGCAAGGAGGCAAGCCAGCCGCCCTCCTGGAGGACTGACTAACCCCAGGTCTCCCTGCCTTGGTCTCCCTGGTCATCCTGACTTTCACCCCCTAGCCCTGCGCTGGCCTGGGGAGATGGAAGCACTGTTTGAGGAGAGCTGGCTGTGGACAGCAGCTGGCAGCCTGGATGAGCTCTAGGAAGGGTATCTATTTCCAGTGCTGCGATGCTCCTGGATAAAGGTTTTAAAGCCTCCTCCGCTTTCTCTAGATGCACTCTGTGATCAAAGCACTCCGAGTTCCTCACCTGGGTTCACTTGGCTGGTCACAGCCCCCTGCTTCACACAGTGGTGGCCTAGGGGCTTCAGCACCGCCTCTACTGGTTCCAGATCCCAGTCCAGAGGGCCGGGGTGTGGCCATAAGGCACAAACACGTCAAGTCGCTCTCAGAGGTCGGGAGCACCACCATCGCACCTGCTCCCTTTAGGCCACTACTGCTGCTTGCCCATCGTGAAGACTCAGCCAAGGAAACTGAAGCGCACGGAGGCTGGGCATTTCAGGCTCTGGGTCACCTAGCTTTGGGGGGGGAGGGTGCTCAGAAGGCTTCTGCCCTCATCCCTTCGTTTTACACTTGAGAACACCAGGGTGCACAGGGATAATAGCCTCACAGCGGGCCATCGGAATCCTCACAGCGGGCCATCGGAAAAGCTAAGCATGCCCCTAATGAGTGATGAGGCCAGGAGAGTGTTCAGTCCCAGCTCCCAGGAATGGGAAAGGGGGCGGGGGGGTCCTCGAGTAAGGGGTGGAGATGGGACTTGAACCTACATTTTTCTGATCCAGTCTGTGCTAGTGCTGCTCAATAGAAATATAATGCAAACCACAAATGTGGGTTTTAATATAGAGCGTAGCCACATTAAAAAAGGGAAAAGAAGGCGTTCCTGTCATGGCGCAGCGGTTAACGAATCCGACTAGGAACCATGGGGTTGCGGGTTCGATTCCCTGGCTTTGCTCAGTGGATTAAGGATCCAGTGTTGCCCTGAGCTGTGGTGTAGGTCACAGACGCGGCTCGGATCCCACGTTGCTGTGGCTGTGGCGAAGGCCGGCAGCGACAACTCCAATTCAACCCCTAGCCTGGGAACCTCCATATGCCGTGGGTACGGCCCTAAAAAAAAGGAAAAAGAAACAGGTGAAATTAACATGTTATTTAACCCACTCTGTCACCCAGATTATCATTTCAAAATGTACTCAGCATAACAGATTTACTAGTGAGATACTGTGCCTTCTTTTTGCACATCAGATCTCCACGAGCCGGTGTACGTTCATGTGTATAGCACACTTCTCAGTTTGGACCGACCGCGTTGCAAATGCTCAGCGGCCGCGTACCGTGCTGGACAGCGCGGGCCTCTGTGCTTGCTGCTGCTCCATCCGGCTGAGTCAGAGTGACTCAGCGTAGAGATCAAAGCCGCCTCCCTGGCCTCTGCTGCCCTGACTCCCTACTGTTCCCAGGGGACAGTCCTCTTCCTTCGGGCTCTTTCAGGATCAGACTCCTCCTTCCTGCCCTCTCACCTGCCGGTCTGCCAGCACACCCTCTCTCTCTCTCTCTCTCCCCACCCCCTTATCTCTCTCCTGGAGGACTTGTTGTCAGACAAGAAGCCTTTAAATAGGGACGACAAAGGTGACAAGTGTTCCTCATTTACATGCAGGGTCTATCTGGCTTTTTTGGCCCCGTTGAATGGCACCTCTATCAAAACATCTCATTTGGAAATGTCAGTATGGCTTTTGATAAGTCATCAGTCACCCTGATGGCAGCTGACAGACGGGGGAGCTGTGCGTTGTATCTAATACACTGCCGCACAGGTCTTTTGCAATTGCGTAGCATTTTATTTATTCAACGTGGCATGAAATCTCCCTGGAAGGAAAGAAACTATTAACCCTGCCACACGAGGCTCCCCAAGGCCTTCTTTTCCCTTTTAAGGTTCCCAGCCTCTTTTTTTTTTTTCCCCCTCCCTTCTCCTTTGCTACCTGGAGTCGGAAGGAACCTCAGGGTCTCCGCAGGCTCCCTGGCACTCCCCTCCCGCTCCAGCAGGAGGTGAGCCAGCCGCCCTCCTGGCACCCGGACAGGACCTGTAAGAGCTGCCCAGCTGCTGCAGGGCCCTGGCTCAGAAGCCAGGTATTGGGGTTGCCTGGGAATTTCACCCGGTCCTGAAACAGCTCCCTTGCACAAGGAAAACGCCAGCCTTCTTCACGGCCACTGTTCATTTCTGGCTGCTGGTTCTCCTTTGCCCCCGTCCCCAGCTCCTCCAGCCCTCCGGGTCCTAGAGGGACTCTGCTGCTCCCAGGCTGTGCCCTAACCTAGGTGCTTACAGTCTCTCAATTTCCATGGAAACAGGAGTAGACTCTTGAAAAGGAGCTCCAAAATTTTTAAAAAAACAATCGCACATGCATACAAACCAAAAAAACACCCCCCAAAGCATAGAAGTCCCAAGATCTTCCAGGTTACATATTTCCGATCAAAAAATAAGGCACTCAGTACAGCCGAAACTGACAAAACATTGTACATCGACGATAATAGAAAAAATAAAAATCTTTTTAAAAAAGATAAGGCACTGAGATCTCTAAGATGAGCTGGTTCAGTCCAAGCAGCTGGTCCCCGGCTCCTTGCCCTCATTTCAGCCTATGTCTGAAACGCCCCTCTTTTCTCACCATGGGGGGCTTCCTCCCCCTCCCCACACTGCTTCTCACCCTTTGGGGGTTGAGGCTTTGGCCAAGCAGTGCAAGTCTCCAGACACGATGGGAGAGAAACACGGGTGGGCTGTAGGCTCCCGGGCTGTTCTTCTCTGTGCTGGAAGAACCCGGAGACGAGGGCTGCTTAGAGGCTTGCCCTGGGAACCGAAACCCCGGGGGTGGCATCCTCTGACCACGTCCAGATGTGGGAGGAAAGTCTGTACGAAGCCCCTCTGGTGCCCTTCCTCCACCCGTTCTCTCTGTCCTCATCGCGGATGGAAGAGAAATGTCACACGCGCACGTGTATGCGGTCTTTCAAGTGGAAGCCTCTCCCCACCCCTGTTCCCTCTGGGCGCTGTGTTACAATTTCTGCCTAAGAAAAAAAAAAGGGGAACTCTGGCTCTAGAGCTGGACCAGCCTGGTTCCAGTTTCAGCGCTGTGCCACTTCCTGCCATGTCACCTCTGAGCCTCGGTGTCCTCGTCTGTGAAATGAGTTGGGGACGCCCACCTCACAGAGTCACCCTGACACTGCCGCACGTGCTCACGGTGGTTGATTTCCTTCCTCGCCCCGTTCCCATCCCCCTCCTCTCCCGGTGCAGGTGCGAGGTGGGGAGGGTTCTGGAGTGACGAGCAGATGCCCTCTGCCCTGGCCCCGCGGCTTGGAGTAGACAAGTGCAGAATCCAAGCAGGATGAACGCGCCCTTCTAATCGTCACCCACCTACTCTTAGTCTAGTCTAGACAGAGGGTTAGGGCTGCTCTCGGAGGACCCCCCCGCGAGCCGCTCTGGAAGGGTGGTCTGCGTCCTTTCCAGGAATCTTTCTGTTCAAGGGAACCCCACTGTTAAGCACAATCACACCGTTTGTTATCTGGCCCCACCCCGTGTTCACTGAGCACCAACCTTGTGCCAGACCCTGGGCAAGGCGAAGGGGAAGCCAGGAGGGGGCAGGCCCTGCCCTGGAGTAGCTCAGGCTAGGGAAGCAGCCTCGGTGCCGTGGGAGCAAGAGGAGGAGGGCGGGAGTCCCAGCGGAGGTGACAATCGAGCTGGCGCTGGAAGGTGATTAAGAGCTCCCCAAGCAGAGAATGGGAGGGCGTGCCGCAACAACAACGGGTGCTAAGGCCCGCAAGCCCCAAAGAGGATACCTGGTGGTTCCTGTGGCGTCCCGGAAAGAGAGGAGGAGGGGAGGACCTGGAGAGGTGGGCGGGGCTGGGATGGAAGGGGGCGGGGCGTTGCAGGAGCAGCAAGGGGCCTACCCTTTGATCGAGGGAGCCAGTGGCCTCTGTCATCACGAGGAGAGCGATGAGGCGGAGAGATGGCACAATATAGACCGAAAGCCCGGATGGCAGTTATGGGATGGCAGGGAAGAGCACTGTATGGAGAAACCTCCCCCCACTACCACCGCGAGCCCTGAGTAATTGGGAGATTCAGGTCAGTACAGGCAGCAGTGCCTTCTGACCGCCATTCACGTGTCAACCAAGCAGCCATTCTACCCCGAGGCCACTTTTCCGTGGCACTGCCGTAGTGCAGCAAATGGGTATACGCATGCAGGTGTATCGGCGTGCCTGCCGGGAAAGAGAACTCATCTACCAGGCTCCTGCTAGGTGGCCGCACCCTGCCGCACCCTGTCAGTATTACGTCCTGGCATCCTCAAGGTTACCCTTTGAGGTAGTATTCCCATTTTACAGATACCGGATCTGACACCCAGAGAGGTTAAGTAATTCGCTCAAGCTCACACAGCTATGAAGAGGCAGAAGCAGGATTTGAACTCAAGTCTTTCATCTTCCAAAGGCTTTGTTCTCTCCACGCTGGTGCGCAGAGCATTTGGGTTCCCGCTTCCTGAACCCGATCTCCTTCCAGCCCCTGGGGTTCTGAAGGAATTTATATGACATTGCCGCTGCCTTCATCATTAGAGGGCTGTCACGGGAGTGACAGAGAACAGTAGATATGGAACTGTCACAATGGGAAAAATGAGGTGACAAGGAAGGCACTCCATCACCACCTCTGGATTAGTGGCGGCCAAAACTCTGCCTGGAGAAACGCTCTGTCACAGTTCTGCTTCAGACACATCCTCGCCTCCCTCTCCAAGCAGGTAGAAGCCAGGCCTCAATACCGGCCGCTGGTTTCCCAAGGATCCAACCCATTATCTTCAGAACTGACTAAGGGATAGAGCAGTGATCCTTAACATTTGGGGGTCGTGGGAGTTCCCGTCGTGGCGCAGCGGTTAACGAATCCGACTAGGAACCATGAGGTTGCGGGTTTGATCCCTGGTCTTGCTCAGTGGGTTAAGGATCCGGCATTGCCATGAGCTGTGGTGTAGGTCGCAGACGCGGCTCGGATTCCATGTTGCTGTGGCTGTGGCGAAGGCCGGCGGCTATAGCTCCGATTAGACCCCTAGCCTGGGAACCTCCATGTGCCGTGGGTGCGGTCCTAAAAAATGACATAAAGCCAAAAAAAAAAAAGCCACATTTGGGGGTCGTAGGCCACTTGAAGGTTTGATACAAATTACGGACTTGACTTTCTCCCCAGAAAAACACACCCCTATACTTGCACGTGCACACAGGCACACACATGCATGCACACACACAATTTCAGCTATTTTCCAGACCCTTCAGTCCATCTGTGGACTCGAGATTAAGCAGGCTTTCTCTCCGGAGATGCTGGGGGAAGATGTTTGTGACAAACACGGTTGCAGACTGTTTCGCTTTCTGACCCTTCCTTGACTACAACTCAGATCCCGTTATTGCTTTTTAAGTGCGTGTTTGGGGAGCTTGAAGCCGCAGGCCACGTGAGGGCTTTGGCTTCTCTGTCCATTTCAATTGTTCAAGGTCCTTCGTGTCTGTCAGGGTGTGGGTGGGCCGCCTGTACCATCAGCAGTGGGCTCTGTGTCTACAAGTCCATCTGGCTCCGAGCCACTCAGGATACTGGCTCTTGGAACCCTGGGAGCTTCCCCTTGTGCTGAATTCACTGGAAAAGGCCTCGAAAGAGAAAACCCGTTGCTGCAAGGCCCTGAGGTTCCCCCTCCCCCTCGGCCACCTCTGGAAGTACTTGTCCCTCCCTGGTGGGAAGCACGTGCACTCTTAATACAGCTGCCTAATCACTTGTTTAAACTAGACATTTGGTGCGTAATGACTCCTGGCTGGGACCAGAAAAAGCCATCAGCCATCCTCTGCAGGGACCCAACCTGCCAGACGTGGCCCCGATGGCTGGAGGAGCAGGGACAGGACTCCCTGAGGCGATGCTGGCTGTGGGGGGAGCCCAGAGATTGATGGTTCGGGGCGGTGCTTTTTTAAGGTTGGGCAGAGACAGCTGACACCTTACCTGCTCTCTAATCGTGGGCACAGGATGATCCTAGAACGTGATGGAGTGAGAAGGCAGGGAAGCAGAGCACCTGGGGGGGGGGGGGGTGCCCAGCTCCGCTAGTGCTCAGAGGGCAGCTTCTGGGGCTGGTCCATCTCCTGTGCACCTGACTTGCCACCCAGGTGGGGGAGACAAAATCCGGCAAAACAGGAGGCTTCCCAGGCCTAGAAAGCCAGCACGTTTGCCATTTGCCCAGAGTTTTGAGGTCTGAGAGACGCTAGAGAAGTATAAACTACAGCAGTGTTAATTTTTTTTTTTTTAATCATTATTACAGAGGAGAATGCTCCCCAGTTCATTCTCTGGGAAAATGAGCTGGCATCACCGAGGCCTTGAGCCCAGGAGAGTAAGCGGTGGCAAACTGCAGCCTCCAAACCCAGTTCCCTGATGCCATTCAGCACACCTCTCTGCCTGCCGCCTGCCCCAGCACACAAGCACATGCACGTGCATGCACACACTCGCGTGCGTGCATGTGTGCAAGTATGCAGCCCAAGCTGCTCGGGCAGAAGGGAGGGGAGTACTAGCCCCTGGAGCGCTTGTTCTTATTGGAAGAAAACTGGCCACTCTAGAGCAGACCTTGTGAGAGCCCCCGTTTCAGTTGCTTTGGAGCTTTCTGTTGATAAGCGGTTTTGCACACATCCATCCTGGCAGCTGGTGTGGTGGAGCGAGGGTTCAGCATCTTGCAGTGCTGGACCTGAATCGTGGCTTCTCCATGTACTGGCTGTGGGACCATAGGCAAGTTGCTTAACTTCTCTGAGTCTCCATGTTTTTCTTCAGTGACTATAATGCTACCATTCTCTGACGGCTGTGATGTGGGTTAGATAAGCTTTGTGAAAGGCCCAGCACAGAGTAAACGAGAGTCGTACCTAGTAAAACTCAAGGCAGATATTTTTATTTTTATTTATTTATTATTTTGCTTTTTTGGGCCGCACCCGCAGCACAAGGAGGTTCCCAGGCTAGGGGTCTAACAGGAGCTGTAGCCGCTGGCCTACGCCACGGCCACAGCAAAGCAGGATCCAAGCCGCGTCTGCGACCTACACCACAGCTTACGGCAACGCTGGATCCTTAACCCACTGAGGAAGGCCAGGGATTGAACCTGCATCCTCCCGGATGCTAGTCAGGTTCGTAACCACTGAGCAACGACAGGAACTCCCAAGGCACATATTCTTATCCCGATTTTACAAGTGAGAAGCAACTGGGGCTCGCTCCGTGAGATTGTCCCGTAGTTGGTCAGCTTAGGTGGAGCTGGGACGCTGCTTTTTCCCCAGCAGATATGCACGGTGGCAGCGTGGCCCTGGGCCTCCCTCCAGTTGGCCTTTGGTCCCTCTGCTCCCCCACACCACAGCCGGCTCTGTCCTTCCCGGCCCGCCCGCGTACTTGGCCACACTTCTGGGGACTCCTCGAAGGAGTCACCTGGGCGGCAGCCGTGGCTCAGTCTCTGCCAGGCGAGGGTGAGGGAGTGGGATGGATAGAGGAGACCCCAGAGGCGGCTGGAAGCCTGGTGGGGGCGGGGAGAGGACGGTGATGGGTGAAGAGCAAGGTGGGGCAAGGGCAAGACGAGAGGGGACCCTTGAGACAAGAAGTGGAGGCTGGGAGGAGTTCCTGTCGTGGCTCCGTGGTTAACGAATCCGACTGGGAACCATGAGGTTGAGGGTTCGATCCCTGGCCTCGCTCAGTGGGTTAAGGGTCCGGCGTTGCTGTGAGCTGTGGTGGAGGTTGCAGACGTGGCTCAGATCCCCCGTTGCTGTGGCTGTGGCGTAGGCCGGCGGCTACAGCTCCGATTAAACCCTTAGCCTGGGAACCTCCATATGCCGCAGGTGCGGCCCTAAAAAGCGCCAAAAAAAAAAAAAAAAAAGAGGTGGAGGCTGGGAGGAGGTGCCTCTCAACTGGCTCTGAGGGGCCTCGTGGCTGGGTTCCTCTGGCTCTGTTTGCTGAGACCCCTGGGTGCCTCTTCCTGTCGGGGAATAAGAAAACATCCTGAAGCCCAGTGGGAGATCCAGCTATTAAATTTACTTTTCCGTATCTATATAAGTCATTCTGTTGTACACCTGAGCCTAATACAACATTATAAATCAACTATACCCCAATAACATTTTTTTAAAAAATTAACACTCTGAGTTGCCAAAACATAACTTATTTTTCTAAGGATTCTTTGGAGAAGGTGGCTTTTGTTTGGCTTTGTATCCCCACATCAATGTTTTGGTGAATTAAAAAAAAAAATTTACTTTTCAGGGAGTTCCCATTGTGGCACAGAGGGAACGAATCCAGCTAGTATCCATAAGGACGCAGGTTCGATCCCTGGCCTCAGTGGGTTGAGGATCCAGCATTTCCATGAGTGGTGGTGCAGGTCTCAGACATGGCTCAGATTCTGTGTGGCTGTGGCTGCGGCGTAGGCCGGCAGCTGGGGCTCCAGTTGGATCCCTAGCTTGGGAATCTCCTCATGCCATGAGTGCAGCCCTAAAATGCCAAAAAAAAAGAAAAAATTACCTTTCACAGTGTAATGTGATTGTGAATTTCTAATATATGCATTATATCTGAGCCGTCTTTATATATAATTATATCTACATCGATACACACACACACATAAATATGCACGTACATGCATATGTGTATGTGTATTTGGATGGAATGGGGCTGTTTTTGCCCCTTCCTGGTAGTATGAGCTTGGTCAAGAAGCCTAACTTCTTTGAGCCTCAGTTCCCGCATCTGCACAGTGGGGATGGCAGAATAGTTGTTTAAGGGAGTTCCCTTCGTGGCTTAGTGGTTAACGAATCTGACTAGGAACCATGAGGTCGCTGGTTCGATCCCTGGCCTTGCTCAGTAGGTTAAGGATCCGGCGTTGCCGTGAGCTGTGGTGTAGGTTGCAGATGCGGCTGGGATCCCGCGTTGCTATGACTGTGGTGTAGGCCGGAGGCTACAGCTCCAATTAGACCTCTAGCCTGGGAACCTCCATCTGCCGCGAGTGAGGTCCTAGAAAAGACAAAAAGACCAAAAAAAAAAAAAAGAATAGTTGTTTAAGGATTAAAAGAGGGAATGAGTGGCAAGTCCCTGGCAGAGAAAAAAAGCCCTTGATGAAATTAGCTAGTTCGTTTGCATCGATTTTAGCATATTTGCATACGCTAACTTTGTGTACGCAATTGTCCCCAGTTCAGGGTTGGGGAAACTGAGCCCCGAAGGACCGGACCGTGCCCTGTAACAGGTCAGGAGGTCAAGCAACTGGTGGAGCTCAATGAACTCAGCAGTGAAAGGCGGTTCACCCTCTCCTGGCACAGCTCGGGGCTGCCTGCCCGGGGAGGCCCAGGAGCCGATTAGGTCCCCAAGGAACTGCGGGCCTCCACGGGGAGCTGCTCGCGCCTGGCCTAGACTCCCCTGGGCCTGCCAGGGGGGACTCACACCAGGGGAAGGTGGCCTCAGGGTGGGGTCTTTGGCAGGCACTGGAGCCCAAGACACCCTTCCCCAGTGCGGGAACAGGAGCCTGGTTGGGCTCCCACTTGGGGCAGATAAACTGAAATGCGGTTTCTTGGCAAGTGGTACCTTTTTAGTTAAAAAAAAAAGACAACCTCTTACAATCTTTTTAACATCAGAAAAGCCTCAGTGTCCTTCTCCGTGGAATGGGAATGCCAGCAGTTCCTGCTCCGAGGGTGTGGGAGGATTCGGTGAGATCGTGCGGGTGGGAAGCACCGGGTCCTGGTGGATCCCGAAGTGCAGGCGGAGGCCCGGCCCTGAGCTAAGGCGCTGAGAGCCCCATGAGCGATATTCGGTGCTGGTGACCTCATCCCCCAGACTACTGCCTGCAGACCTTAATGCCGAAGCCTGACCGCCCCCACCCTCCGGGCTCGGGGGGGGGGGGGGGGGGGGGAGACAGTCACAGCTGGGGTCCCCCTGCCTTGGGTGACTATATTCGTGAAGCTGAAAGGAGGCCAGAAAAAAAAGCAAAGCAGAGAAAAGAAAACCCCAGCAAATCCTCCCCCACTCCGACTCCGCAGTTCCTGGGGGAACTGAGCTGCCTAATACAATGGGATTTAATAAAATGCCTTTAACTCACAAAGTTTGTCTGCTGCCAGCTCCTTAATTAAATTGCCTAATGCGGCTTTGCTATGGCAGCACAAACTCCCGAGTTTAAAGAGCACGGTGTTGCCATGGCATTTCCCCCACAGGGCGAGCCGGCTGTGGAGGTGCATGCAGATGAGGCGCGGGGCCTGGCCCCTGCCCCCAGTGGCCGCCCCGCCAGACACACGCACGCTGCCATAGACTGTGGTCTGGTTTTCCTGGGAAAGGATTTCATCCTTGCTAAGAATGCTGAGCCGAGGCTTTAGAAAGGGGAGACCTGGGGGCATCTGAGCACAGCAGAGCTGGCCAGCTGGTTCGGCAGTGGGTTCCAGGCACAGTCCTGGGTACTCGGGCCGTCCTGGGAGGGCTGGCCAGCCAGGTGTCGCCCTAGCTGCAAGCAGCTGCCTCTGTTTCCCCTGATACACCGTCCAGACACAGTTGTCTGTATGTGCCACGACCCGAGAAGGGTTGGGAAACCCTGGACAAGAATCTGATTAGTTTGATGAGAAAAAGGCTATGTTTTGCACACCTGGGAGAAACTCACTTGCTTATGGATTTTGCCTTTAAGACTCAGTGGTTGTCAGTCCTGGCTTCACAGCAAAACCAGTTCGGGACACCCCCCCCTCGATATTTTATTATGAAAGTTCAAATATGTAGCAAAGTTGAAGGAATTTTACAATGAACAGCCACACATCCGCTACCTGGCTTCTATCGTTAACCTTTCACTAGATGTGCTTTTTCACGGGTCTCCATCTCTCAGTCCATCGTGGTTTTGGTGCATTTCAAAGTAAATTGCAAACATTACTACACCACTTCTCCCTAAATACTTCGACAGCTATGGAGTTCAACGTTATTTTACAACTTTGTTTGTCTTTTTGATGTGAAATTTACAAACAAATTCTGAGGCCTTTTTTTTTTAATCCCATGCCTGCATTGTACCCCTAGAGATTGATTTAATTGGTCTGGAGGGGGTGTTGGCATCAGTATATTTTATTTTATTTTTTGCTTTTTAGGGCCGCACTTACGGCACATGGAAGTTCCCAGGCTAGGGGTCGAATCGGAGCTGCAGCTGCCAGCCTACACAGTAGCGCGGGATCTGAGCTGCCTCTGCAACCTACACCGCAGCTCACAGCAACACCAGATCTTTAACCCACTGAGCAAGGCCAGGCATCAAACCCACATCCTCATGGATCCTAGTCAGGTTCGTTAACTGCTGAGCTGCCAAGGGAACTCCCAGCATCAGTATATTTTAAAAGATTCCCATATGAATCTATGGTGCCGCCAGAGTTGAAAAATAGAGATAGCAGAAGGCAAAAGATGATCTTTTCATTTCCTTTTTTTTTCTTTTCTAGGGCCTTACCCACGGCATATGGAGGTTCCCAGGTTAGGGGACGAATTGGAGCTGTAGCCGCTGGCCTGCACCACAGCCACAGCAACGCGGGATCCGGGCCAAGTCTGCGACCTACACCCCAGCTCATGGCAACCTTGGATCCTTAACCTACTAAATAAGGTCAGGGATCGAGCCCGCGTCCTCATGAATACTAGTCAGATTTGCTTCCACTGAGCCACGGCAGGAGCTCCAGGATGGTCGTTTTTATTTTGCCCGAGGGGACTGTGGAGCTCTGTGTTGCCCCTGCTTATCCTTCCAGTCCGACTGTTCTCACTCCGATGTCTCCATGTGGAGATCACAGGACCGTGTTCATGCTGCTTTGAGGGTGGACCCCTGGGTGCATGTGAATCCATGCATCTCCTGTTAGCGTTACAGGGTCTCGTCATGTCTCTTTCCCAGTGGCAGAGATATTGTACAGGTCGCAGCCAACAAATTTTATTTTCTTTTTTATTTATTTTTTGTCTTTTTTTGCCTTATCTGGGGCCGCACCCGCGGCATATGGAGGTTCCCAGGCTAGGGGTCTAACAGGAGCTGTAGCTGCCGGCCTTCGCCACAGCCACAGCAACGCGGGATGCGAGCCGCGTCTGCAACCTACACCACAGCTCACGGTAACGCCAGATCCTTAACCCACTGAGTGAGGCCAGGGATGGAACCTGCAACCTCATGGTTCCTAGTTGGCTTCGTTAACCACTGCGCCACGAAGGGAACTCCCAACAAATTTTCTTATGAGGACTAGGATGGCGATTGTGGACGGAGGGATAAAGGTGCTGGTGGGAGGTGTTTGATGCGTGGTGATGGCAGTGAGCCTGGGGGTCCTAGCTATCACAGTCGAGGACGATGGCGAGAGCGGAGGCGGTGATATTGAGAGAGACGGAGCACCGCAGGTGGGGTGACCGCCGTGGTGGCGTGCTGGTAAATCTCAGGTGGCAGCGCTGCGGTGGTGGCGATCTTGGTGACGCTGCTGCTGTTTCCCTTCCTGGGGGGCTGGGCTGCAAACACGTGCCCGTTCGACATACCGATACCCGTCTGGGAAGAATGGTGGTTGTCATACGGCACCGAGATCGGTGCCCCCACTTGAAGACCCCCCACTGCCGCAAAGTGTAGCTCCTTCCAAAATGCCGAGGGGCCACCTGAGACCCTTATCCTCCCTGGAGGCCGGGAAGAAGCCCAGACAGAGCGGCGACGGCCCCCCCCCCCCAACACACTCCCCACCCCGCGCTCGGCGCCGCTGTTCCTTTGCACTTGAACAAGACACAGCTCCCGCGTGAGGTACGAGTGCAGAGTGCATCGTTAAGGAACGTTGGTTGAAGACCAACAGCTCTGAGCCAGCCGGACTTGGGATGCCAAATAAAATCTCTATGATCGATAGAGATTTTATGTGCTGCCTGCGTGGTTTCCTGTTCCTTTCATGCCCAGTAAGCTTGAGGGAGGACAGTGGGTAAGTGCTCTGGTTCCGCCTCAGCCCAGGATGGGTCCGCGGGCTGCAGAGCCCCCAGCACGCCTCTCTCTCACCACCGCACTGAGCTGGCACCGCTCTGCACTGACCTGCGCTCCTGGGATGAGAACAAGGTCGGCTAAGACAGGCTCTATATATCTCCTCTCTCTCTCTCTCTATATATATATCTATAGGAATAGGCCCAGGAATTGATGCTGAAAAATGCTTTAAAATCATGTTGTCCAGAGTTCCCATCGTGGCGCAGCGGTTAACAAATCTGACTAGGAACCATGAGGTTGCGGGTTCGATCCCTGGGCTCGCTCAGTGGGTTAAGGATACGGCATTGCCATGTTGTCCAAGCCTTTCATTTTACAGAGGAGAAAACCAAGGGGGCAGCAAATAAAACCCCTGTTGAGAACAACAATAAAGATACCTTTCATGATAAATCAGAAAGGGAAAGACGGATGCCATATGGCACTTATTGGTGGAATCTAGATTATGACAGAAATGAATTTGTAAATAAGTCAAACATAGAAAACAAACTTACGGTGACCAAAAGGAAAATGGGAAGGGGATAAATTGGAAGTTTTGGTTTAGCAAAGTACAATCTACTGTATGTAAAAGAGACCGGAGTTCCCGCTGCGGCTCAGCGGATTACGAACCCGACTAGTATCCATGAGAGGAGGAGGTTCCATCCTTGGTCTTACTCAGTGAGTTAAGGATCTGGCGTTGCCGTGAGCTGTGGTGTAGGTCACAGACGTGGCTCGGATCTGGCATTGCTGCGGCTGTGGTGTAGGCCGGCAGCTACAGCTCCTGTTTGACCCCTAGCCTGGGAACTTCCATATGCCACAGGTACAGCCCTAAAAAAGAAAAAAAAATTTTGAAACTAGACAAACAACAAGGTCCTACTGTATGGCATAAGGAACTATATTCAATATCCTGTAATAAACCATAACGGAAAAGATTATGTATATATATGCATAACTGAATCACTTTGCTCCACACCAGAAATTGACACAATATTGTAAATCAAGTATACAATTTTTTTTAAAAAAAAGCACCCTTCCTGCCTCTTATGAGACAGACACTTCACACCTGTGCTCTGGATTTTCAGACCAGCTCTGCAAGCTGGCAAGGGACTTCCTGCCCATCCGCCAGATGGCTCCTGAGTCCCTTCCCAGAGCCTCGCTGGTATTTGTGTAGCATTCACAGCTCATAGCATATTTCACACTCGGGTTTTCATTAGCTCCGAACCAGATCTCTGGCAGAACACAGAAGGCACTAGTCTTATCCCCATTTCTCGGAGGCGAAAAGTGAGGCTCACGGAGGTTAAGCGTTCTGTCACGCTTGCCGAGCCTTTGCCAAGTCAGGACCCCAGCATGCGTTTCCTGGGGCTGCCGTGTCAAAGTACTGCAGACTGGACGGGGTGGCTGAAAATAACGGAAACCTCATTGCCTCGGGTTCTGGAGGCTCGACGCTAAAATCAGTTGAGTTGGCCAGGCTGGGCTCTTTCTGAAGCCTACGGGATGGACCCTGCCCTGCCCCTCCCAGTCTCCAGCGCTGGCTTCCTCCAGCCGAAGCACCGCGCAGACGGCCTCCATCACGGTATCGACTTCTCCCTGTGTCTCTGTCCAAACTTTTCCTCTTCTTATAAGGACACCAGTCATTAGATGAGGGCCATCCTGGAGTTCCCTTCGTGGCTCAGTGGTTAACGAATCCGACTAGGAACCACGAGGTTGCGGGTTCGATCCCTGGCCTCGCTCAGTGGGTTAAGGATCCGGCATTGCCATGAGCTGTGGTGTAGGTCACAGATGCGGCTCGGATCCCGCGTTGCTGTGGCTGTGGCGAAGGCCGGCAGCTACAGCTCATGTTAGACCCCTAGCCTGGGAACCTCCACATGCTGCGGGAGGCAAAAAGACAAAAAAAAAAAAAGATGAGTGCCACCCTAACCCAGTATGACCTCATCTTTACTTGAGTACATTTCCAAATGAAAGTCACAGTCACACATCCTGGGAGCAGGATTTCGCTGTATCTTTTGGGGGAGGTTGCGGGGGAGACACCGTTCAATCCATAACAGTCCCAGACCTGAGCCAGTGGCCTTCTGCCCTGCTCTTCGCACCCCGAGCTCCATCTCCTCCTCACCTTCTACTACCAAGGCCGAGGTGCTCCCCTCTCCCGCAGTGCAGAGAGCGGGGCTGGCAGGGGGCACGTTCCATCTTCTGCTCTTCCCAGAGGATTACCAGCTACTAAGGCGGAATCGTGAAATATAGGTAGGCTTTTTGTCTTTTTTATTCCCGGACGGTAAAAATCATTAAGGCTTGCTCTTAATTAGTTTCATTTCGACGCTTCTAAATATTGATTTAACCTACACTCCTTTGTGCTTGCTGCAGTCACTGAATTATGCCTGTTATTGATCATGGGATGGAAGCGTTCCCATCCGCCGGGCTCTGAGCCCCGGGAGGCCCTGGCTCCCCAGCGGGTGCGCGGAGCTTTAGAAAGCACGGACGGGCTTGCAGGAGAGAAGCCCCTGCCAGATTGCAAAGGGCCTTCCCCTAAAGGAGAGCTTCTCCGCTTAGGCCGGGGGCCAGTTTCTTCCTCTTGGGTTGGCTCAGGCACGAGGGAATGTGAATAAAGAGAAGTCAGCTGGGAATTTCCCATCCCATTCCCAGCCCGGCAAGAGCCAGGCAGCGGGAGCCGGAGGAGCTGTTGTGGTGTCAGGATGTAGAGCCTGGGCTTCCTGTTGGAGTCCTGGCTTTACTGGCTGCGTGTTCTTGGGCAGGGTACTGATCCTCTCACGTCCGTGAGATGGGGCTAGTAATTCACATACCGTCATGTGGTTAAGAGCACTGAGGGCGGGGAGTTCCCTTTGTGGCTCAGTGGTTGACGAATCCGACCAGGAACCATGAGGTTGCGGGTTCGATCCCTGGCCTTGCTCAGTGGGTTAAGGATCCGGTGTTGACGTGAGCTGTGGTGTAGGTTGCAGACGCGGCTCGGATCCCACGTGGCTGTGGCTGTGGCTGTGGCGAAGGCCGGTGGCTACAGCTCCTGTTAGACCCCTAGCCTGGGAACCTCCATATGCCACAGGTGCGGCCCTAGATAAGGCAAAAAGACAAAAAAAAAGAGAAAGAAAAGCACTGAGGGCGACCACTCGTGTCCGAGGCCAGCCCAGGGCCCGCTCACAGGCAGTTCTCGGTCAATGGCTACCGTTGTGAACACCGCCGTCCCACTGGGACACTAGGTCTGAACTTGGCAGCGCAGTGTATCTCTTCGCCTGTATCCAGCTTCTGCCTGTCACTTACACTCTTGGGAAGTGGGGGTGAATTACAGTTCCTGTAATTCATCATTTTATCCCAGGACCCTGGCATCCCCGATATGTGTAGAATATTTTCCACCATATGTGTATCTGCTGACCCACTGATTCAGGCAGCATTTCTCTGGGAGGTTTTTTGGGATTTTTTTTTTTTTTTTTTTTTTTTGCTTTTTAGGGCCGCACCCACAGCAAATGGAGGTTCCCAGGCTAGGGGTCTAATCAGAGCTATGGCTGCGACCTACACCACAGCCACAGCAACGTGGGATCCTTAACCCACTGAGCGAGGCCAGGGATCAAACCCACAACCTCATGGTTCCTAGTCGGATTCATTTCCCCTGCACCACAATGGGAACTCTTCCCTGGGAATTTTTTTAAACAACTTTATTGAAGTGCATTGCCTATCATCACACCTACCCATTTTTAGTGTATAATTCCATGACTTTCAGAAATTTCCGCTGAATTTTTGCCCAGCTTCCTTCATGAGGCAGAATCGTGTTCTCTCCTCTAGACTGTGCCCCTTTTGCCCTTGGTAAGTACCTCTGTGACAAATCTCATCACACTTCAGTAGAGTGTGGTTTTGTTTTGCTTTGTTTTTTAGGGCCACGCCCGCAGCATATATGGAAGTTCCTAGGCTAGAGGTCGAATTGGAGCTGCAGCTGCCTACGCCACAGCCACAGCACTGCCGGATCCTTAACCCAGGGATCGAGGCCAGGGTTCGAACCCGAATCCTCATGGATACTAGTCGGGTTCTTAACACGCTGAGCTACAACAGGAACTCCAGTAGAGTGAATTTTTCGTTGTGTTTTTGGCTGCACCATAGCATGCAGAGGTTCTTGGGCGAGAACCCGCACCACAGCAGTAACCAGAGCCACAGCAGCGACAGCACTGGGCCCTTAACCTGCTGAGCCACCTGGAACTCCTAGAGAAGATTTTTTAGATCTGTGACTCCCACCGGCTCTCCCCATGACCTGGTATCCCTTACCCCTCACAGTGCCAGCATACAGTTGGGGCTCTATTAATGCTCGCTGAGTAGAGCCTTGCTTTGTGGGCACAGGACAGAGAAGGCGAGAGGGGTCTGGAATATTCAACTCTTCCCTATGAGGATAATGTTAAGGTCATCATAGATATGGTTTTAATTGAGCGTCCCTAGGTGGCGCTGTTCTCGTTTACAGAAATCTGATCTCAGCTGGAGGGGCCTTGGAGATCGGCCTAGAGATTCTCCAAAAGCGGGCGTATACATCAGAAGTACTTGGAGGCTTTGCTCAAACACAGGTGATTAGGCCTTGCCCACTGAGTTCCTGATTCTGGAGGTCTGCGGTGGGCTTGAGAATCTGCATCGCCTTTTAGGGCTGCACCCGCAGCATATGGAGGTTCCCAGGCTAGGGGTCCAAATGGAGCTGCAGCTGCCGGCCTTCGCCACAGCCACAGCAACGCGGGATCCGAGCCGCGTCTGCGACCTACACCACAGCTCACGGCACAACAGCGCCGGATCCTTACCCCACTGAGAGAGGCCAGGGATCGAACCCACAACCTCATGGTTCCTAGCTGGATTCGTTAACCACTGAGCCACAACGGGAACGCCAAGAATCTACATTTCTAACGCGTTCCCCGTGACGCCGATACTGCTGGTCCAGGGACCTCAGTTTTAGAACCACGGCTTTACCCACCCACCCCTTTTTTCACAGATGAGGAGCCCGGGGCCTGGAGAAGGACGAGACCATATTCTAAGGTCTGTCCCCGGGCCGGGACTGCAACCCAGCCCTATCCTGACCTGTGTCCTTTTAACCACCAGTTCTCACGCCCTGACCTCCACCTCCCACCCTGACTTCAGAAAAGCTGGAAGGTTGGGCAGGGCTTCCGACAGATGCTCCACAGGCCTGACACCCCGAGCTGGGGAGGGGTGACGAGGAGGAGAGCTGGGGACGGGGGACAGGGGACGGGAGGGCAGGTGAAGGCATGGGCAGGGCAGGCCCGGAGCAGGTGACAAGGACTGATGGGCCATGGTCACTGCAGTTAGTGGCGGGGGTGGGGGGTACCCACAGCGGCGGCGTCTCCACTGTAGCCATTTATCTCGCAGGCCCGCCCGAGACGGCTGACAGAGGGAGAAGGCGGCGAGCCCCGCCGAGACCTGGGCTCTTTCCTCCGCGTGATATATCTCTGAGCTTCATCTGGCAAACCTGCTGATGAAACGCGTCTCCTTTTCTCTCCGCCTCATCAATTTTCATTCTGATTTCATTTTCTTTTTCTGTTAGAAGAGGTCGGGCCTTTCTCCTGGTATCACTGGTCTGCACCCCGTTTGCTCTGCCTCCTTCTCCTCAGCCACCCAGGCCCCAGCCCCTCTACCCAGGCACCCACCCCCCACGCCCCTCCCCCCCCACGCCCCTCCCCCACCACGCATCCCTTGGCGCCTTCCTCCCCTCTAGTTCTGGGATGCAAGCTGCAGAGTTGCCCTCGAGGGGCTCGCAGTCTGAGAAACGAGTGGAGCATCGTAGTGGCTGTAGTTTCTTCCAGAACAGGCGAAGGAGCAAGGGATGGATTAGTTGGGGGTGGGCAGGGAAGACCTGGGGAGAGGGGGTCATGCCAGTGTGAACTGAGACCTCAGAGATTGGAAGGAATTCCCAAGACACACAAGCAACGAAAGGGACTTCTAGGCTAAGCCCCCCCCACCGCATGTGCAAAGGCACTGGGGCAGGAAAGAGCATTGCGCCTCTCTCTGAAGCCCTCCCCCTCCTTCCACCTGCACCCAGGGCCCGAGGATCCACTGCGTCTGATGGGCTGCAGGAAGGAACCTTTCAAGAATGCTGCAGGAGTTCCTGTCGTGGCGCAGCAGAAACGAATCCGACTAGGAACCATGAGGTTGAGGGTTCGATCCCTGGCCTCGCTCTGTAGGTTAAGGATCCGGCGTTGCCATGAGCTGTGGTGTAGGTCGCAGATGCGGCTCGGATCTGGTGTTGCTGTGGTTGTGGCGTCGGCCAGTGGCTGTAGCTCTGATTCGACCCCTAGCCTGGGAACCTCCATATGCCGAGGGTCCTAAAAAGCAAGCAAACAAATAAACAAACAAAAGGAATGCTGCAGTGTCTGTGCAGAACCCCCTCCCTAATTCTAGAAAGGCGGGGGGATTCTAAGAAGGGAGATGGGAGAGGCTCGTGGTCAGCAGCAGGGCTTGGCCGCCCCTCGAGCTGGGGGCTGTGGCCAGTGCGGAGCTCTGCAGGCTGCTGTCAAGCTGGGACATTCAGAGTTCTGCCAGAAGCTCCTGACTCTTCCAGGGAGCACCTGGATACATGGAGGAGCTGCTCATCTGAGCCACGGAGCGTGAGCTCTTGGCTGGATGAGAGTGTGGACATTGGTGATGTATAAATGAGCCGGGTTCTAGCGCCATCCGGAAGACAAGAAGCAGGACCTCCGTCGGAGACCCGGGAGTGCTTAGGGTTGACCCAGCTCCATCGGGAAGGAAGTCGGCCTGAGATGCCTCCGTTGGAGGCCACATGACCATGGACCCGCCATCTGGTGTGATCCTGGTAGATCGGGGGCCTCGAAGCCAGGGCCTGTGCCTCACCCAGACTGAGGCAGATGAAGAGGGCAGGGGGCTCTAGTGAGCGCCAGGCACTTGGCAGGCATCACCTTTTTCAGATTTGCCCCCACGGGTCGGGCTCTCTCCCCACGCTACCGAGGAGGAGCCTGAGTCAGGATGCTCAAGGTCATACCTTGACCTTGAGGCACGAGGATTCAGGTGCAGAGTCAACTCCAAAGCTCTCCTTTGAACTACTAACCTCAGCTCTCAGAGAGGTGGGTGGAGGGCACAGGGTTTCTAGAGGAGGCACTGAGGGAGTTGGGGTGGGGTGGGGTACGTCACAGATTCCGGAGGCGGAGATTTGAGGCAGGGCCTGTGTCTACAGGAGGTGCTCTAGGGGGAGTTCCCTTCGTGGCTCAGTGATTAACGAATCCGACTAAGAACCATGAAGTTGCGGGTTCGATCCCTGGCCTTGCTCAGTGGGTTAAGGTTCCGGCGTTGCCGTGAGCTGTGGTGTAGGTTGCAGACGCGGCTCGGATCCCGCGTTGCTGTGACTGGCGAAGGCCGGCAGCTACAGCTCCTGTTAGACTCCTAGCCTGGGAACCTCCATATGCCGCGGGCGAGGCTCTACATAAAGGCAAAAAGACAAAAAAAAAAAAGGAGGTGCTCTGGGGCTGCAGCATGTCTCCTTGGCAAGGCTGGGAAGGGGTTCGGAGGGCCTGAGCCCAGACTCTGGTCCAGCCGGTCTTCAGATGCTCTGGAGCAAGCAGCCCCCTTCCTCTCTTGTGTCCAGCTCTTCCTTGTCTTTCCCTCTCTCCTTCCACGGATGTTTTCTGAGCTCTACCGTGCACTAGACTGCTGGAGAAAAAGCTAACTTGGTGCACAGTTCTTCTGCTAAGGGCCTCGCGTTCTGGAGGGAGAGACAGACAAGCAAACAGCCGGTTGATGATGGGGGCCTTTCTGGGCCACCAAGGGAGCCCAGAAGAGGCGTGGAAGGATCAGAGAAAGGTTCCCTGAGGATGGGCAGAAGTCTGGCAGCACATGGCAGTGGGACAAAGCCTGGCACCGCCCTCCGTGCCCTGGTTAAGCTGGCTCCACTCCCCTGCAGCCTTCTTGGTGCGCTGCAACCAGACAGAAATGACTGTGTGCTACCTACTGGCGCCCTCCACTCCTTATTAAGAAATAACGAGGCAGGCCCCCTTCCAGGCAGCAGAGCTCCAACAACCCGGCGCCCGGGGCCAGCCCAGAGACCAGGGAATGTAGTTATTTCTTCCTGGGAATAAATCCCTTCCCTGCCTGGCCAGGAGAGGGTTTTTACCTGGAACACTGACTCCTGTGTTGAGCGGATAAGAGAAACATCATTCTTTCCCCAGGAGATGCCCCTCCCATTTTCCTCCCTGCCCCCCTTCCAGTCCCCTCAGCATCCTCTGCTCTTGGAAGTCAGCTTCTGGCACCAGAATCAGGGAAAGGGAAAGAGAGAGGCTTGATGTAGGAGACACACCTGGATTCACACACCTTAGCTCCAAGCTTGAGGTTTCTCTTCTGGAAGGTACCTACTTCCAGGGCCGTTGGGAGGGTGGGATAAGCTATCTATCTCAAGAGGCCAGCACGGAGTTCCCCAGTGGCTCAGCAGGTTAAGGATCTGGCATTGTCACTGCTTTAGCTCAGGTCACTGCAGTGGCGTGGGTTCAGTCCCCACCCCCCTGCAAAAAAAAGAGAAAAGAAAGAAGGAAAAGAAGCCAGCAAATAGAAATCCTGTACATAGAAAGAGAAAGCACTCGGGGTTGTCATATCTCCCCTCTGACACTTTGATTTATGTCATCCTGCCTTCTAGTGGTGTCAACTAGAGTTGAAGGGACTCACCTCACCAGAAGACAGAGGCTCTGCAGAATCATTATTTTCAAGTTTTTATAGCTGCAACCCAAGGGCAAAAATGCATGATTTTGCATCATATCCCTGTCTGTACACATGTGTGTGTATAAAAGAGAGGAAAAAACTCAAAACAGTGCTTAATCTAGCTACGTACAATGCACTCTGTTTTTCTGTTTCCTTTTTTTTTTTTTTAAATGCAGATTGTTATCCACTTTAAATTGTTTTCATGACCCACTAATGGGCTGCGTTTCACAGTTCGGGCTGTAGAACACCTTCCGCCCCCACCGGAGAGTTTGCACCACACTAGGCTTGGAGATACAAAAATCAATAACAAACCTTATTCTTTCCTCCAGGAGTTTACCATCTGGTTGAGGAAACAGGCTCACAGAATGACAATAAGGCAGGTGCTGTCACCGTAGAGGTTTGTTCGAAGATTCTCAGGTGCTGCAGTGGGTACAATCACCTTCTAGGAGGGCCTCCGGCAAAGTGTCACCGAGGAGGTGGCATTTGGGGTGGGCTTTTATGGCTGGAGAGGAGCTTGATCATTGAAGCTGGGGAAGAAAGCCTTTGCTGGTGGAGTGAGAGCCCCGAGGAGGGGGAAGGAAATAGCAAGCCAGGTGCAGCAGGAGCGTGGCATGTCTGGGGACAAGAGGGTCACGCGGAGGTGAGGAGGAGACACCAAAAGAGGCTGTTGTAAGAATCAAGGAGTTCCCGTTGTGGCTCAGCAGCGATGGACCCGACTCGCATCCATGAGGATACAGGGTTCAATCCCCAACCTCGCTTAAGGATACAGCATTGCCGTGAGCTATGGTGTAGGTCAAGGACAAGGCTCACATCTGGCGTGGCCATGGCTGAGACCAGCAGCTGCAGCTCCGATTCAACCCCCAGCCTGCAAACTTCTGTATGCCACAGGTGTGGCTATAAAAAAGGAAACAAAATTAAAAAAAAAAAAAGTCAAGACAAGACGTGAAAAGGGAACGTAAGTGGTGAGCACTATAGCGGGGCTGTGTGAGGTGGGAGAGGGTCAGTCCAGATAGCGGAGATTTGCAGTCTTGGAGCCTGGTGGGTGGACGGCACGGTGCTGCCTGACAAGCGAGAGCAGGTTTGGTGGGAGCCGGTGGGTGTGGGACAAGTTGAGTGGGCAGAGCTTCTGCTACAGCCAGGTGGGGAGGTCTGGGCCTCTTAGAAGTGAGCCTGGGCCCTTCCTTCGTGGCCACTCCGCCATTTGTCCTCTTGCCTGGTGCCCCAGATTCTGTAATGAGAGCATCTAGGGGGCTGACAGAGCATCTAGCAGTGCTGTCCCTGGAGGTGGCCAGGATCCAGCAGGGCTTTGGGGAAGGGCTGCCGGTGGTACATGGGGCCAGGAGCTCATCCTGCCTCGAGGCCCAGGTCTTAAGGATTCCAACCCAAGAGGGGACCCCGAGACGCAGAGCAATTTCTGGATACGGGAAGGGTAAAACAATAAAGAGTAATCAGAGGAATTGGTTTCCCTTCCTGGAGATCGCTGATTAAATGTGAGACCCTGAGAAGCTAGATCCGCTATCAAGCAGCAGGATGAATTAAGTGAATTTCAAGCCTGAGGTTCTGATGTTCCCTAAAGCCCGAGTCAGCTATTTCCAAAGATCCTGGTCCCAAGTTCTGATGGAGAAGGAAGGGAAATTCTGGGTTTAAACAATGAAACGGGAGTTACCTTCGTGGCTCAGCGGTTAGCCCGACTAGGATCCATGAGGATTTGGGTTCGATCCCTGGCCTCGCTCAGTGGGTTAAGGATCCGGCATTGCTGTGAGCTGTGATGTAGGTTGCAGATGTGGCTTGGATCTGGTGTTGCTGTGGCCGTGGTGTAGGTCAGCGGCTATAGCTCCAATTCGACCCCTACCCTGGGAACTTCCATATGCTGTGGGTACGGCCCTAAAAAGTAAAAAAAAAAAAAGTTAAAAAAAAGATGAAACTGGGAGTTTCTGCTGTAGTGCAGTGGGTTAAGGATGTGGCATTGTCTCTGTGGTGGCGCAGGTTCAATCCCCAGCCCTGTACAGTCGGTTAAAAGGATCTGGAGTTTTTGCAACTGTGGTATAGGTTGCAGGTGCAGCTCGGATGTGACCCCTGGTCCAGAAACTTCCATATGCCCCCGGTAATGGGCATTAAAAAAGGGAGAGGGGGTGTGAGGGGAGTTCCCTTTGTGGCTCAGTGGGTTAAGAACTTGACGTTGTCTCTGTGAGGATGCAGGTTTGATCCCTGACCTCGCTCAGTGGGTTAAGGGTCTGGCGGTGCTGAAAATTGGGGTGTAGACAGCAGATGTGACTCAGATCCAGCGTTGCTGTGGTGTAGGCCAGCAGCTGCAGCTCACATTTGACCCCTAGTCCAGGAACTTCCATATGCCTCAGGTATGGACTTAAAAAGAGAAAAAAAAAAACAAACAAAAAAATGATGATGTAAACCAGCTATAATGGAAAAACTAAAAAAATAAAATAAAATGTTAAAATTAAGTAGAAAAAAAAAGATGCAATTTATCGATGGTGATAAAAGTCAGGACAGTGGTGAACTCCAGGCAGGGGCTGGACATTGACAGGGAAGGGCCGTGCATAGCAACCTCGGGAGGGCTGTAAGTATCTATACTTGTCCTGGGTAGTGGTACTTGCCATGGGTACTGGTATCTACCAGTGCAGAAATTCATCAAGCTGCACACGGCATTCACACCATTTATCCAGTCTCCTGTATGTGTGTTGTACCTCAGTAATAGAAAATTTACTGCAAAAGGTGAAAAACGAAAATCTTAGGGGCTAAGGCTGGGATGAAAGGCAATGGCGAAGGGGACAATGAAGGTAACTAACAGCCACATCATAGCCCTTGCATCCTGGGCTCCTCGCAGCAATACCGAGAGAGGGTTTCATCCCCATTTCCCAGCTCGGGTCACCTGTGTTCCCCCAAGGTCACACACAGTGAGCGGGCAGAGCCCGGCTCAAACTCTGATCGCGGACCCCAGGCTCCTTCCGATCCACCACTCCTCCTTTGCATAAGTTATTTATGGAATTCAGATTCTGGAAGACTAGGTAAACACTGAGGTCTCGTCCAGCTCCGAGGTCCTGGTTGTCTGTGATTAAGTGAGAGGTGGGAGTGAGGGGCCATGCCCAGCTCCCCGGAGGAGCTGGAGGCCAGGTGTACAGATGGAGCACGGGCCTCCGCGCCCTCTGCATCCCGCCACCCCGTGCTTATCTGCCAGGGAGGAGGCCGGAGTTTATCAGCGCTACACTCAATTATGCTGCCCATCTGTCTCCGCAGCTCAGGGGTGACCCGGCTCTGAAGCGGGCGGCGAAGGCCAGGCAATCGATCTCTGCCGAGGAGGGGAGGGGACAGGAGGGGGCGGGGAGAAAGAAACTGCATCCGCCCAACCAACTGGAGGAGCGGCTGTCAGTTATCGCCCCGGAGGCGGGACTGTGCTGGGGGCCGGGCCGGAGATGGAGGGGCGGGGCCGGAGACCGGGGGGCGGGGCCGGAGACGGAGGGACGCGAGAAGAGCTGGTACTGCGCCTAAGAACAGCTTCTCCAAAGTCCTCCGTTCAGTGCTTTGCCAAGTGTCTTAGTTTAATGGGGAGTGTAAGGGATCGATTCCATAGTTTCTGCTAAATCCAGGGCGGCTGCCTGGAGGAGGCAACCTTGCTTCTCTGACTGTGGCCCCAGAACTTTGCGTCTCCTGTCACAGAAGGCCATGACTCCAGCGGTCCCTGCACAAAGCGGGTCTGAAGGCAGGCTGAGGTCTGTATGCAGTCTCCTGGCTGTTTGTCCCTGTGGTTCCAGGCCGAGCCACACACACACAGAGGAACAGTGTCTTCCCCGTGTCCCCAAACGGAGTTGCTCTAGCCAGAAATCAAGAAGTGGTGTCTGAGGGGTCCCCTCGGTTGCCGTGGAGGAGGAGGAGTGGAGGACCAGGTCACCTCTGAAGGGACTGGCTCCTGAAGTGGGCATTTTGGGCCACCAGCCCTGCAATCTGCCAACAGCGAGCCTTGGCTGCGCTGCTACGGGCAGGTTATGGAGTCAAAGACCTGAGTTGAAATCCTGACTCTGCCGTGTCAGAAGCTGTGCAGCCTCCACAAGTCGCTTAACCCCTCGGTGCCTCGGTTGCTTCCCCTGCAAAACGAGCCTGAATTATCCTTGCTCGGCCTGCCCATGGGGTTGATGGGAGAATTACACGCTTCACTCTTCGTGTTCACTCACCAGCCCCCTCTGTGTGCTCGATCCCACACTTGGTGCCTTGGGGACACAAAGAGCATGCAAGACGTGGCCCCCTGCCACCAGGAGCTTGACATCCAGTTGGAGAAAATGCGCACCTGACAGTCTGAACTCCCGCTCACCCCGGAGGATTATAGATGAAAGACAATTAGCTTTCTCTGCGGCTGTTGGCAGAAATTGCTAATCAGGCCTGTGTGAGTGGGCCATGTGCAAGACAGCCGTAAGCGGTGATGGCAGGTGAGTGGGCCGCTCTGAGTTCTATCCTGCAAGGGGGCTGTGTGCTCAGCAGTGAGGAGGAGGACTTGCTGGGTCCTTGCCAAGCCTCGGGGACCAGAGGTGCATGCGTACCTGAGTCATGCGGCCGTGCCCCTCTCTGCATGCCGAGCCCCAGCCCTGGGCTCCTGGCTGAGGGGCAGGAGCTCTGGCTCAGCCCCCTGCCCAGCCACAGGGGCCGGGAGGACGGTGTGGACATGGTTTTTGGCATATGTGTGTATTACTTGCAAGCCTGATTTTCTTTTCATATGTGACATTTTCTCTATGCCAAGAATATTAACTGGGTGGTGCTCCCACTTTTTTCCTTCTCTTTCAGACAAAAACACACCTCTTCTTTGTTGGCGGGGGTGCGTGTGTGTTATGGATGTTTGAAATTAACTTTTATTTTTTTATTTTCTTTTATTTTTTTTCCATTATAGCTGGTTTACAGATTTCTGTCAATTTTCTAGCTGCACAGCATGGTGACCTGGTTACACATACATATATGGATTCGTCACAAGTGATTAGACATAGTTCCCAGTGCTGTACAGCAGGATCTCCTTGCTTTTCCATCCCAAAGGCGATAGTCCACTACTGTTAACCCCAGACTCCCAGCCCAACCCACTCCCTCCCCCAACCCCCTTGGCAACCACAAGTCTGTTCTCCAAGTTCGTGATTTTCTTTTCTGTAGAAAGTTTCAGTTGTGCCGTATATTAGGTTCCAGATATAAGTGATATCATATGGTATTTGTCTTTCTCCTTCTGACTTACTTCACTCAGTATGAAGATCTCTAATTCCATCCATGTTTGCTGCAAAGGACATGATTTTATTCTTTTTTATGGCTGAGTAGTATTCCATCGTGTATATATACCATGAAATTAACTTTTAAATGGCTTCTCGCTCCCCTCCCTACAGTTGAACATCTGTAGGGCAAAGGTGCCAGGACAGGTGTTGGAGGAGAGACGCCTGGGTTCAGGCAGGGCCTGAAGGCCTTTTCCAGCCCGCCACAGCCTTCTCTCTCCTAATCATTGTGCATTTTTGGTGCTGCCAGAGTGGCACTCTTTAAAGATACGGTGTTTTCTCCATTTCTGCTCACAGCTCCCCGTCTCACTGATGGGGGGACACTGGGCCCACAGGGGAGCAGGCTTCCTAGGGGCTTGTTGAGCCCTGGGCTCCAACTTCTATCTCGCCTAAGAAGTCTGGAGCGCCTCCCAAGCCAGGGGGATGGAGAGGACTAACACTTCTCGAGCTTTCTCTGGGTGCCCCACACTCAGCTCCTTTAATCCTAGTGACAATCCTCATTTTATACATGAGGAACAGATGCTCGGAGAAGTCAACAGCTTTTCCCAGGGCGCTCTGGTAGGAAGTGGTACATAACGGTAAGATCTCTTTGCTCTTGGGTTCTGCTGTGTCGGGTCAGGCCTGGGCAGGAGGCAGGGGCCTCTGGTACGTTATGTACGTAGGGCAGAACCCCAGACCTAGTTCCGTGACAGGCCCATCCCGGGACTCCGCTGGTGCCTCGCCACCCACGTAGCCTGCCGCAGAATGCCCACCCCGCTTCCTCACCGCCACTCACCAGCCTGGGTGGCCGAATTCCCCCCAGGCTCCCCTCTGCACACATAGGCAGGTGTGCAGGCGTCTGCGCACGTGTGTTTGCTTGCCCTGAGCTTTGCGTGTCAGTGTGTACACAAGCGCACCCCCACGCAAAACCTCTGTGCATTTTCAGTCGTGTTGTTTTTCCCGCCTTCAGAAATAGCTGTCGAGGAAAGGTGGGAAGCGGGCGGGCCGCTCCCGAGCTCGAGGGAGGCTTCCGGCTGCTCCCAGCCCAGTGCCAGCGTCCTGGAAGAGGGCTGAAGCGGGCCGAGAACCCCTCTGGCCGGCGGAGAGCCATCGGCCTGGGTGGTGGAGGGAGACACAGCTGGAAGGTCATCTCCTTGGGGGACAGCAGCCAGTACAGTACAGCCCAGGGTGCAGGGTGGGCTCGGGCCGGATCTGGGGGCAGAGAAGCACCGAGACAGTGGCGCCTTCGGGATTCCTGGGTCCTGCCGCTTACAGCTGCATGGCTGGAGCCGAATTCTTTAACCTCTTCCAAACCTCAGCTTCTTTCTCTGCAAACTGGAGGTGTTAATGCTTACTTAGAGACTCTTTAGGAGGAGTAAATGCTTTTTTTTTAAGGCCTCACCCGCGGCATATGGAGGTTCCCAGGCTAGGGGTCGAAAGGGGGCTACAGCTGCCGGCCTACACCACGGCCACAGCCACCACGCAGGATCTGAGCTGCGTCTGCGACCTACACCACAGCTCACGGAAACGCCGGATCCTTAACCCACTGAGCAAGGCCGGGGATTGAACGCACAAGCTCATGGTTACCAGTTGGATTCATTTCCACTGCACCACCACAGGAACTCCTATGAGGAGTAAATAAATAAGACATGCAGTCTTCGAAGAGTCCTGGCAAGTCACAGGTGTTCAATGACCGGACGCTCCCTGGCACCTGCAGCTGGAAAACCTACTCAGTCCAACCTCTACTCAGGACTCAGGCCAGGCCCAGGAGGCCCCCCTCTCTCCCCCACCTTGGTTCTAGGCCAAGGCTGGACCTGCCTCTTGGGTGATGCAGGCTGGCTGTGGGTTCTGCTGGAGAACCTGTATTGATTGCCCGTATCTGGGAGGGAGGAACAGCGATGGCTTGGATGCTAGATTGGGGTGGAGGAAGGGGCCCTGGGACCTCAGAGATGGATTTATACAGCAGACCCTCCCCGGACACCTGCCCTGGGCTGCAGGCATAGTAATGAGCAAGACGGGTCCCCGGTGGGGAGACTTTTCCGTGTGATGTGTTCAGGGCTGTGACAGAAAAGCACGGGGCATTGTGACAGCATAAGGCAGGCCCCTTAGCCATCCAGGGATGGGGTGGGTGAAGCAGCTTTCTGTGCAGGTGGCTGACCTTAAGTTGAGTCTTGAAGAACAGGTAGGAGTTGTCTAGGAGACAGTGAGGAGGTGACAGGGGCTGGGGGTGGGGAAGAGTTGTCAGGATAACTTCAACCTGCAGGATTGGTCACAGTGGATCAGTGGGGTGGCAGAAACCAGAATTGGCCAAGGTCAGATCACATAAGGTCTTACCTGCAGGACTGAGGAGTTCAGACCTAGGCTGCTGCTTCTTTTTTCTTTTTGTTCTTTGTTTGTTTGGTTTTTGGGTTTGTTTGGTTTTTGTTTTGTTTTGTTTTGTTTTGTTTTTTGGCTATGCCTGTGACGTGTAGAAGTTCGCAGGCCAGAGATCAAACCCAAGCCACAGCAGTGACAATGTTGAGTCCTTAGCCACTAGGCCACCAGGAAACTTCTGCACCCAAGCTGCTCAACTCCACCACCTCCTCCTGGCAGCTCAGACAGGCTTGTGGGAAAGGAGAAACCCACACACACACTCCAGGTAGGGAAGCTGGCAAAAACCAAAGCTGTCCCCCACCCTAGGAGAGCCTAAGCAGATGCCAGGTGACCCCATACTCAGTTCCCCAGCCTGTCTTGGTATGGGGTCGCGGTCCCTGCCTGTCAACTTCCAGAATGCCGGGAGCTCACCCTAGAATTCAGAAGCTGCACTTGTTTCTACCCGCCTCTACCCACGCTGCTCAGAGGGATGTCTGAAAATGACTGCTTTATCTCCCATTGACTCAGTGACGGCGTGGCGACCGGTGAGCAAGGTTGGAAAATCTATTCCATGTCTCTCTGGGCTCAGAAGGACTCTGAAGATGACAGCCATTCCAGCCATCGCCTCTCCTACACACACACACACACACACACACACACACACACCTTCCCCGAGTTATTCTGGAAGCTTCCAAGGCTCAATCTCTCGCTCCTTCCCCAAAGGCTCCCAGTCACTCACTCCCCCAGCAGATGGAAGAAAAAGGCAATAAAGCCTAACTAAGGGCAGTAGGGCAGATCCCAGGAGCCCTGGCTCTGACCCTGCCCGCGCCTCTCAGCTCCTGTGGCCTCTTTGAGTTAAACAAGGGAGACACAGGAGGAGTGAGCAGACTCAGCTTCTCCGCAAGTTCCTTAACTCGGCATCCTCTTCTTCCAGGGCCGCCTGGATGGCGCATGGCAACGAGTGAGCAGACCCAGCACTGGCGGACAAGGATGGAGAGCCGCACCCGAGGGGGCAGAAAGTCATGCCCGCCCACCCCTGCGTAGAATGACTGCCCTGGGCGGGCGGTTCCGCGGGCCCTGGCAGGGCTGCTGACCCTCAGCCTGCGAACTGCTAAGAGCACAAGGACTCGAGACTCTTCTTTGTGGATGGTCCCCCGCCCTGCAGCTCCACCATGAGGCTCCTCGCGGCCCCCCTCCTGCTAGCTTGGGTGGCCGGTGCCACGGCCGCTGTGCCCGTGGTACCATGGCGTGTGCCCTGCCCGCCCCAGTGTGCCTGCCAGATCCGGCCCTGGTATACACCCCGCTCGTCCTACCGCGAGGCCACCACCGTGGACTGCAATGACCTGTTTCTGACGGCGATACCCCCGGCGCTGCCCGCCGGCACGCAGACCCTGCTGCTGCAAAGCAACAGCATCGTCCGCGTGGACCAGAGCGAGCTCGGCTACCTGGCCAATCTCACAGAGCTGGACCTGTCCCAGAACAGCTTCTCAGACCCCCGGGACTGTGATCTCCGCGCCCTGCCCCAGCTGCTGAGTCTGCACCTGGAGGAGAACCAGCTGACCCGGCTGGAGGACCACAGCTTCGCAGGGCTGGCCAGCCTGCAGGAACTCTATCTCAACCACAACCAGCTCTGCCGCATCGCCCCCAGGGCCTTCGCCGGCCTCGGCAACCTGCTGCGGCTGCACCTCAACTCCAACCTGCTGAGGGCCGTTGACAGCCGCTGGTTCGAGACGCTGCCCAGCCTGGAGATCCTCATGATTGGCGGCAACAAGGTGGATGCCATCGTGGACATGAACTTCCGGCCCCTGGCCAACCTGCGCAGCCTGGTGCTCGCCGGCATGAACCTGCAGGAGATCTCCGACTATGCCCTGGAGGGGCTACAAAGCCTGGAGAGCCTCTCCCTCTACGACAACCGGCTGGCCCGAGTGCCCCGGCGGGCGCTGGAGCAGGTGCCCGGGCTCAAGTTCCTAGACCTGAACAAGAACCCGCTCCAGCGAGTGGGACCCGGGGACTTTGCCAACATGCTGCACCTCAAGGAGCTCGGGCTGAACAACATGGAGGAGCTGGTTTCCATCGATAAGTTGGCCCTGGTCAACCTGCCTGAGCTGACCAAGCTGGATATCACCAATAACCCCCGGCTCTCCTTCATCCATCCCCGCGCCTTCCACCACCTGCCTCAGATGGAGACCCTCATGCTCAACAACAACGCTCTCAGTGCCCTGCACCAGCAGACAGTGGAGTCGCTGCCTAACCTGCAGGAGGTGGGTCTCCATGGCAACCCCATCCGCTGCGACTGTGTCATCCGCTGGGCCAATGCCACGGGCACCCGTGTCCGCTTCATCGAGCCTCAGTCCACGCTGTGTGCCGAACCGCCAGACCTCCAGCGCCGCCCGGTGCGTGAGGTGCCCTTCCGGGAGATGACGGACCGCTGCCTGCCCCTCATCTCCCCCCGCAGCTTCCCCTCCAGCGTCCAGGTGGCCAGCGGAGAGAGCCTGGTGCTGCACTGCCGGGCGCTGGCTGAACCGGAACCTGAGATCTACTGGGTCACTCCGGCAGGGGTTCGACTCACGGCTGCCCGGGCAGGGAGGAAGTACCGGGTGTACCCCGAGGGGACCCTGGAGCTACGGAGGGTGACAGCGGACGAGGCAGGGCTGTACACCTGTGTGGCCCAGAACCTGGTAGGGGCTGACACTAAGACGGTCAGTGTGGCAGTTGGCCGGGCCCCCCTGCGGCCAGGCAGAGACAAGGGATGGGGGCTGGAGCTCCGGGTGCGGGAGACCCACCCTTATCACATCCTGCTGTCTTGGGTCTCCCCACCCAACACAGTCTCCACCAACCTCACCTGGTCCAGCACCTCTGCGCTCCGGGGCCACGGGGCCACTGCTCTGGCCCGCCTGCCACGGGGTACCCACAGCTACAATATCACCCGCCTCCTTCAGGCCACAGAGTACTGGGCCTGCCTGCAAGTGGCCTTTGCTGATGCCCACACCCAGCTGGCATGTGTCTGGGCCAGGACTAAAGAGGCCACTCCTTGTCACAGAGCCTTAGGGGACCGACCTGGGCTCATAGCCCTCCTGGCTCTCGCCCTCCTCCTGCTGGCAGCCGGGCTGGTGGCCCAGCTTGGCACTGGCCAGCCCAGGCAGGGAGTGGGTGGGAGATCTCTCCTTCCGGCCTGGGCTTTCTGGGGCTGGGGTGCCTCCTCAGCCCGGGTGGTGTCGGCCCCGGCGGTCCTGCCCTGGAATCCGGGAAGGAAGCTGCCCAGTTCCTCAGAGGGGGAGACGCTGTCACCGCCATCGTCACAAAACTCCTGAAGCTCGGCTTGTTCTCGGCAGAGAAGTAACTAGGACTGCTTTTACCAAAAGGGAAGCATCCTGGGCCAGATGCCCTGCCAGGAAAGAAACATGGACCCACCCACGTGCTTGAGGCCTGGCAGCTGGACCCGGACAGCCGGCTTTGTGGCTCCAGGGGGCACTCTGCAGCCTCTAGAAAGACACCCTTGCCTCCTGGGGCTCCTCCGATACCTTTGCAGGGAGCGTCTCCAAGGAACAAGAAGGACTCTGGCCAGAGCCTCCTGCCTCCCCGGTTGTCTGTGTGCCCAGAGGCTCCTGGGCCTCGGCCTGGATGTACCCTGCCCGTGTCCCCAGGCCCCTGGCCCCGCAGGAGGCATCCCCCTCCTCTTCTCTGTCTCTGTACAGTCTCAGTTGCTTGCTCTTTCCCCCTCCTGGGCAGGGGCTGAAGGAGGCCGCTCCTCCCCACCTTGGGGGCTGCCCCCAAAGCGGACCCCAGCTGGATCTCAAGGACGTTTGGGAGAGGGAGCCCAGGAACGCTCTGAGGTTGACTTTCTATAGGCCATTTTGTACCTTCGTGGGGAAATGTGTCACCTCCCCCGCCCCCAACCCAATTCACTCTTTTCTCCTGTTTTGTAAAAAATAAAAATAAATAAGGTAACAATCATAAGGGGAGGGGAGGAAACGGAAGAAAAAGAATCCTGGGAATGTTGAGTGCCGCTAAAGGGCTCTGTTCTAAAGGGCTCTGCTCGGAATCTCCTCGTCAGAGCCTGAGGCTGACAGAGGGAGGCGCTGGGATGGGCGAGGAGGGAGAAGAAAGAGAGGGGGGAGTTCCCTTCGTGGCTCAGTGGTTAATGAATCCGACTAAGAACCATGAGGTTGCGGGTTCGATCCCTGGCCTCGCTCAGTGGGTTAAGGATCCAGCGTTGCCGTGAGCTATTGCCGTGAGCTGTGGTGTAGGTTGTAGACGCGGCTCGGATCCGCAGCTGCAGCTCTTGTTAGACCCCTAGCCTGGGAACCTCCATATGCCATGGGTGCGGCCCCAGATAAGGTAAAAATACAACAACAAAAAAAAAGAGGGGAACGTGGTTCGAGAGGGCACAGTTTTGCCCTTTAGGTTTGAATTCTAGCCTCACCAGGTTCCCCAGAGGGTCCCTGTAACTGAGCAGGAGAGCGGAGCGGGCCGGGGCAGGTGGGCTGGGGGACGGACAAAGCGCAAGAGGGGAAAGAAGGAAGCACAGGGGACGAGGAGAAGGTGGGAGAGAAAAAAAGGGAAGAAAACCCGGAGATGGAGAGAGTGGAAATTTCCATCACCAAACATTGTCACCCTCTTCTCTTTCTGTGATAAGCAATTAACATGCCAGTGCATGGGAAACACTTCCCAGCCTATTTCTAATTAAACAAACCCAAGAGGCAGAGTCATGCAGAGAATTGCAAATCATCCAGACTTGGGCTCACTGGGGCAGGGGGTTGGCGGGGTGGGGGTGATGGAGGGTTTGGGGAGAAAAGGGCTGTGGGACAAGAAAATTGCTGCATTTATCTTTCCGGTCCATTTCAGAATAATTTGCCATGAGCCTGGTTTGCTTTTGCAGTATTTAAAAAAAAAAAAAAAAAGGGATTGACTTCTTAGGACCAAATGTGAAAAGCAATGTCAGTTGGAAAAGCAGGAGAGCCGAGGGGGAGGGGGCTGCTGTGAGCAGCCGAGGGGCGATTCCAGAGCTAAAGCCTGCTGGGCCACAGCTCTTGTTTCTGAGAGGGGTCTCTGGAGACCAGAAAGAAGCAGCGTGTGACGCTGAGGACTCCTGTGCTGCAGACACATTTAGCCGGCTTGGTGGAAGTGGCTCTAAGCCGCCCTTAAGACTGCAGGTGCATACAGTGGTGAAAGCCAGACCAGTAGGCAGAGCACCAGGGCCCGCGGAACCTAGAAGCAGAACACGCACCCCAAGCCAGAGACGGATGCTCCTCTGTCCGTCGGCGCGAAGAAAGCGGGGTTCTCTGCAGACCTTCAGCAAACAGCCAGTTTGGTAACCTGCTGGGCCAGGGTTCTCACACATCGGCCTGCGTCAGAATCGCCAGAGGGCTTGTTACAGATCACAGATGGCTGATCCTAACCCCAGAGTTTCTGATCTCCATCTGGGTGGGGACTGAGAATTTGCATTTCTAGCAGGTTTTCAGGTGATGCTGCTGCTGCTGCTGCTGCCGCCGCTGCTCTGGGGACCACTTTGAGAACCACGGAGCCCCGTCCTGGTGGTGGCTAAGTTTCACTCCTGTGTGCCAGCATTTTTAGGTATAGGTTTAGGGCCCCATGAGACAGGTGGGGGAGGGGCTGCAGGATGGTCCCTAGGCTCCTCCCCCTTCTATTGGTGGGCTCCTCCCCCTTCTGTTAGCCCCATTTCAAAATGTACAGCCCGGCAGTCAGCAGGCTCCACCCACATGTGCTCTTTCTCGTGGGAAACTGACATGTGCTTTAGGAGGAAGGACTGGGAAAGTTTGGGGACCATCACCTTCATGTCCCGGTAACCATGCCAACCAACTGGACCTCGCTTGTGGCTTCCAGCCTATTCGCCATCGGTGAGGGTCCGATTCCTCCATGATCCAGAAATTCTGTGGGGAAGAGACAGGGCAGAGCCTGTGCTGATCTCAGAAAACCAGAGTCAGAAATCCTCCTGACTGACTTCAACCAGAAAGTGACCTCTGCTGTCTAAGATGATGGGCAGGTGCTGCCTTTCTTGACAGGCCCTCGTAGCAAGGAGAGTCCTGGTGCTGGCCCCTTAAATGAGCCCCCCGGGGCCTCATAAAGTCAGTAGAACCCTGCAGCCCTCTCCCAAGAACACCTCCCCTGTCTTTGCGCTCACGGCCCCTCGTGTCAGGAACTGTCTCAGTCCCAGCAAAGCCGGGGTGGTGGGTCAACCGCGTCCTGAGACTGCTGCCTAAGTGGATCGCCACCTTCCTTCTTCTGTTTCTCCTTTCTAACTAATCAACTAATATTTAATGAATACGACTATGTGGATGGCACCGTTCTAGAAACTGGGGCTGCAGATAAAAATCTCGGAGTCCAAGAACCTTGGATTCTAGTGAGGGAAGAAAGTCGATGAACAAGACAGATGAGAATATATAGCCTGCTGGGCCGTAGTGAGGACTGTGGAGTTTAAAAAAAAAAAAAAAGGAGGCAGGGAAGAGGATGAGTCGGGGTGGGGGGCTTACAAGGGGTTCAGGAAAGGCTTCATCAAGAAGCTGACATTTGAGCAATGCCTTGGAGCACGGGGCAACCAGCCGCTTATCTGGGGGAAGAGTTATCCAGACAGAGAATAATAAGGGTGAAAGCCAAGAGCAAGGAGGCTAATAGGGCGGAGAGGAAACCATGATACACGCCTTCAGGGTGATCGTGTTGGGCCTTGCAGGTCACTGGAAGGGCTTAGACTTTTCCTTCCAGTAAGGGGCGGGGGGAGGAGTGGCCCTGGAGGGTCCTGAGCAGACGTGGCATGATCTGACCTAAGCGGATCCTTCTGGTGGCAAGACTGATAACAGGTCGTGGGGGGTGCCGGGTGACAGATGCTGATAGGCCAGTTAGGAGACCTCTGCCGTAATCATTTCAGTTTAATCAGCGCTCCTAGAACGTTACCAAGTATGGATTTCCTAAATCTCTATCCTTCCCTCTATTCTTCTTTTTTTTTTGTCTTTTTGCTTTTTTTCTAGGGCCGCACCCGTGGCATATGGAGGTTCCCAGGCTAGGGGTCTAACAGAAACTGTAGCCGCTGGCCTACACCACAGCCACAGCAACACGGGATCCGAGCTACGTCTGCAACCTACACCACAGCTCACGGCAACGCCGGATCCTTAACCCACTGAGCGAGGCCAGGGATCGAACCCACAACCTCATGGTTCCTAGTCAGATTCGTTAACCACTGAGCCACAACAGGAACTCTCTTTCCTCTATTTTTGAGACTCAAAGCCACGTTTAATCTTTGGCGGGCTCCCGACCCGTCTTGCTTTCCCTGTGATTTTTCAAAGTAGCTCACGCAGGTCTTTCAGTTCCTGCCTCGTAACAGA
>PVHT020000150.1:1881827-1904164 GCA_004024745.2 Catagonus wagneri
TCCTATGGAGACTGCTTTGCCCTGGGACCCAGTGCACGTGAAAGTCTGTGTGTGCCTTGCAAGGATGGGGTCTCTGTTTCCCCCAGTCCTGTGGAGCTCCTGCACACAAGCCCCGCTGGCCTTCAATGCCAGATGCTCCGGGGGCTCTTTCTCCCTGTGCCCGATCCCCAGGCATGGGGTTTTGACGTGGGGCTCAGAACTCTCAGTGCTGTTGCTGAGTCTCTGTGATGCAGTTACTTTCCAGTCTGTGGGGCTTCCCACCTGGGAGGTATGGGGTTGCTTCTATCGCGTAATCGCCCCTCCTACCTCTTGATGTGGTCTCCTTTTTGTCTTCTGGAGCAGAGTATCTTTTTTGGAAGTTTACAGTCCAGTTGGTTGAAGGCTGCTCGGCATTTGTTTGTAGTTTTGCTGTTTTTCGGGAGAGAAGTTTAGCTCCAGTCCTTCTATTCCGCCATCTTCTCTCGTCGCTGGCTTTCGATTCCATCTGAAATCACTTATTCCAAGGGAGAGGCAGCAATGACAGACGGAAGCTTGATCCTGCCCTTCCCGCAACAACACATGGCCGAGAAGGGTTGCAAAAACTTTGCCCATGCAAGGCACTGACAAGGGCACTGCATTGGCCGTTGCAGGCCTGGCGCCTACCTTCCTTCTTGATGATTTTACTAAAAGAACCCTTTCTTCATGGGTCTTACCGGTGTCATAGCCACCTGTCCTTAGCCTTCCCAGTATAATTCTTACACCTTTGGGCTATGCTTGTACAGATGCCCTTTGATTTAGAGCATCTCCTGGCAGTTTTCGTAGCAAGGTAATAATGGCTGACGCTGGGCACTTGCTATGTGCCGGCCACCCTAGTAGGAATTTCACAGGCACCACTTCATTTCACTCACAGAGACCTTATAAAGTGGATGCAATGATCCCCATTTTACCAGTTGAGATATCAGAGCTCAGAAAGGCTGAAGGACTTATCCAAGGTCACGCAGCCAGTAGGCAGCCCAGTCAGGAAACCAAACGCTGTCAGATTCCACAAGCTCTGTCTTAACTCCTGCTCCGCTATATTCAAATCCGTGTACTTTAAAAGTATGTCAATGGTTTTTTGAGAACATGAGAACTTCTAAAATCTGTGTGCAGATTTTAGAGTGCTCCCTGTGCAGCCGCATTTATTTTTAGAGGCTGCCCTCTTTTTCTTTTCTTTTTTTTTCCGACTCAGGATAATTTATGGCTTTATTGTCAGGATTTCAGTTTTAAAACCGCTCGAACTCTATCCTCTGGAGAATCACAGCTTATAATTCTTTCCTCTCCATTTTTGGAACATGCCTCTTAGAAGCCTGTGTCTGATTTTTGCCCTGTCATCCTTCCCTTCCTTAGATCCTGTGAACTCTCAGATCCCACACTGGCTTCCTCTGGAGGTTCCGATCTCTCCCTTCACCGATCAGTTCTCCCTGGTTGATCGCAATTGCAGGCTGTGCCCGTGGGCTTCCTTTCCTTCTGAGCTCAGACGTCGGCTGGCCAAGTCAGGAGCTCATCAGAGGCTCCGCCCCGAGCCGAGAAATGCCCCAAGCAAGTGTCTAGGTGGCCGGAGTCCCATCCCTGCTGCTTCTGGCCTCCGTGCCCATTTCACAGCCTTGGTTAGAAAACATAGTCCCAGAGTTCCCTTGTGGGGCAGTGGGTTAAGGACCTGGTGTTTGTCACTGCAGCAGCTCAGGCTCGCTGCTGTGGCTCGGGTTCGATCCCTGGGCCAAAAAACGTTCACATGCCGTGGGTGTGGGGCAAAAAAAAAAGAAAGAAAGAAAAAGAAAAGAAGAAATGGTCCGCATAGCCTCCTTCTGACCCAGTGGCCTGGATCGTTCTCCTACCTCAGTGCTCTGCTTAGTCATTCTCCTTTGATCTTCATGCAGAAGCTGGTTATGCTTCTTGAGACCTTTACTGCCCTGCTGCAGCCACCCATCAGCATTCCCCACCCCCGCCCCGTGTCCCTCCAGGTTCCCTTTTCTCCAACCCCCAGACAGGGAACCCAGAGTTCCCTCTGCCTTGCTTGCAGAAATTTCCAATCGCCCATGGTCCCCACCCCTACCTTGGGCACCACTGTGCACAAAAAGAGACCCAGTTGTCTAGCTCGTGGATGTCTTAAGACCCGTGTTGGGGAATTCCCGTCGTGGCTCAGTGGTTAACAAATCCGACTAGGAACCACGAGGACGTGGGTTCGATCCCTGGCCTCGCTCAGTGGGTTAAGGATCCAGCATTGCCGTGAGCTGTGGTGTAGGTCGCAGACGCGGCTCGGATCCCTTGTTGCTGTGGCTGTGGCGAAGGCCGGCGGCTACAGCTCCTGTTAGACCCCTAGCCTGGGAACCTCCATATGCCGTGAGTGCAGCCCTAGATAAGGCAAAAAAATAAATAAATAAATAAAACCAATTAAAAAAAAAAAAGACCAGTGTGGGAAGATGGCAGCTCCCCCGGCAAGAGGAGAGCACAGGTAGGTTGAGGAAGTGCCAGGGAGCTGTTCCGCATTCCCTCCCTGCTGGAACCGAAAAGGATGGGGCCGTCAGCCTGTGAGGAGCGGAGAAGGAACCCAGGCTCAACCTGCAGGATTAGAAGACTGTGCAGTGCATTGTGGCACCTTATCAGCTCAGGGGTAGTCACTTTCCTTTTTGCTCTCATTAACAAGTCAATGAGGTGTGCTGCACAGATGTGGCGGCCATCCCCAGGTTACAGGTAAGGAGACAGAGGCTTGGAAAATTTAAGTAACTCAGCCGAGTTCACACAGTCGAGAAGGCGAGAGCTGGAATCTGAACCCAGCCCTTCTAATTCTGAATTCTGCGCTCTGCTCACCTCGCCACACCCAAGTTCTGTGCAGAAAGCCGGGTGCGCGTGGCAGGCGCGCCTCTCAGGGGAAGGGGCAGCTGGACAGAAATAACCAGGGGTAGATTTCAGAGGACAGAGGGGAGACGGAATCGCTTGTACTGACAAGGGTCACGGGAGCTGGGGGTGCGGTGGACAGGAACGCGAGTCCGCAGGTGCATCGCAGGACTCAAGGCAGTAGGACTGGCTCAGGCAGAGAAGCCGCAGCTGAGAAGTGTGAGTGGCCAGAAGTTCGAGACCACAGAGCCCAGAGGCCACTGCTCGGCGAGGCCCGCCTCACAGCTGAAGCCAGCCTCACTGAGTCATCTGGGTTTGACCCCTGCCTCCTAATGACCTCGCTATCCTCATCTCCATGGATTTCACAGTGAGAGGTGGAGGGGAACTAGAATCCCGAGCCCTCAGCTCAGGGCGGGTCCCTGGGAGGTGATGGCTGGTCTCCGCAGGGCCTTCCACTCAAGCCAGTCAATCAAAGATGGACTTGGAGGAGTTCACACTGCGGTGCAATGGGGTTGGGGGTGTGTCCGGAGCACTGCGATGCAGGCTCAATTCCCAGCTGCTAAGGTACGTTAAAGGATCTGGTGTTGCTGCAGCTACAGTGTAGGTCACGACTGCAGCCTGGATCTGATCCCTGGCCCGGGAACTCCATATGCCATGGGGCAGCCAAAAAAAAATGAATTAAATTTTTAAAAGATCAAACCAGGAGTTCCCTTTGTGGCTCAGTGGCTAACAAACCCAGCTAAGAACCATGAGGACGAGGGTCTGATCCCTGGCCTCGCTCAGTGGGTTAAGGATCCGGCATTGCCATGAGCTGTGGTGTAGGTCACAGACGAGACTCAGATCCCCCGTGGCTGTGGCTGTGGTGTAGGCCAGCAGCTGTAGCTCTGATTCGACCCCTAGCCTGGGAACCTCCATGTGCTGAGGGTGCAGCCCTAAAAAGCAAAAAAAAAAAAATCAAAATCAAAAAATGAGCAAGAAAAAAGATGGACTTGGAAAAAAAAAGATGGAGAAAAAAAAGAACGGACTTGGAGAGTCCATAGGCCTTTCTGAATGACTGACAAATGTGTATATACGAGTATGTGAAATTTTCTGGAGAGAGGGACGCTTGGATTTAATAAGACTCTGAAATGGATCCAAAGTCCAGAAAGATCAAGCATTATTGCTTGAAAAGGTCCTAGAGTCCTAGAGTCACACTCACAGCTGGAGGATTCAGAGAGAGTTGGGAGTTGCCAAGGGAACTGACATCCACCATCTCTGCCTCTAAGTAGATTCTGATTTACATATATAGACATTTCTTTTTTTCCTTTTTTTTTGGCTGCACCCAAGACATGTATAAGTTCCCAGGCCAAGCATAGAACCCAAGCCACAGCAGTGATGATGCCAAATCCTTAACCACTAGGCCACCAGGGAACTCTGACATTTCCTTTATTTATTTGTTTATTTATTTATTTATTATTTTTTGTCTTTTTAGGACCACACGCATGGCATATGAAAGTTCTCAGGCTAGGAGTCGCGTCAGAGCTGTAGCTGCTGGCCTACACCACAGCTCATGGCAACGCCAGATCCTTAACCCACTGAGCAAGCTCAGGGATCAAACTTGCGTCCTCATGGATGCTAGTCAGATTCATTTCCGCTGAGCCACGGCGGGAACTCGTGACATCTCCTTAAAAATAAGGAAGATGAGGTGAATTAGTGTTTGCACTATGTCTGCGCTGAAACTTCCCTCCATGCTTCAAGCTTTCGGAACTGCCCTGCACGTGCCCCCACATCAGCTCCCAGGGCCCCCCAGCCCTGAGAGCCCCAGGAGAGCTCACTCAGCCACTGAATATCCATCTGACCAGCATATGCCCAGGGAGCCTTGGGAAGACCAATCTCAAGCCCTTCTCTTGAATCCTTAGTGGATTAGAACCATCCATCCTGCCTCACCTCTCCTTTTACTCCCCTCCCCTAATTCCTCAACTTCTCTGACCACCCCCCATGCACACACACAAGCTGCATGCACACGGGCACGCCCATGGCTTTGCACGAACACACACAACTTTGTAACTGTCATCTGCAGCATTGTTCCAGTCCTCATGCTACACGCCATCTGCCAGAAGCTATTTTAAGCACCTAATAAAACTGTTTTAGAACAAATCCTGGGTTGTTCTGCCCTTTGCTTCCCCAGGGCAAGAGCAATTGGGCTCCAGATGGAGCTAATGCGTTGGCACAAAGCGAAGAGAAAGAGAAAGAATCAACCCAGGGCTTACAAGAGATCCCAGCCACCTCCCCGCAAGCAGTGTGGTGTGTCTACACAGAGACATACACCTGGATTTAAATCCCTGCTGTGATCCTCACTACCCCGACTCCATCTGTCTGAATGATGGCTGACCACACTCGGTGGTTCTCAGCCCCGGAGCACACATCAGAATTGCCTGGAGGGTGTGGTCAAAAGAGAGGTTGCTGGGCTCAGCCTTGGAAGTTCAAGTCCATGAATCTATGGTGAGGCCTGAAAATTTGCATTACTCACACAAACTCCCAAGGGGGTGCTTCTGGTCAGGACCACACTCTGAGAAGCAGCGACCTAACTCGTAAGTTCTTGTGAGGATTCAATGAGAAAATATATGTACATCACCTGGCCCTTAGTAAAGACATGATTCTCGACCTTGGTTGTGCATTAGAATCACCTGGGGAGCTGTGCCAACTCCTGGTGCCTGGCACCACAGACCAATTAAATCAATCTCTAGAGGTGAGATGCAGACATTACTACTGTTTTAAGAGCTTCCTGGGTGACTTAAATGCACAGTAAAGGCTGAGAGCCACTGTAGTAGGAGCTCAGGACATTTAAAACACCCTACGTGGAGTCCCCACCATGGCTCAGCAGTAACGAACCCGACTGGTATCCACAAGGATGTGGGTTCCATCCCTGGCCTCGCTCAGTGTGTTAAGGATATGGCATTGCCATGAGCTGTGGTGTAGGTCACAGACACAGCTCAGATCTCATGTTGCTGTGGCTGTGGTATAGTCTGGCAGCTGCAGCTTCGATTCAACCCCTAGCCTGGGAACTTCCATATGCTGTGGGCACAGCCCTCCCTAAAAGGACTTAAAAAAACAAAAAAAACACCCTGTGTGAGCTACCCAGCTGCCCCTTTTTCCAGGACCTCTATTCTTTCCTCAGGACCCCAGCACCCACTCTGTTCCTCCAAGAAGGACAGTGGGGAAACTTAACCTTGGCTTTGGCTCCTAGAGTGGCCAGGTGCTAGGACCATTTGTAAAATGAGGACCGATTTTCATTCATTCAATCCGCCTCATCAGACACCCCTTCATTCACCATCAGCCAAGCTGCTATGACTGTATTTATGAGGCGCTCAGTGGATCCAAGGATAAGCAGACTCCAGTCCTGTCCTCAGGAATTCGTGCCATAGCACAGAAAATGTAGAAGCATCACGCCTCTCGGATTTGGAAGCCTCCTCTAGCCTCACCTCCCACCCGCCACGGAAGTTCTCTCCACAACCGCCCCATCATCTCATCCCAGCTTTAATACTTTAAGTGACAGGCAGCCCATGACCTCACAAGGAGGCCCATCCAGCTGGACAATTCTACTATTTAAAAAGTTTTTTGGGAGTTCCCGCTGTGGCTCAGCAGTAATGGACCCAGCTAGTATCTATGAAGATATAGGTTCCATCCCTGGCCTCGCTCAGTGGGTTAAGGACCCCACATTGCCATGAGCTGTGGTGTAGGTCACAGAGCCAGCTCAGATCCCATGTGGCTGTGGCTGTGGTGTAGACCGGCAGCTGCAGCTCCGATTCAGCCCCTAACCTGGGAACTTCCATATGCCGTGGGTGCAGCCCTAAAAAGAAAAAAAAAAGAAGAAAAAGGTTTTTCTTAGACTGAACTGAAAACACATGCCTGTGATTCCCACTCATTAGCTCTAAACTCTGGAAGGAACTCACCCCAGGCTCCCATCCCACCTGCAGAGCTCAGCCCTGTAGAGACGCCTTCCATGGTCGGGAAATTACAAATGGAAAGTTCATTCCTAATTATCATCAAAGCGTCAGAGGGCAGGACGGAGGTTCTTGTTAACGGAGTACTAACTCTCCAGCTCTCACAGGTTCTGCGGGGACATGAAAGTCAACAGAACCCCAAAATACTCAGTAATGAACTGACCACACTCAATTTGGTTCTTTCCCGGTGAACTGCAGCTTCCGGCCGCCCCGCCCCTGTGTGAAAGGTCTTGGCCCGTCTCTCCTGACCCGGTAAGTTAGCACCGCACAAAACAGGTATGATGCAAAACAATTGCAAATCGAATTGCATATCTTTGCCTCCCCAAATGCAGAGAGCACTGAGGTTGACGAAATCCACTTTAGAGAAATATTTAAATCACCCACAAAGCCACTGAAAAAAAATGAGGCCAGGTGGAGGGGGCACCCATTAGCAATGAAAGAAGGAAACCTGCTCAGCAAGGATCATGATACAGTGGTCACCTCGCTGTGATTTGGGAGTTCCTGTCGTGGCTCAGTGTGTTAAGAACCCGACTAGTATCCATGAGGATGTGGATTCGATCCCTGGCCTCACTCAGCGGGTTAAGGATCCAGCATTGCCGTGAGCTCTGGTGTAGGTCGCAGACGCGGCTCAGATTTGGCGTTGCTGTGACTGTGGTGTAGGCCAGCAGCTGTAGCTCTGATTCGATCCCTAGTCTGGGAACTTCCATAGGCCTCGGGTGCGGCCCTAAAAAGAAACAAACAAACAAAAAAGTTAGTGATTTAGATATCCAAAACTAAGAGTAGGCCCATGGAACATGGGAAATGGATGAAATAGTGTAATATTTTTGCCAAACAGAGACCCTCTTTAAGGTCCCGCTGCAAAAGCCAAACAAGAAATAAAGAGCATTTCCCTCCAGGAAGCTACCCTTTGGCTAAGGACTCAAGCCTTAGCAGATAAAATAGTTTCTACATTATGCCAGTAACACCAGACAGCGATGATCAAGAATTGAATTGAGTTCCCGTAGCGGCGCCAAGGAAACGAATCCGACTAGGAACCATGAGGTTGCAGGTTCGAACCCTGGCCTTGCTCAGTGAGTTAAGGATCCGGCTTTGCCGTGAGCTGTGGTGTAGGTCACAGACGCGGCTTGGACCCCGCATTGCTGTGTGCTGTGCTGTAGGCCGGCAGCTGTAGCTCCGATTTGACCCCTAGCCTGGGAACCTCCACATGCCGCGGGTGCAGCCCTAAAAAAAAAGCGAAAAAAATTAAAAAAAAAAATAAAATGTCTCACGGTGCAGTTCCCGAAGCGTAGTGGGTTAAGACTCCGGTGACAGCAGCTCAGGCCACTGAGGAGGTGTGGGTTCGATCCCCACCCGGCACACTGGGTTAAGGATCCAGCATTGCCGCGACTGTGGTGTAGGCAGCAGGTACAGCTCAGATTCAGTCCCTGGCCTAGGAATTTCCGTATGCTTCAGAATCAGCCACACACACAAAAAAAAAGTTTCATGGCTCCCACTGCCCTCGGACTAAACTCCTTGACACACAATCACAGCCCATCATGACCCAGCCCTGCTGAACTCTTGGCACATCTGCTGTGTCACTCCCTCCTGCTCCGACATCCAGCAGCCACACAAATGCATTTCAATTACGAGAACACATCACACTCGCTGTCGCTGTCGGCTCTTTGTATACAGTGCTCTCTCAGCCTGGAAACTTCTCCCCCCGACACCCTCCTTCCTCTCTTCATCTGACTAGTCATCCTTTGGGTCTCAGCCTAGATGTCACGTCCTCCAGGAAACTTGCTACAGTCTCCCCGGTTCTGGGCTTCTTCTCAGTAGTCCCACGGCTGTGGTCAGAGGACTCTGATGCTGGTGACCCACCCGTGTTCCTAAGACACCAGATTCTTTGAGCAGATCCGAGTCTTGTCCACATTGGATCCCAGTACCTGGAACCCACTCTGGCTCAGTGTAGGTGCTCACTACAAGGTTTTGAGGAATGAATGGATGTGTGAGTGAAGGCAGGGAGGCTTGAATCATAAGGCTGAGACCTGAGGGGCACAGGGAGGGGGAGCTGGCCGGGTTCCACCTTCCTCCTACCCACGGGACCACAGAGCGCCACCACTAACATCACGCTAACAATTAGCCCAACCCTGGCGTTCCCGTTGTGGCTCAGCGGGCACAGGACACAACCTTGTCTCTGGAAGCATGTGGGTTTGATCCCCGGCTTTGCTCAGTGGGTTAAGTATCCGGCAAGGCTGCGAGCTGCAGCATAGGTCACAGATGCAGTTCGGATCCAGTGTTGCTGTGGCTGTGGTGTAGACCCAGACGCAGCTCTGATTCGGCCAGCATAGTGAAGTTCCCAGGCTGGGGGTTGAATTGGAACTGCAGCCGCCGGCCTACGCCACAGCCACAGCAACACCAGATCCGAGCCGCGTCTGCGACCTACACCACAGCTCACGGCAACGCCAGATCCTTAACCCGCTGAGCAAGACCAGGGATGGAAGCCACATCCTTATGAATACCAGCAGGGTTCTTAACCTCCTGAGCCCCAAGGGAACTCCCTAACCTCGTTTTATAGAGAAAGAAACCAAGGCCTAGGAGCTATGTGATTTATCCCATGTCAGGTCCAGGATTCGAACCAGGGTCTGTCTGATTGACAGCCCACGCCCTTTCTGCTCCAGTGCCATCCGCTCATGCGGCAGGTGGCTGAAGTGGGGCCCTGAGCTCATCACACCGCTCGTCAAGGGCAATGTCAGGATAGAAGCCCAAGTCGCCCTGCCTCGCTCACCAGCCATGCTGCAGGGGGTGAGGGTGGGCAGAGCCCACACCGCCCTTCCGTGTCCCGCCAGCCCCTTTGCTCCCCCGCCCCTACCCATCTGGGAACTTGGGAGTTCAGACAGTGTGCCCAGAACCTCTCGCCTTCATTCTCTTCTGTGCACCAGGAGCCACACTGCATCTTCTAATTAGGGGGACGTCTGAGGCAATCAGTCCCCTCCAAGGAGCACAGTATTGGAGAGCAGCAACCCACCCACACACGCGGGGGCCAGAGCATTCCCCCCGCCCCGGGCTCAGGTGCCTGCAGCCTTGGCACAGGTGACCAGAACCGGGCTTTGGGGCCACATGGGTTTCCATGCACCTGCAGCCGCTTAGTCACCTCTTTGCACTGGAGGCTGTAGAGATGGGGGGACGGTCCAAAGGCCATCTCATGGGCAGAGCTCAGCTCAGTTCCGAAGGTGGTTTTTCCAGTGAAACGAGATTCAGCCACCCCTTTCCCCGCAAAGAACGGAAAGGCTCGGAGAGGTGAGGCTGAGACGGGCGCTCACCAGCTGTTCCAGAAGATGGCTCTGCTGCAAGACACACAAACACACGCATATACACACCTGTACACACACGTATACTGCAGCTCCAGCAAGCATCACCACACAAACCAGGAGCGGTCCTCCGGCTTATACGCAGTCTCTCTTCCCTGCCTCTCTGCCTAGCGCTTAGACTCGGAGACCAGAATCACAGATGACTCAGGCCAGACCCCAGGGGGGGCTTGCCGCTCTTGCCTCTCATCATAGTTCCTGCTCTGAGCTAATAAGCGCCACAGTCATTCAGCCACACGAGCCGGAGCAGTGGAAGAATTTCTCTTGCCAAGAAAGCTAATGGGAGGTGAAATGGCATGAATAACAGTACAGTGTCTAGACGGGAAGCAATGGTGTGGAAACTCTCTGCCCTGGTCAGGCGTCTCCCTGCTCAGCCCGAGAACTGCGTGCCAAGAGCATTGTAGACTCGGACCCTTTCCAGTGAAGGTGCCAGAAAGCAGGGCGGGGGTCTGAAGGAGCGCCCCCACCCCTTGCAGCCTGCGCGTGAGACTGCCTTTAGGCTGAAGAGGGAAGAGAGTGGCTCTCAGAAGTTTCAGAGAGGGACACACGGATCGGCGCATGGGGGTGGCAGGGAGGTGGGTTTCACTTTGTTTTGTTTTTCATTTTAGGGCTGCACATATGGCATAGGGAGGTTCCCAGGCTAGGGATCGAATCGGAGCTGTAGCCGCCGGCCTACGTCACAGCCACAGCAACACCCGATCCAGTCTGCATCCGCCACCCACATCACAGCTCAAGGCGACGCTGGATCCTTAACCCACTGAGTGAGGCCAAGGGACAAAACCCACATCCTCATGGGCACTAGTCAGATTCTTAATCGATTCCCTGAGCCACGATGGGAACTCCGTGAGTTTCAAGTTGAAGTAAGGCAATTTTCTAACAGTCAAAGCTGGCTAGTGATAGCACAAGTCGCCTTGTGAGATGCTGAGAGCTCTGTCACGATATGTATTCAAACAGCCCAGCACAGCATTTTAGGAGCTTAAGCTGCAGAGTCAGGTCCATCTGGCTTCCATTCCTATCACTTACTGAGTGTGTGAGTTTGAGGAAGTTACTTGAAACTGTTTCTTTATTGGTACATAAGATAATAATTATCTCCTCAAATTCTGAGGCATGTAAGAGGATAGCTCATATAGAGCATCTCACGAGAGACAGGCTGAAAACTATAAAACATTAGTAAAGAAAATTGGAGATGATTCAAAGAAATGGAAAGATATTCTGTTCTCTTGTATTGCAAGAATTGGTGTTGTTAAAAATGGCCATTCTCCCTCAAAGCCATCTATAGATAGATTCAATGTGATTTCTATCAAATTACCCATGACATTTTTCATAAAACTAAAACAAATCATACTAAAATTTCTATGAAACCCTAAAAGACTCAGAATCACCAAAGCAATCCTGAGGAAAATGAGCAAAGCTGGAGGCAAAACCCTCCCTGTCTTCAGACAATACTTCAAAGCTACAGTAATCCAAACAGTATGGAGTTGGAACAAAAATAGACACATGGGTCAATGGAACAGAATGGAGAGCCCGGAAATAAACCCACACACCTACAGTCGATTAATCCTTGACAAAGGAGGTAAGAGCATAAAATGAAGAAAAGATGCTATGCAATGGAGAAAACAGTCTCTACAGCAAACAGTGTCGAGAGGTCTGGGCAGCCACCTGTAGATAAATGAAGTGAACACACTCCCTCATAATATACACAAAAATAAACTTAAAATGACACCCTAAATCACCTAGAAGAGAACACAGGCAAGGGATTAAGATGGCAGAACAAAAGGACTGGAGCTCAACTTCTCTCATAAAAACAATACAATTACAACCGAATGGTGAGCAACCTTCAGCCAAATGGACTGGAAACTTTCAAAAAGGTATCCTGCTCCAGAAGACAAAGAGGAGACCACATCAAGAGGTAGGCGGGGTGATTACGTGATAGAAGGAACCCCATTATCTCCTGGGTGGGAAGACCCACAGACTGGAAAGTAACTGTATCACGGAGACTCACCTACAGGACTGAGAGTTCTGAGCCCCACATCAAATCCCCACATCTGGGGATCTGGCACAGGGAGAAAGAGCCCCCGGAGCATCTGGCATTGAAGGCCAGCGGGGCTTGTGTGCAAGAGCTCCACGGAACTGGGGAAAAGAGGAGACCTCATTCTTGAAAGGCGCACACAGAATTTCATGTGCACTGGGTCCCAGGGCAAAGCAAAGGCTCCATAGGAATCCGGGTCGAACATGACTGCAATTCTTAGAGGATCTCCTGGGAAAACAGGGAGTGACTGTGCCTTGTTGTGGGGGAAGGGCATTGGAAGCAAAGCTCTTGGGAACATTCATCAGCCTGCATTTCTCTGGAGCTGGCCATTTTGGGAAAATCTGACCCCACCATCCATCAGCGCTGAGAAGCCCCAGGCCAAACAATAATCCAGGTGGGATCACAGCCCTACCCATCAGTAAACAGGCTGCCTAAAGACCCCCAGGCACACAGCCACCTCTAATCTCATCCAGAGACAAAGCTCCACCCACAAGAGGGATAGGAATCAGCCCCACCCACCAGTGGGCAGGCACCAGTCCATCCCATCAGGAAGTCTACAGCAAGCCCCCGTACCAACTTCAACCACGAGGGAGGCAGACACCAAAAGTAAGAGAGGCTATAATTCTATTGTCTGCAAAAAGGGCGCCACACTAAAAACCTATAGAAACGAAAAGACAGAGAACTATAATTCAGATAAGGGAGAAAGAGAACACAGGCAAAACATCCTCTGACATAAATTGTACCAATGTTTCTTAGGACTGTCTTACAAGGCAATAGAAGTAAAATCAAAAATAAACGGGTACTAGTGAAACTGATAAGGTTTTGCACAGAAAAGGAAACCATAAACCCAAAATGAAAAGATAACCTATGGTGGAGTTCCTGTTGTGGCGCAGTGGTTAACGAATCTAAGAACCATGAGGTTGCGGGTTCGATCCCTGGCCTCGCTCAGCGGGTTAAGGATCCGGCATTGCCGTGAGCTGTGGTATAGGTCGCAGACGTGGCTCAGATCCCGCGTTGCTGTGGCTGTGGTGTAGGCTGGCAGCTACAGCTCCTGTTAGACCCCTAGCCTGGGAACCTTCATATGCCATGGGTGCGGCCCTAGATAAGGCAAAAAGACAAAAAAAAAAAAAGATAACCTATGGAATGAGAGAAAACGTTTGCAAATGATGCAACCAACAAACCCTTAATTTCCAAAGTATACGAACACTTTATACAACTCAATCACAAAATGAACAAACAAAAAAAAGATCAAAAAACGGCAGAAGACCTAAACAGACATTTCTCCAAACAAGACGTACAGATGGTAAACAGGCACATGAAAAGATGCTCAACATTGCTAATTGTTAGAGAAATGCAAATCAAAACTACAAAGAGCTTCCATCTCATACCGGTCATAACAGCCATCATTAAAAAGTCCAAAATGCTGGGGAGGCTGTGAAGAAAAAGGAACCTTCCTGCACTGTTGGTGGAAATGTCAATTGGTACAACAACTATGGAAAACAGTATAGAGATTCCTCAAAAAACTAAAAATAGAGTTGCCCTATGATCCAGCAATCCCACTCCGGGGCGTATAGCCGGACAAAACTCTAATTCAAAAATATACATGCACCCCTGTGTTCATAGCACCACTATTCACAACAGCCGAGAGATGGACGCAACCTAAATGTCCATCGACAGATGAATGGATAAAGAAGATGTGGCATAGGTGTACAAAATGGAATATTATTCAGCCATAAAAAAGAAGGAAATAATGCCATTTGCAGCAATATTGATGGACCTAGAGATTATCGTACTGAATGAAGGAAGTCAGAGAAAGACAAATACCGTGTGATACCACTTATATGTGGAATCTAAAACACGACACAAATGAACTTACTTACAAAATAGAAACAGACTCACAGACAAGGAGAACAGATTCGTGGTTGCCAGGGGTGTGGGAGAGTGGAGGAGAGATGAATTGGGGTTAGCAGGTGCAGACTACAATCTACAGGATGGATAAACAACGAGGTCCTGCTGTACAGCACAAGGAACTGTCTTCAATATATTGTCACAAACCATGATGGAGGGGCGTATGAGAAAGAATATATATGTACAAATGGCTGAATCACCTTGCAGTACAGCAGAGGCTGACATAACACTGTAAATCGGCTATACTTCAATTAAAAAAAATATTTTTTTTAAATAGAGGAGTTCCCACTGTGGCACAGTGGGTTCTGGATCCGAGCTTTGCCGTAGCTGTGGCATATGTTGCAGTTGCAGCTCAGATTCAATCCCTGGCCCACGAATTTCCATATGCTGCAGGTGTAGCCACACGACAGTAAGCACTTGATCATTTTTAGCTAGGACTCTTATTATATATAATGACAAACAAAAACGAAGTGGCTACCGGTTGGGGGGGTACCATCACACAGTCTCAGAATACGGTCTCAGAATACGGTCTTCCTATAATTACACAGATCTACTTGTTCATTTTTTCCTTTTCTTTTTTTTCTTTTTTGTCTTTTTGCTTTATCTAGGGCCGAACCCGCGGCATATGGAGGTTCCCAGGCTAGGGGGTCTAACAGGAGCTGTAGCCGCCGGCCTACACCACAGCAACGCAGGATCCGAGCCACATCTGCAACCTACACCACAGCTCACGGCAACGCCGGATCCTTAACCCACTGAGCGAGGCCAGGGATCGAACCCGCAATCTCATGGTTCCTAGTCGGATTCGTTAACCACTGAGCCACGACGGGAACTACCACTTTTTCTTTTCCTTTTTTCCTCATTCAACAAATGAAACCACTCTGTGACAGAAACTACGCTAGACCCCAGACAGACAAAGGATCAGAGGCTGCCTCACACTCTTCCTTTCCTCTGAGAGATCTTTAATCATTTATGTCTTAAAGCCTTCCCTCGCTGATCAGAAGGATCTCATGCCGGCAGGCAACACACACACGCACACGCACACGCACACACAGCCACGTTGCCCTGCCTTCACCAACATGACAAATCATAGATGTTTCCACACTTGACTTTTCGTTCCTGCAGCCGGCTCACCTCATCGATCACCCCACTGGCTGTCTGGGGACCCTCAGCAGCAAGATCTTTCTGCCACAGCCGGGTTCATCAGATATCAGTTCTTGGGGTAAGCAAACAAAAGACTGCGGACCCTCGTTATTACAGAAGTGACGCTGGTTGGCAGGGACCCCCGTTCCGCTAGGAATAAGTGTCTGTTCCTGAACAAATTATCTCCGCGGATCAGGAGCCATGATGCATCTTCATTAGGAGGGAATCTAAGGCAATTATCTGGATGAACCAACCTGGCCTAAAGCAGCTGGCCGGTCCCCCGAGGTTATCGTACAAGTCAGGAGCTCAGGGTTGGCTCCCACATTTGGAATGTTGGGCATTTCAAAACAGCAGCAACCAGGTTGGCTTAGGTGACACAATGTGGCTGAGCCTATGCCACACCCTCAGCTTGGCCACGGGCTCCACTCTGTCCACGAGTCCACTGAGAAAACCCTGGGGTCGCAGAGGGGGAAATTCTAGCATCCACAAGTTGACATGACTGCCAGGAGGAGCTTGGGAAAACCCCCAGGAAACGCAGACATATTCACAGTCTGGGCTAATTCCAAGAGCCCGTTCACACATCTTTTGTCTAAACTTCCTGGTTGCTAAATAATTGAACCTTATCCCCTTCTAAGTGCTTGAGGATCTGGCCCAAAACTTGAGTAAAACCCAGGAATTAGTGAGAGCCTTACCCTGGCCTTGGAACCTCCATATGCCACAGGTGCGGTCCTTAAAAAAAAAAGGTAAAGTTTTTAAATCGTGTTCAAAGCTTACTCTAATGATCTGTCTGTCCCGCAAGTCTAAGTGCTCAGAAGACTGTGTACACAGCTTACCCAGCCTTAGTTTACTGACCCTAACGCGGAGCCTGGCCCACCACCGGCCTCCAGAAACACCACTTGACCACAGTTCCACCCTCCCTGATTTCCCTGTCACAGGAGCTGGGGGGTGGGGAGGGACCTCTGAACTTGGGCCTTCTATTCCATTGCATCTGGAATAAATGAAATTCTGGCCCCATAAGACGGCCCAGGGAGACGCGGGACTGGAGAGGGGCCCCTTCCCAGGCCCAGTCTCTGAGGGAAGACAGAGACTGCCAGCCTGGCCCTTGAAAATCCAGCCAGCTCTTTCCCACCGGGGCTCCTGTCCCTGCTGTGCCCTCTTCCCCAGCTCTTCCTGGGTCTGGCTCTTTCTCATCGTTTCGGTTTCAGCTCATAAACTCAGAATGAGGCTCACTTACTCCGCCTCACTCTTACTTTTTTTTTTCCCTGTCTTTTTAGGGCCACACCCACTGCTTATGGAGGTTCCCAGGAGCCACAGCCGCCGGCCTACACCACAGCCACGGCAACGTGGGATCCGAACTGCGCCTGCGACCTACACCACAGCTCATGGCAACGCCAGATCCTTAACCCGCTGAGCGAGGCCAGGGATCGAACCTGCGTCCTCATGGGTGCTGGTCAGTTTCACTAGCCGCTGAGCCACGACGGGAGTTCCTCTTCCCCTCACTTGTAACTCCTCCTTTTAGCATCGTACTTCCGATTTTGCTTCGGGTAACTGCCCCTCCCGCAGTGGATTTGGTCCTGGTGAAGCTGTCAATCAAGGTGTCCTGGTATCTCCTGACCCAAGTGCTGAGGACATTCTGTTGCTGGGCTGTGACTCCCGAGCAGAGTGTCACAACAGAACACTAATGCGGGACATTTGTCCCAAACGCTACCCCCTGAAGAGACTGTCCGTTGGTGCCACAAAGTAACCCTGCTTCCTGTGCCCTCACTTATTCTTTCTCTCTTTTCTTCTTCTCTTTGATGTGGTGAATTCCTCTTCTCCTTCCAGAAATTTCCTTTGGCTGAATCAGCTCCCATCGCGGGCAAGAAAGAACCCTGATACTAAGTGTCCCAACTTCAGTCTTTAGGTTTACTCCTCTTAAAGCATGCTTCCACCTCCAGAACGACCGTTTAAAGTTTGTTGACAGGGAGTTAGGAACCTGATGCCGTCTCTCTGAGGATGTGGCTTCGATCCCTGGCTTGCTCAGTGGGTTGAGGAGCCAGCGTTGCCTCAAGCTGCCGCGGAGGTCGCAGATACGGCTCGGATCTGGCGTGGCTGCGGCTGGGGCGTAGGCTTCAGCTTCAGCTCCTGTCTGACCCCTAGCCTGGGAGCTTCCGTACGCCGCAGGTGCAGCTGTAAAAAGAAAAAAAAAAATTTGCTGACAAGTTTATTGTCTGTCTCCACCGCCATCAGAATGTGAGCTCCGTGTCCAGAGGAACATTTTCTGTCTTGCTCCCTGCCCTCCCCAGCACCTAGCCCAAGAAAGGCAGGGCCACACTGTGGCCTGTGTCTCACTGCAAGGCCCGCGGGCTGGAACCCCAGGACCAGGCTGTGGGAAAGGGGGGCCGGGGGACCCTTTGGCTGGAGGGCAAAACTCCAGCACCCGTTTCCAAAACCACCTCTCCCTTCCCTCCCCCTCTGAGTTCTACCGATCCTCGGTGTCTTGTAAATAATTACCAAAAAATCGCACCCCAACCAGCAAACACACAAACACTGCTGATAAATATTTCAAATTGCTACAGCAGCAGATCTGAGAGGATTAAGAAAAGATATATTGCAGTGACAGTTATTAAACACTAAATCCCAGTAAACGTTGCTGTGCAGATAAATAATGCAAACTCCTGACAGCCACTCTGTTGCTGACAAGACAGGAGAGACACCTGCTCAGGGGAGATGGCACCGGGGGTGGGGACGGGGGGGAAGATGCCCTCGCTGCCTGTGTCAGGGCATCAGAGGAGAGAGGACAGCATGGGTGCCACCCGGAGGGGTGCCCCGCCTCACACCCCCTCAGCACCACGTGTCCATGGAGGGGCGCCACTTAATGGCCGGGAAGAGAAGGAGTGACATCTCCGGGCTGGTCGGCCCTCCAGCTGCCCCAGCCCTGACTCTTCCCCGGGCTCTGGACCTGGGCCATTTGTGCTGTCTCCACCGCTCCACTCTTCAGAGCAAGGAAGCCAGCATCCCTTCATTGGTTCAATTCCCTCCCCAACCACGGCTTGACCATTCACTTAGTCACCCCCACACTCTCCCCTAATAGATTCATTTATTCGTATATTCAGTGCTTTATGCACGCTTTCACACATTTATTAGATTACTCATGCGTGCCCAAATGTACTCACTAGTTGCTCACTCACGGGTCACACATTTACTGAGCACTGGGGGAGATAGGAGCTGAGCAAGACCCAGATCTTGCCTTCAAGATCTGAGAGCCGGGGGTGGATGGAGACAGATAAAGATGAAAATGTGGCGACATCACAGACCATTGGCGTTGGCAGATTCCGTATTTGCCGTTTGATGGTTCAATAAGCAACCACAGAGCTCTGTGACTGTCAGAGACATGCACTGCTGTTGGGACAGAGATGTGAATTACCACATGCGCTGAGGCTGGCGTGTGGGAGTGGGGAGGGTACCTGAAACGGTCTGGAGAAGCAGGGAAGCCTTCCTGTAGGCAGTGACGCTTGGATGCCATCTATCAGGCAAATTTTTTTTGATTTTTTTTTTTTTTTGCCTCATCTAGGGCCCCACCTGCAGCATGTGGAGGTTCCCAGGCTAGGGGTCTAACAGGAGCTGCAGCCGCCGACCTACGCCACAGCCACAGCAACGTGGGATCCGAGCCGCGTCTGTGAACTCCACCACAGCTCAAGGCAACGTCAGATCCTTAACCCACTGAGCGAGGCCAGGGGTCGAACCCGCAACCTCATGGTTCCTAGTCAGATTCGTTAACCACTGAGCTATGATGAGAACTCCTCCATATCAGGCAATTTTCTATGTGGCTCTTTTGCTTATCATAATAAGCACCCCCTGCCCCTCGTTTTTTCCGCTGCAGCATGCAGCAGCTTGATGTGGGATCTTAGCTCCCAGACCAGGGATTGAACGTGGGCCACAGCAGTAAAAATGCCAAATCCTAACCACTAGGCCACCAGGGAACTCTCCCCCCCACCACCCGCCGCCTCCAGGCCATTTTAAAGATGACGAAATCAGAGATCAGCTTGTCCAAGGTCACAAGGGTCATGACAGAATAGAATTAGAACCAGAGGCTGCCTGGACTCCAGGTCAGGGGGAAGGATGGACTGGGGGTTTGGGGCGGGGACCTGCTGTCTCACCCAGAGACCTCTACCCAATATGCTGTGGTCATCTATATGGGAAAACAATCTGAAAAAGAACGGATATGTGTGTGTATAACTGAATCACTTTGCTGCAGAGCAGAAATGATCACAGCCTTGTAAATTCACTCTACTTCAACAACGCTTTAAAAAATGAAAAGAGAGAGAGAGATTGCCAGACTCCAAAGCCAATACACTTCCTACCTCATTCACTACTTTTTAGGGGCCCAGCCAGGCACCCGTCTACAGTGAAGAAGCGCAGGGAAATCTCTTTCTAAGAAGAGCAAGAAAATGTTATTTTGTTTAATTTATTTGAGATATAACTTACCAGCGGTAAAATACACAGATCTTAAATGTACAGTTAAGTAAACTTAGACACATGTATGCAACTGTATCCTGCATCTAAATCAGGGTATAAAATATTCCCAGCACCCCAGAAAGTTCCTACCAGAGGCCACCACTGTTCCAGCACCGTAGATTGGTTTCACCAGTTCTTGAATGTCACATAAATGGACATAGATATATAAGTGGACTTTTTTTTTCCCTAAACATATGTGAAAGGGTTTTTTGTTGCTGTCGTTTGTTTGTTTTAATGTATGGAAATACCCAGGCTAGGAGTCAGATCAGAGCTGCAGCTGCCAGCCTACACCACAACCACAGAAACGCCAGATCCGAGCCACCTCTGCAACCTACATGGCCGCTCATGGCAACACGGGATCTGTAAACCACGAAGTGAGGCCAGGGATCGAACTCACATCCTCATGCATAGTAGTCAGGTTCATAACCCGCTGAGCTACCGTGGGAACTCCCAGTGAAAGTTTTAAAAGGGGATTTTTTTTTTTGTCATTTTAGGGCCGCACCCGCAGCCTATGGAGGTTCCCAGGCTAGGGGTCTAACAGGAACTGTAGCCGCCGGCCAACACCACAGCCACGCGGGATCCGAGCCGCATCTGCAACCTACACCACAGCTCACGGCAACTCTGGATCCTTAACCCACTGAGCGAGGCCAGGGATCGAACCCGCAACCTCATGGTTCCTAGTGGGATTCAGTTCCGCTGCGCCACGGGAACTCCAAAAAGGGATTTTTTAAAGAAGATAAGGAGAATCCCTCAGAAATATGCAACACAATGAAGTGACATTTTACCAAGTTCCAACTACCTAGAGGCAGGAGTTTGAGAACCGCCCTTCTGCTGATTTGAATACACACCTTACCAGACACCAAGGACCAGCCGCTACTCTCAGAAAGGAAGAGGCGGGCTTTTCCCACCCCCACTCCCCCTGGAGGATAAAACTGTGGCCCGCCTCGGGGCAGAGCCTCCTTGCCTGCTCACCTGCATCTCTCACAAGCGTCCTATCTGGCTAAATCTATTTCTTGCCAAAAAAAAAAGGCGCGTTGATCGGCACTGACCAGGGCCCTCCAAATCCCTTAGTCCCATTTACTTGTCTCCACTCTCTAGGGGGCGGGTTCCCTTCCCGCTTCTCAAGGTGTCAGGACTCGGGTCACACTTGAGCTGTGCTCGCCATCGGTTCACCTTCTGCCCTGGGCCTTTCCCTTTCCAGGCGCTCAGCAGCCTCTGCACTGAAGGCCGTCTTCTCCGGCGGTTCCTGACTTCAGCTCCTGTGTGGGTCTGAACCTGCTCCATGGTCAAGACTGCCTTCTCTTTCCAGAGACCCGCCACAGTCCCTGCTGGCCACGTGCTCGGAAGAGCAGGCACCGCGGAAATGGCTTGACTCACAAGAAAGAAGCAGAAGTCAGCTCGGGAAAAGTGTCAACGACGGAAGGTGTGACATCCACGTGTTTTCCCGGGGGAAGAGCGGGACATTCCCCAAGGCAGCTCAATTTACATTTCCACTGTCTGGGAAAAAGTGCCTTGAGACATGACCACTGGATCGTAGAATTTTCTGACACAGGATGAGTGAGGAAGGCGGGGGCGAGTGTGTGCATGCTGGGGGCGCAGGGGTGGGGCGGATGGATTCCCCAAGTGTCCGCAACAACAACGGAGAGCCCAGATGTGGTCAGGACTGGGTCAGATGCAGGAATGGGGGCAGTGGCCTCGGGGCCTCTTGGACGCTCCACGGCCTTTCCCTAAAAAGCTCTGTGGCTGAGCCAGAGCTGCGGGGGATAATAACGCACTGAATCCTTTTCATTGATGTCCTAGACATGTCAGCGCTGATTTATCTACGGCTTAGGCTGTCTCAGTGCTAAGGTGCCCTGTGGCAGCCTTCCCACAGCCCCTCACAGAGAACTCAGGCTCCGTCCGGCCAATTTTCCGCCTGTGCCTCTCATCCGAGAAGGAAGGCGGGGCTGGAGCGGAAGAGTGTCTCTGTCCCAGAGTCTCTTCATCAGTCAGTCAACAACCATCAAGGAGTCCTTCTGGGAGTTCCCGTCATGGCACAGCAGAAACGACTCTGACTAGGAGCCATGAGGTTGCAGGTTTGATCCCTGGCCCCGCTCATATGCCGCTGGTACAGCCCTAAAAAAAGCAAAAAAAAAAAAAAAAAAAAGGAGTCCTTCTGAGGCAAACGCCTATTTCATTCATGCTGCTCTTTAACCACCTGCCCTGTCATTCTATTTCCTAATTGTCTCCCGTCTCCCTCTGATATAGTCCTCATTCAGCAAAGATGTAATGAACTTGAGAGACAACCCGGGACGATAAAGAACACTGACTGTGGAGCCAGGTTTTCTGGGTTTGACCCCAGCTCTTCCGCTTCCTAATTCTGTGATCTTGGGCAAACTACCTCTGATACCTCCGTCTGTGAACTGGAAATAATCCATCACTCACTCGGAGTTAGTGCAGAGAGCAGATGGGTTAAATACGTGAGCTGCTTCGAGGGTTTCTGGCACACAGCCCTGCAGATGTATTTGCTATTAAAATAATAATCGCTATCCTGCCTGCCCTCATGGAGCTTCCGTCTTAGCAGGGAGCCACGTCCCACAACTG
>PVHT020000150.1:1912745-1972446 GCA_004024745.2 Catagonus wagneri
AGGGATCGAACCCACAACCTCATGGTTCTTAGTCGGATTCGTTAACCACTGAGCCACGAAAGGAACTCCCATTTTTTTTTTTTTAAATCCAACATTTATTCCAGCTTCAACACTCCGCAGTGTCTCCTGGCCCAGCTGGCTTTCCTTGTCTGCGAGACCCGGCTGGTCTCTAGAGGTACCAGACTGTGAGGCGAGACCTTGTCCACACTCCAGGTTTTAGTAGTGACCACGCAGGAAGAGGCTCCTTAGTCTAGTGTTCATTTCCTTCTTTAAAAATGTAGCCTTGGGAGTTCCCTTCGTGGCTCAGTGGTTAACGAATCCGACTAAGAACCATGAGGTTGCGGGTTCGATCCCTGGCCTCGCTCAGTGGGTTAAGGATCCGGCGTTGCCGTGAGCTGTGGTGTAGGTTGCAGACGTGGCTCAGATCCCGCGTTGCTGTGGCTGTGGTGTAGGCCGGCGACTATAGCTCCTGTTAGACTCCTAGCCTGGGAACCTCCATATGCTGCAGTTGCGGCCCTAGATAAAGGTAAAAAGACAAAAAAAAAAGGTAAATGGTGAGAAAAGCCTATAGATTTGGAGTCTAGTCCTGCTAGTGGGGCTAGTCTGCCACTCACCAAGAGTGTGATTCTGACCGTGGCATTTCTCCTTTCTGAAAAACGAAAGATTGCACTAGATTTCTGACGTCCTTTTTTTTTTGTCTTTTTGCCTTATCTAGGGCCGCACCCACAGCATATGGAGGTTCCCAGGCGAGGGGTCTAACAGGAGCTGTAGCTGCCGGCCTTTGCCACAACCACAGCAACGCGGGATCTGAGCCGCCTCTGCGACCTATACCCCAGCTCATGGCAACTCCGGAACCTTAACCCACTGAGCAAGGCCAGGGATCGAACCCGCAACCTCATGGTTCCTAGTCAGATTCGTTAACCACTGAGCCACGAAGGGAACTCCCTAGATTTCTGAAGTTCTGATCTTCCCCGATAGCCTATGGTTCTGTATTGCTAATAAGGTACATGACAGACCCTTTTGATTTTCTCTCTGGCTTTCCTGGCCTGGGCCAGCATCCCCAGGAACAGAGCTGAACGCTGACCTCAGGCTGTATCTGCACCGCGTCCTTAAAGAACAAAGAAGACGGGTAGAGAAGCAATGTGCCCAGACAGGTGCACACCGGATGCCACTGCTCCCCTGAAGTCTGTGAGGTTTTGAGAGAGGCTGTGGTGGCTGGTGGCCTCGACTGCTTCCGGTTGTTCCCCTTCCTCAAATGCAGAAAGAGCTTTCTCCCCAGAACCTGTCTCCTTAGGATGGGTGCCTGCCGATCGCCAGACTCCCACCACAAAGGGATCCGGGGAACAGAGTCTGAGGCTCAGCAGTGAGGCAGACGCTCAGAAGTGGATCCCTGGGAGTTTCGGTTGTGGCTCAGCGGGTTACGAACCCGGCTGGTATTCAGGAGGATGCGGCTTTGACCCTGGCCTCGCTCAGTGGGTTGCCGTGAGCTGCGGTGGAGGTCGCAGAGGTGGCTCAGATCCCAAGCGGCCGTGGCTGTGGTGTAGGCGGGCAGCTGCAGCCCCGATTCGACCCCTAGCCTGGGAATGTCCATAGGCCTCACATGCGGCCCTAAAAAGCAAAAAGGAAAGAGAAGAAAAGAAAAGGGCTTCCCCACCCTTTGTTCCCGCTTGCTGGCTGTGATTGGAGAGGAGAGGGGGGCGGCTGTACATCAAAGGGAAAAAGCAGCAGTTCAGCTCATTTGAATAAACCAGGAAGAAAGGAACTGCAAGAGCTGAGAAGATGTTTTGTAACTAGGTTACAGATGGTCCGAAGAAATGGAGGATGGATGGTAGAAGTGGACAAAATAAAAATCAAATATAATTCTCTTTGTGCCTGGTGTGGAATTAGAGTACTATTTATTCTGAACTTCTTCCTTCAGATTTTACTTCCTGGGTATGTGAGGAATCTTACAAATGATTCCCTCCAAGGACCTGGAATAAGAAGGTTTAAATAAAGACCTGAACCTAGGTTATTCTCAGACAGAATCAACGATGCTGTTTTAATAGCAAAGGGCCCTTCCGCTTAGCTTTTACAGGTTTCTGGCGCCCCCTGGTGGAAGATAGAGGTTACAACTACAGGTTAGGGGCAAGAAAATTGATGGGTCCTTCTTGGTTGAGGAAGCTGAAAGCCCCAGCTCCAAAGTGAGCAAGAGGAAGAGGAAATGTCAGGTGCTAAGTACCTCACACACATCCCTTCATTTGTCCCTCAGTATTCTGGTTTCTAGATCAGGGAGCTGAGGCTCAGAGACATTAAGTGAATTGCTAAGATCACTTGCTGGCCATTCCAGTTCAATGCCAAGCATTCCAGAAATCCTGATGGTCACAAGTGTTCTGGTTTTTGTGGGGGCGGGGGGCTTGTCTTTGCCTTTTCTAGGGCCGCACCTGCAGCACATGCAGGTTCCCAGGCTAGGGGTCTAATTGGAGCTGTAGCCGCCGGCCTTCGCCACAGTCACAGCAACGCGGGATCCGAGCCGCGTCTGCGACCTACACCACGGCTCACAGCCACGCCGAATCCTTAACCCACTCAGCGAGGCCAGGGATCGAATCTGCGTCCTCATGGATGCTGGTCAGGTTTGTTTCCGCTGAGCCACGATGGGAATTCCGAATCTCTGATCCGTGGAGACTTAAACCTAGACTTCTCTCTCCTCTTCCTTTATGGTGTCATCTGCTGACCTTCCAGACACCTGCCCGTGTTCGTTACAGACTTTGGGTTCCTACGGTCTCATCATCCTGGGTGATATCAACGGCATATGAATGAATGACTCACCCAACACCTCAGCCTCACAGGACTGTCACATGACCTCTCGACATCAAAGGGCTTCACCTCCATGACACTTGAACCATTTACTCTGTGCCAGGCCTGGGACTTGCCAACCCGTGGGACCGTACCAGCTGGCTAAGGCTAAGGCACAGTGTTGTAACGAACCCCCAGATCTCGGTGGCCTCCGGTAAAATGTCTGTTTCTCTGCCCACTGCAGAACATCTGCGTCCGCGTTCCCCTTCCTCGTCAATCCTGGAGCCAAGGCTGAAGGAGCAGCCCCCATCCTGGGGTGCACCAGCCTTGTGCGGAGGGAAAGGTGCAGGCCGGCCCCCACGAAGGTCCCCGAATCTCTGCTCAGAGGGAGCACGCTGCATTCCCACTCACGTTTCATTCCTGCCACGGGGACAGGAGGCACAGTCTCCTCCAAGGCCTGGAGGGAAGTGGCAGACGTCTTTGAAGTCTTTTTCTAGGACATCAGTCTCCCTCAGAATGTAGTGACCTGTCCCTTCTGCTCTCAGTCCACTCCTATTACACCATCCTTTCCATTTCATTCAAGTCTCCTCCTGGAAACAGAGAGAAGAGATGCACTGAACACTCAGTAGGTGCTGAGTTGACATCTGTTATCCTGTGAGGTATTTGGGGCTTGGAGAAATTAAATAATCTGTCTTTACTTCTTCTTTGTATTTTCTATTTAGAACTATCACTTCAATGGTTAGGGAAACAGGAGTTCCTGTTGTGGCTCATTGGGTTAAGAGCCCAACTAGTATCCATGAGGATGTGGGTTCCATCCCTGGCTTGGCTCTGTGGGTTAAGGATGAGGCACTACCGTGAGCTGCGGCATAGGTTACAGATGAGCTTGGATCTGGCGTTGCTGTGGCTGTGGCGTAGGCCGGCGGCTTCAGCTCCAATGACCCCTAGCCTGGGAACTTTCATATGCCACAGGAGTGGCCCTAAAAGGGGGGGGGGGACTGTTAGGGGAGTTCCCGTTGTGGCACTGCAGAAATGAACCCTACTAGCATCCATGAGGATGTGGGCTGGATCCCTGGCCTCCTTCAGTGGGTCAGGGATCCAGTGTTGCTGTGAGCTGGGGTGTAGGTCACAGACATGGCTCAGATCCCGCGATGCTGTGGCTGTGGCGTACGCCGGCAGCGGTAGCTCCGATTCAACCCCTAGCCTGGGAACCTCCATATGCCGCAGATCCGTCCATAAAAAGCTAAACAAAACGAAACAAAAAAACTATTAGGAAGACAGAAGGACCAGTTAGAACTGCGAGCCCAGGTCGAGGATGTGAATGTGTAGTAACAGCAATCTGCACATGGCGTGGTTTTTCTCCTGAAGCACTCAGCAGACAGAGCGGAGGCAATTCTTTCCTTAAGTGACAATGGCCAGTGTCCGGAGACAACCTTGATGGTCCTAATTGGTTGTGCAGGGGATGTAACTGGCTGCTGGCATCTGGCGAGTAGAGCCCAGAGATGCTGTTCAACATGCTGCAGTGCCTGGGACATCCCTCCCCTCCACAAGGAATTTTCCAGTCCCAAATGCTGATAGTGCCAAGGTTGTGAAGCCCAGGTCTAGCGATGGGACAGTCTCAGGCAAGCGTCTTACAGAAGTTGCCTTCTCTGTTCTCGCTCCTGTTTTCCAGAGTATGAGTTTCAGATCTTCTTCATTCTCATCCAGCTTGTATCCCCACTCCCTCCTCTTCCACACTCAACGCTCTCCTGCCATGCTTTCAGCTACGGCCTTCCCAGAAAGGCCTGGCGCATCTCCTGCTATCTCTGGCATTCTCCTCCTCCTCAAACTCTTACCCCGCCTTTAGATCTCAGCTTCTCATTTCAAGCAGGTTGTTCCGAAACCCATGACTAAATCAGGCCCTCCTGTCTCTCATAAGCAGCATGTATTCTCCCAACATACTTCTTCACTGCACTCAACATTAATAGCGTTTAATTAGTTCCCCCTAAGCCATGAGAGCCTGAATCGCGTTTGTCATTCTTCACCGCTCTAGCCCCAGTACCCAGAAGGTGTAAGATACAAATAGGTACTTACCATTTACAGCCTGGGTCTCTCCTGAGCTCCGTTTCCATTTGAAGCTCATACGCACAAAATCAACATATCCAAATACCAAACCCATCATTTTGTCCTATCTCATCGCCATCACCAAAAAACTTACAATTTTTTTTTGCTTTTTAGGCCTGTAGGTGAGGCATATGGAAGTTCCCAGGCCAGGGGTCAAGTCAGAGCTACAGCGGCCGGCCCACGTCACAGCCACAGCCAAGCCAGATCCTTAACCCACTGAGCGAGGCCAGGGATGGAACCTGCGTCCTCATGGATACTGGTCAGATTTGTTTCTGCTAAGCCATGGCGGGAACTCCTTACCCATGTTTTCTATCTCAGTTAATGGCACCACCATCCAGCCAATTGCCCCAACCACCCTTGACCCCTCCCTTTGGCTCAAGTCCCACATTCATTCATGAGGCCTGTCACTTCTGCCTCGATTCCTCTCAAATCCATGCACATCTTTTGGGCTTTTGTCTCAGACACAATGGTTCTTTTTATTATTATTACTCAATGAATTTTATTACATTTATAGGTGTACAACGATCATCACAACCAAATTTTATAGCATTTCCATCCCAAACCCTCGGTGCCTCCCCCCACCTCCCAACCTGTCTCATTTGGAAACCGTAAGTTTTTCAAAGTCTGCGAGTCAGTATCTGTTCTGCAAAGAAGTTCATTGTGTCATTTTTTTAGATTCCACATGTAAGTGATAGCATTTGATGTTGGTGTCTCGCTGTCTGACTTCACTTAGCATGATAATTTCTAGGTCCATCCATGTTGCTGCAAACAATGTTATTTCTTTCCTTTTAATGGCTGAGTAATATTCCATTGTGTATATGTACCACATCTTTTTTATCCACTCCTCTGTCAATGGACATTTGTTTCTGTGTCTTGGCTATTACATAGAGTGCTGCAATGAGCATTGGGGTACGTGTGTCTTTTCGAGTCATGGTTTTTTCCTCTGAATAGATGCCCAGGAGTGGGATTGCTGGATCAAATAGTAATTCTATTTTTAGTTTTCTGAGGCATCTCCATACTGTCTTCCACAGTGGTTGCACCAATTTTCATTCCCAGCAGTGTAATAGGGTTCCCTTTTTTTCCACACCCTCTCCAGCATTAACTGTTTGTAGGCTTTTGGATGACGGCCATTCTGGCCAGTGTAAGGTGGTACCTTAGTGGTTCTGATTTGCATTTCTCTAATAATTAGTGATGTTGAACATCTTTTCGTGTGTTTTTTGGCCATCGGTGTGTCTTCTTTGAAGAATTTCAGACACAGTGCTTCTAACTGCCGACTGACTCTTCAATTCTTAGAGGCCTTGGACAGATTGACTTTGCTAAGCCTTAAATACCTCAAGGGACAACAGATACCAAGTCGGCACATACTATGTGTTCAGTAAATGTTACCTGTTATTATTCTTTCCGGGCCCACTGCTGTTAGCTTAGGAGTATAATCATTTCTAGCCCAGATTGCTGCCATAGACTAGTTGTTCTCCCTACTTCTGATCTAGCCAGCACTCCAGTCTCTTATCAATAATGCAGCCAGCATGATCTTTCGAAAATGCAACATGAGACGTCACATTCATGCTGAAAACCCTTTGATGACTCTGCACTGTCTTCAGAATAAAGTTTGAACGTGTCAGCTTTGTTCATCACACGCTGGTTACCCAGTCCCTCTAACAATCTGGTCCCATCTCCCGTCACTTCTCCACTCACAGCCTCTGTCCCAGGTGTGCGGAACTACTTAACATTTCCCAAACAGGCCATGCTCTTATCTATAGTTCTTTCATTTGCTGCTTCATCAGCCCGTGTGGAAACTGTCTTACGTACCTAACCTGATTGTTAGACCGCAGGCGCCTCCCCATTCACTACGGTGTATTCCCAGCACCGAGCAGGCTCTGGCTCATACTAATGCTTAGTAACTATTTACTGAATGAATTTAACTCCTACCCTTTATTTTGAAGAGGAAATAAAGCAAAGGGAAAGCATTCATCAAATGAGTTTAGGGTTGGGGATGTATATAGCGAGACTACCCCTGTACCCCCAAAACTGTAACGACCCCCAATCTTTCTAATAGCACTAATACCTTGTATATCTTTCAAGGCTGGATTTGAGCAAATGCTAGCAAACAGGCACTGGCTAGGCATTTGTCTGCTAACGACAGTTTAGCTCAGTTACTGCTTTCAGCTTGACTTCTTCTGGCCTCCAGGTACACTCAATAAAATCTGTGGCCCCGGGAATCAAAGTGAGTAGGATATAAAACCCAGGAAACAAAACAGGGTACGCAGTTATTATTAAAAGGTAATCTTTTGGAGTTCCTGTTGTGGCTCAGTGGTTAACGAATCCAACTAGGAACCATGAGGTTGCGGACTCGATCCCTGGCCTCGCTCAGTGGGTTCAGGATCCGGCGTTGCCATGAGCTGTGGTATAGATTGCAAGACACAGCTCGGATCCCGCGTTGCTGTGGCTGTGGCGTAGGCCGGCGGCTACAGCTCCTGTTAGACCCCCTAGCCTGGGAACCTCCATATGCCGCGGGTGCGGCCCTAGAAAAGGCAAAAAGACAAAAAAAAAAAGGTAATCTTTTGTGATGAATCTATATATGTATGTGTAACTGGGTCACCACGCTGTACAGTTGAAAAATTGATAGAAAACTATAAGCCAGCTATAACGGGAAAAAAAATTTTTTTAATTTTTTAAAATATCAGTATTATGTTATTAAACACAGTAAAATTCCAATATTTAGTGATATACAGCATCTTAAAAGTGCATCTCTTTCATTGCATCATGGTGTGGGATATGTCAATAAAAAAATATTTCTGATAAAATTTTTTAAAAAAGTAATCTTTTAAAGAGATCGCAAAACATGGAAACGGTGGTGTGGGCACTGAAGCTGGCCTCATCCTTCTCTAGTGTTCTGCCTTTTTTTGATTTTCACTTAAAAAACGCTATCCCGGGAGTTCCCGTGGTGGCGCAGTGGAAACTAATCCAGTTAGTATCCATGAGGATGCGGGTTCCATCTCTGCCCTCGCTTAGTGGGTCGGGGATCTGGCGTTGCCGTGAGCTGTGGTGTAGGTCGCAGACGCAGCTCGGATCCTGCGTAGCTGTGGCTGTGGCATAGGCCGGCAGCTGTAGTTCTGATCCGACCTAGCCTGGGAATTTCCATATGCCGCTGGTAAGGCCCTAAAAACCAAAAAAAAAAAAAAGAAAGAAAGAAAAGTAAAAATTGCTATCCCTGCTCTTTCCAGCAGCCACCCGCACCCCATGCCCAGGGCCTCCTCACAGAGGTGTATACCGCCTGTCTCTAGGAGACGTCATCTGTGTGGCCCACCTCTGAAGGGCACTCCCAAAAGTCGTGCAGAAGCTTTAGCCATTTAATGACCTTAGCTATCAGGGACAATCGTTTGAGAAACATGTGGGCTGGCCACGCTCTCTGTAGGCACGCTTCCTTTTCTTTGCTATCCCTCTGAAGAACAGAACCTGGGGGTCACGGACCAGCTTAAATGAAGCTCCTGAAAGTGACTGTAGATTTGGACTTTTTTTTTTATATGAGGTTTTGTAGGTTTCTTTAGCTTTTCAAGGAGTGCTATGATTCCCAAAGGCTTAGGAACCACTGCCGGAAGACCCTCGCAGGTGCGAGGCATACAGGCGTTCAGTGTGTACCTGTGACAAACCCTCAGCGCCCCGCAACACGAGCCCCAGGCTCGAAAACACAGCAGGACAGAACCCTGTGTCTGGAATCTTGTCATGAACTCGACAGGGGCAGATTCATTACCTCACCATTTAAAATCTCTTCAGCAGCGAAGAGGTTGATCTAATTGTGGGTTCGGAAGAGCCAGGCACAGTGGGGGGAACTCCACAACTCACAGCCCTCAGCTCAATGTTAAAAAACACTCTGCAAAATTTTGAGGTTTCCTTCAAGGGTAGGAACCTAAAAATGAAATACAACAACTACTCTAGTAGTTAACTCTGGGTGTATGATGGCCGGGGACAGGGGAAGGGGATTAGAAGTTGTTTTTAAGCACAATAATGTCTTTTTTTTTTCTTTTCTGCGTTTTGGCATTTTAGGGCCGCACCCAGGGCACGTGGAGGTTCCCAGGCTCGGGGTCCAATCGGAGCTGTAGCTGCCGGCCTACGAAACAGCCACAGCAATGCAGGATCCGAGCCGCGTCTGCGACCTACATCACAGCTCACGGCAACGCCAGATCCTTAACCCAGAGCAAGGCCAGGGATCGAACCCTCAACCTCATGGTTCCTAGTGGGATTCGTTAACCACTGCGCTACGACGGGAACTCCCCAAGCACAATAACTTCTATTGCAAAAGCTTTTCTCTTCACTCCCAAGTCAGAACAACGACTGCATGTAAAGACAGAAAACAAGATCTTGCTGTACACAAACCCTACATGGTTCCCAATAATGACACCACGAAATGGTACAATGAAAAATATTTAATGCACAAAAAAAGCGCAACCGAAAAGATGGGTATTAAAAGCATTACACAGTGCAAAAACAAAAAGGCACAGAGCTATTACCTTAATGATGCTTACAAAGATTAGGCAAGAACTCGTGAAAATGTCTCCTTTCCTCATCTGGTGAGCTGGTCACTATTCGAAGTTATTTTAAATTACCTTTTCCTGCCCATTTTATGAAACCGCATCTGCCTCATCAGATATGTTATTTGAAAAACTGCATGTTTGCTACGTACTGACAGTGCATTTTATGCCACCCACTCAAGTGCACGTAAGACAGAGAGTTTTTCGTATACCAAGATCCTAGCAAGGCGGTGATAGCAACCACCTAGGTTTACATACACATTTCTCTCAGACCCTAGAGGCAAAACTCTTCTAGACAGGAGCCTCGTGTCAAGGAAAACCTATCTGAGCTAGAGGCGTGTGTAAAAGGAAGCCACAGAGGCTCTTGCTAGGCGGTACAAAGGGGAGCTTGTGCTCAGCTGCTAGGACACGGGGTATTCAGATTATGTACCCCTGCAGTTAGACCTACCAGAAGCTTAGCAACTTCTAATACCTGATTCAAGGCAACTCAAGGCTACGCTGCTGCTCGTATGTAATCCCTACAACACACCATGAGGTAGGAGGGGCAGTAGACTCATTTCACAGACGGCAAAACGTGGAGGCTGCAGGAGGTCGAGACTGCGACTCAGGACGGCGGGGCCTTAGCCTTTATCTCTGCCCAGAAGGCACCTGACAGTGCCGAGCTACAGACTGGAAGGGTCCTATTCAGAGGCTGCCTTGCCAAGTGCTGAGGAGGCCAGAGACACTGCTTTCCTCCCTTAAAACACTTTCTATTACTTTCTAGAGGGGGGAAGGGGAGAAAAAAAGAAAATAAAAAGGGAGGTGCTTTGATTCTTTAGGAAAAAGGAAGTGGAAAAAATGGAGGGAACTGTGTGTGGGGGGGAAGAATCCTCCTGTAGGAAGAGGACAAGCTGACCTGAATTTCTTAACACCGAGACAAAAGAGGAAGTAACTCCCGTTGCCTCCACCATATACGTGAATCCTCGACTCCAAGTTTTTTACCACGTGGGGAGCTCTGCTGTCACGGCTTTCCTTCCTACTGCTAGAAGAGACCGCCTGATGCAGGAACAGAAACAAACGTTCCCAGGATCGAGTGGCGACACAGAAGGCTCCTGGTATAAAAGCAATACCCAGAAGTAAATAATAACCTGACCTCCAAGGAAAAAAGAGCAATAGTAAGGAAGGAAGGAAGGGGACCTGTCTGACATCTAAGTACTTACTGTTAAAAAAAAAAAAAAAAACACCTTGGGATAAGAAATCAGATTCCCTGATAAACTGTTATAATAATGCATTTGTCAAATTACAGCAACTATTCTGCAAAGGGAATTGCTCTGGCAGCACTGCTTGTCCCTTTTTAGGATCCTCGACCCATTCCACCCCAAGAAATGAGGAGTTCTACTTCATCTGCTATGCTCCCGGGAGACGGTGAAGACAGATACTAGATGAATGAAAACAATGTGCAGAAGCAGCATCTTTGATTTCAGATAAGCTACCAGGAAATATTAACCACCTCTTTCCACAGATACGCTTCCTTCCCTAGAACACTTTAGTCATTCAAAAGGCTCTTGATAGAGGTACGGTAAACCCAAGTGTAGGTTTATTATAATATTTTCTGTAACAATGCCACATGCACCAATAGTGGCATTATTTGGGATTGCACAATTATTGCATTAAAAGACCTGAAAATGCTTACAGGACACTCTCCCACAGGAGAGAAGAGACCCGATGGCTCCTAGAAAAGAAGATAGCAATGGCAAACGAGGAAAGTTCTGTCAACAGAAAGGACATCTCAAGGCAACCTGGAAAAACTATTCCCACATTAGTTCTTGAGAGTCATTTGAACCACTACCTCAGAAAACCCTCATTTCCAGTTTAGCTTTGGGGCCTCTGATATTACTCCTCATATGCTAAACTGCAATTAAGCTAATCATAAATCTAGGAAATTCCAGCAAAGTAACCTCAACATATCATATACTCTACGGCAGTGCAAAATTCCAGACGTTTGTAAACATTTTACATGTTACTTTTGGCACAGGGGAGAGCTGGCAGGTTCCTTTATCTCTGAAGTGCAGATTCTAAACACGGCTAGTTCATAGCCATTTTCAACAAAAGCATTAACAGTCTCGATAGTGTGTGTGCACATATGTACATTCGTGAACGGGAGAGCCATCAAAATGAATTCTTGAGGACATAAGTCTGAACAATTAATAGATGGTTGGCTAGATGGAAAACAAGAGATTCACAGTATCTAAAGCCATACACTTTCAGAAGTTCATAAAACTCTCTGTGGAGGAAAAAACAAATAAACACCCAAGTATCTGGTTAACGAGGTTCGTCCTTTCTAAAGAGAACCACGAGGTATAACACTACGATAGCTTTGTAAAACCCAAGATCTAACATTCACCAATTTCTCATTAGTGACTGTCAAAGGAGCCAACACTGCATTGAAGTGACATTTAAAAGTTACACATGGGAGTTCCCGTCGTGGCTCAGTGGTTAACAAACCTGACTAGCATCCATGAGGACGCGGGTTTGATCCCTGCCCTTGCGCAGTGGGTTAAGGATCCAGCATTGCCGTGAGCTGTGGTGTGGGGTCGCAGACATGGCTCGGATCCCACGTTGCTGTGGCTCTGCTGAAGGCCTCAGCTATAGCTCCGACTGGACCCCTAGCCTGGGAACCTCCATACGCTGCGGCTATGACCCTTAAAAAAAAAAAAAAGGAAGTTACAAATGATTCTCACCTTTAAAAATAAATTCTTACAAACAAAATAATGTCCCACAAAGCATTACACACATCTAAATATACATAAATTATTACTAAGATAATATTTCAAATGCTTGGCAGTGATTCAGTCTCACATTACATGAGCTCATAGAAGTTTGTACGCTGGCCTAGCTGGATGCTGACCCCTTGTTCAAGCCTAAGATTGGGAACCTATGATATTCAATAGACGAACTGTGAAGACACTGTAATATCAGTTTAAAGCCTTGATCTAAGATTTGTATAAAGTCTGATTTAAGTGTTAAATACAAACACAAACCAAAGGTTGTAAGTAAAGTGTAAGCAGAATGAGTTAACATTTAAAGAGACAGAAGGCATTTTTAGATAATCTAGAAATTTACTGTTACTGTCATTTCTTTTCTTTCTTTCTTTTTTTTTTCTTTTTTGTTCTTTTTAGGTCCGCACCTGCAGCATATGGAGGTTTCCAGGCTGGGGGTCAAATTAGAGCTGTAGCTGATGGCCTACGTCACAGGCATAGCAATGCCAGTTCTGAGCCCCATCTGCGAACTATAACACAGCTCACAGCAACGCTGGATCCTCAACCCACTGAGAAAGGCCAGGGATCGATCCTGCATCCTCATGGGTGCTAGTCAGATTCGTTTCTGCTGAGCCACAACAGGAACACCAGGATTTGTCATTTCTGTTCTGAACTTTTTGTCCGGGATAACAGGCTCATACATATTAATTTAAACAACGAAAATAAGAAATTTAATGCTACTATGGGATGATTTCACTAATCACAAGTCTATAAGGTGATGCAGCAGAAATGATAACTCCACTGACACCTACGTTAACAGATCCTTTCCTGGCAATCAAAGACACACCTGGAGCACTGGAACTCGAGGTTCTAGCCCTGGTCCAGTGCAGTGGGTTAAGGATCCGGCATGTGGCAACTGCTGCTTGGATCTGTTCCCTGGTCCAAGAACTCCGTATGCTATGGGGTGACCAGAAAAGAAGAAAAAAAGACTTCTGCCTCAGCACGGCTCACCTATAACTAGAAGCCTATGGCAATTTCATGTCCAAATGAAGACATCTGAGAATGAAAGTGGAGATTCAGAGACAAACTAGATAGGATGCTGGGAAACAGTAAACTGGCGTAGGAGGGTTCTGTGCTAGACACATGAGAGAAGCTTCAACTATCTACACATACAAGTGAAATTTTTAAACTTTTTCTTACACAAGTTTTCTAAAACACCGCAATTTTATATAAGAGGAATCAGGCTGTAGAAATGCAGATCCCCAGTTCTCCTTTCTCCCCCTTAAAGTTACCACCACAAAGGCACCTGACTGGCAAAAAATAAAACAAAACTGAGGGCCATCAAACTATTATGAAGAGAATAATGATGGGGGAAAACAGGGTAGAAAGCAACACGACTACATTTCTAGAGCGCTTAACCACGGTATAACAAAACACTGCACTCAGTGAGGTGACTATTCCTATCCAGAGGGAGAAATTGTTGCCCCTAATGCCTGGAGAGAGAGACAGAGACCCGAGCTGCACTCCCCAAGAAGGATAAATACTGGAGAAAAGAGCTCGGGCTCCTCTATCGCCTTTCCTTGTCTTCCCAGGGAGAGGAGTAATTTGTGTGATTAGAGAAGAGCTTACTGGGCCTTTTCTCTTCAAGAAGGGGTTAAAAGTCTCTATTCTCTCTAAGTCCTATTTCGGCTACAACTAATGTTCTCAGGTTATTAGTTGTTCCAAATTCAATAAGCACCATCACTTAAATATTTAACAAATACAGAGAAGCAAGAACAGTTTAAAGTTCTAGTGGTAGCTCTAACAGCTGTGACTCTCAGCAGTCACTTTTCCTCTTAGCCTCATGTGCAAAATAAAAAGGGCAGACGACATGAGTGCACTCTAGTTTTAAAATGCTGTTATCTTCGACAAAACTACCCCTCTAGGAATTAAAATACAATACTAAATAAAAGGACCCTTCTACCTCCTGAACCCGAAAATCCCTAGGCCAGACAGACCCTCAGGGATCAAAGAGTGGGAGGGGGGAGTGGGGGGGTGGAACCTTGGTGCAGCGGGTTGAGTTGGGCTTTTAACAAGCAACTCAGATGATTCTTATGACTGTTAAATTTGATAATTCTAGGATCTTGGTCTTTAAAATGACCATATTCATAGCCCTGGGCATATACTAAGATCGTTTCTGTCAGGAAAGCAGATAGGGATGTTTAAAAGGAAAAAAACTTGAAGACAATCAATTTCTATACATATCATCCTAAGATCTATGCGCTCTTCAAAGCTATCATTTCTCTTTCATTACTTTCCTTTGCACAAAAGCCATACTCCCTATTTTCAAAAGAAAGGCTGCCGGGAAGTTCCCGTGTGGCTCAGGGGTTAAGGAAGGAGCCAACGTTGCCACTGCAGCTGCAGCACAGACTGCAACTGTGGTGAGGGTTCAGTCACTGGCCCAGGAACTTCCACGTGCTGCAAGTTTGGCCAAAAAAATAAATAAATAAAAAAGGCTGCCGATGACGCATTTAGAATCTATGGGGCGCTGCCTCAGAATATAAAAAACTTTACGGGCATCAAACTAAAGACAAAAAACCCCAGAGGACCTCCAAAACCATGAGCACAGAGTCCAGCAAAGAGCTCTGGTTAACAGCTCTGTGTCTCGAGATGGGATTAAGACGGCAGAACAGAAGGACTGGAGCTCACCTGTTCTCATAAAAATAACAATTACAACACATGCTGAGGAGCCTTCAACCAAATGGACTGGAAACTTTCAAAAAGATATTCTACTCCAGAAGACAAAGCGGAGGTCACATCAAGATGATCTTCAGTCCATAATTTCTGTGGCTAGTTTTCTTTCAACACTATTGCCGGTGGTGGGGTAGTCAAACTAAATCAAGCATCAGAAAATTCATAAAAAGAAAAAATAAAACCACTCTGCACCTCATCTCTCTTAGAACTGTCATTGAGAAGGTTGTACCAAAGATGTATGTAATACATTTAATTGAATAAAGTCAAATATTCTGACTGAAAACCAAATCTGATTCGGCTGAATAGTTTTATAATGAGAACAGGCTTTGCCAGTTTATATGACATGACTTTTTCTATAAATTCAATCAGCTAAATCTGCAAATTCAAGGTTCTGGTAAAAATATCTTTAAAGCACATCTACAATGTAGCGGATAGTATATCCTCTGTAAGTACTTACATTTATTTAAAAAATTTAGATGTCAAATAAAATATGTGCAAAAGGAAAAGTACCTGAGGGTGAGCACCAGGAAATGGCAGTCCCAGAAAGGGACACAAGAGAACATTCTGAGGTGACAGGGAAGTTCTACTGCTTTTTTTATTTTTTTATTTTTTTTTTGTCTTTTTGCCTTTTTTATGTGGAGCCGCACCCGCGGCAAGTGGAGGTTCCCAGGCTAGGGGTCTAACAGGAGCTGTAGCTGCCGGCCTACACCACAGCCAATCCGAGCCGCATCTGCAACCTTCACCACAGCTCACGGCAACGCCGGATCCTTAACCCACTGAGCAAGGCCAGGGATTGAACCCGCAACCTCATGGTTCTTAGTCGGATTTGTTAACCACTGAGCCACGAAGGGAACTCCAGTCAAGAAGGGAACTCCTCTACTGCTTATTTTAGGTGGCTACTCAGATGTCGACAATTCATCAGAAGGGAACACTTCTTTTTTTATTGTTTGCTAATTATATTTCAATTTTTAAAATGTGCAAAAGGCTACCTACACTTTTTCAAAGTTCTTTGTGGGGCATGTTAGCAAAAATGTCTGATACCATTGCTCTAGGCACACATGGAAGAAATCTCTTGTTTTTCCAGACTTTATAAAAATATCGGTTTCTCTGAACCATGTAGCCTAATTGCACCATAAAGAGATCTGCAACACTACAGGACTTGACTAATCAACTTATGTTGGATTCTGATGCCTTAGAACATTCCCTAACAGAAAAGAAGAGCAGGGAATAAATGAACTAAAGAAACGATTAATCGTCTACTATTTTGGAAAATGAAAGGATGACTATATTTGTTTGTACTGGCAGTTGCTCTCTCCCAGATCCTCATCTTTGAGAAGAGAATTAAGTGATTAACTAACAGAAAAGAAGAGCAAGGAATAAATGAACTAAAGAAATGATTAATCGTCTACTATTTTGGAAAATGAAAGGATGACTATATTTGTTTGTACTGGTAGTTGCTTTCTCCCAGATCCTCATCTTTGAGAACAGAATTAAGTGATTAACTTATCTTTTCATGTTAATGGAGTCTCCAAACCAATAACCTAGTTTTAAGGAACTTACTCTCCAAATTCCATATACGTTTGCAAGGCAAAGGGTTCCGGAACACAGATATTTACATGAATAAATGAAAGCAGGCAATGGGTGACTCAATACTGGTATCCGATGCATAACCTAACCATTCCCCTTAATATCGCTCTGTAATTCACTGATTCAGCTATGCTATAAATACCTTAATAACCAACTGAATCTCTTTCTTGCAAATAGGGCATGAAGCTCCAGCCTTCTTTAATTTTCTGGCACAATGAAAACAAGTGACAAGATGGCCTGTCCTCCCATGAATAATGTTCCCATCACGTGGTCTTTTCTCACATAGACTACACGGCTTCAAGAGATTCTGGCAATCCTCCATGTTTTCTGTATCCGTTCTCTGTTCAAAAAGGGTATCTGATTGTTCCCCCATGCTCGATATGGTCTCTTGGCTTTCAGAACTGTGAGCCAAATCCAAGAATTCCACAGAGCTGCAGGCACCAAAACACTTGGGTTTTTCTTCTTTGATATATGTATCTTTAGGCCTCACGACTGGAGCTGATATGGTTCTTCTGCAGTCAGGGACATCAATTCCTTCATCTTCTTGCTTTCCAGGTATGGCCGTGATGTCAGATGTGGACAGAGAGTGTGCTAACTTAGAGCAGTCTGAGTACCAATCCTTCCTCAAGGCCCAGCAACGAAAACAGTACCTCTTGCTTGGAGAGTTATACTTCTTGCACTCAGTACACTGCCACTCATCCTACAACGACAAAGGTGGCCAGTTAACACTCAGTGTGAACACAGTGCTGAGGAAAAGGGGGCAGAGGCCAAAGTCTCATCACCTCACACTAAGCCAGTAAGAGTTCAGACGTTTCACACCAGTGGTCAAGCCTGGAATCTGAGCAAACTCTACAGCTACACATCGGAAAGTCTTGAGAAGCTTTACAATGATAGTGACACAACTGCCAAAATTTGGTGTAGCTATCCCGAAGAAATTTAAATTATTTTAGCTTTCTATCTGGTCTGAGTACAAGTTACATTGTCTGCTTTTCCCCACTGCCTTCTTTTTAGGTCATTTCTCGTTGTACAACTTACTCTTTTACTGAGCAAGAGGCTAAAGAAAGATGACACTCCGTCACTCTTTCCCACTCACTAAGAAACATTATAAAATTTGTCAAAAGAGGAAGCTAATATTACAATGAGATTTGAAAACTACTACATTTACTTAATGCTCTCTCATGGCTCTCAGCATCACAGGTAGCAAACTGTATGCCTAAATCACATTCTCTGAAAAATGACTGTTCTTGTCCTTGAATGCCAAGTAAATTTTCCCCCTACTTCTCCATACACCAATTAGGAGATACCAGAGCTCAATGAATTTTAAAAGCCTCGCTTAATTCAAAGGTAGCTACCTGGAACAAGTCAAGAGTATTTAATGTGGATAATTGCCTGGTTTTGACAGGATCAATGATTTGACACACGCTGACTTGATTACTTTCAGAACGAAGGCCAAGCACTTAGAGTTGAGAAGTCATAACTCAACTGCCTATACCGAGAGGCAGGGACACAACCATTTGTTAAACTGGGATGTTCTCCAGAGAGCATCAGAACATTCTTGCCAGTTCAAGATCCTCAGATCTCGTCTGAAATGCTATATCAATACTCAAAGGAACTCCATAAAGATTTGGAACTCTTAATTAATGGTCTGTCACAGTTTAATTGGCATCACTTTTCTTTTTTAGTAGTACACGAAATAATAGGGCTTATTAAATTCCATGGCAGCTCTGAATTGATGAAATACAATCTGTTTGCCTAAATAGGTTTTCTGGGCCCAAGTGGCCTCAAAAGTCTGATTAAGACGGAAAACAATTATCTCTGTTATTTGCATTGTGGCCAGGAACGCTTAATACACCAGTACATCCCACTTTATTAGTCAGCTATGCAGAGACAAATAATTCACAATGAATTATTACCATCACCGGTAGGTCAGTAGTGGTGCGGTGGGAGCTGGGGACAAGATCAACATTGGAGACGACCTAAAACGTTTATACCCCCACGCAGCAGAATGTAAAATGCCCTCCTGGAGTTCCCTTCGTGGCTCAGTGGTTAACGAATCCGACTAAGAACCATGAGGTTGCGGGTTCGATCCCTGGCCTTGCTCAGTGGGTTAAGGATCTGGCGTTGCCGTGAGCTGTGGTGTAGGTTGCAGACGCGGCTCGGATCCCGCGTTGCTGTGGCTGTGGCGAAGGCCGGCAGCTACAGCTCCTGTTAGACCCCTAGCCTGGGAACCTCCATATGCCGCGGGTGCGGCTCTAGATAAAGGCAAAAAGACAAAAAAAAAAAAAAAAAAATGCCCTCCTGATCCTTCTGCCACCACCCTCCTTCCCACAGGGAGTTAGCCGAGGGAAGTGCTAAAAGGGAAACGGGGAACGAGTGTGAAAGGAAAGGCAAGGCATACATTTGAGCCTAAACTTGAGCTGCCAATTTGTAACAAATCCATACCTATTACCTAATAGCTTCATAAACAATCTTTGTTCATTAGCCCTCCATTCATATAAACCTGTGTGGAAATTAAGTCATTTTCCATTTGTTTCTATTTAAGAAAGCATCAAAGTATTACTTTCATACTTGACAAAGAATTTTAAACAGCTTGTGGGTCTATCTTTGGGACTAGACAGGTGTTCGACGGGAAAAGTAGAACAGGACTGCTCTGCGTAACTGCGTATTCACGGCATAGGGTCCGGAGATTTGATCTCAGGGAGAAAGGCACTTAAGCCATCCCCTTTCAAGGCAGGTTCGGGACTAGATGGACTCATCCCATTCTCTTCACAAATTCCAGTAAGAATTTCTAACAAGATGTAAAGAAACACTATCTCCTAACACCTAAGAAAAGTAGAAAGAAGTTGGGGGGAAACAGATTCTTCAACAAGTAAGCTGCTGGGCCATTCACATATGAAGGTGCAGAGGGAATAAAACAGCCCTTTTACTAGAAATGTATACCTCAGAGGTAACTTCTATATCGGTATCATCATCTATGGACTTAGAGTCCTCAAGGTCATCATCTTTCTCCGCTTCAATCACCTGCCAAAGCAAGGACATCACTTAGTAAGGTTTACCTATTTTAGATGAGGTTATTACCTGAGAGCAAAAAAGACAGTAGAGCTTCAAGTTTAAAACTCACAATCTGCTCCCATCACTAGCACTTAAAAAAGAGACAGCTTAAAAAGGCAAAAAAAAAAAAAAAAATTACCAGGAGTTCCCGTTGTGGCGCAGCGGAAACAAATCCGACTAGGAACCATGAGGTTGTGGGTTCAATCCCTGGCCTCGCTCAGTGGGTTAAAGATCTGTCTTTGCTGTGAGCTGTGGCGTAGGCCAGCAGCTGTAGCTCCGAGTAGACCCCTAGCTTGGGAAGCTCCACATGCTGCGGGTGCAGCCCTAAAACTACAAAAGGCAAAAAAAAAAAAGGAGACAGTTTAGATGGGAGACCAAAAACACGATTCTGCACAAACCTAGCTGGCACTTCAGCAGAATAAATGCTTGAAAAGCACCTAGAAGGGTGATCAAATATCTTCTGCATTCAGAAGCGAAAGGGTTCCCAAATTTATGACCTTAAAATAAATAATATCAGAGTACAAATCTTTTTTTTGTTTGTTTTTTTGTCTTTTTGCCTTTATCTAGAGCCGCACCCACTGTCCTCATGGTTCCTAGTCGGATTCGTTAACCAGTGAGCCATGATGGGAACTCCCCCCCAATTTTTTTAATAAAATAAAAAAAGTAGTAAGAACTTATCTGCCTAGTTCCATCTAGGTATAAAACAGGTATGGAAACTATTGAGAAATCTAAGAAATAAGGATGTTTATTTTCCTATAGGTTGTTGCGGCCATGTAGAACTTTGCCTTCTTAGCAAAACAAGGTCTCCAGAAGAAAAAAACCCCATGGGGGAGCTCCTGTCGTGGCTCAGTGGTTAACGAATCCGACTAGGAACCATGAGGTTGCGGGTTCAATCCCTGGCCTTGCTCAGTGGGTTAAGGATCCGGCGTTGCCGTGAGCTGTGGTGTAGGTCACAGACACGGCTCGGATCCTGTGTTGCTGTGGCTGTGGCATAAGCTGACAGCTACAGCTGTTAGACCCCTAGCCTGGGAACCTCCGTATGCCGCGGGTGCGGCTCTAGATACAGGCAAAAAGACAAAAAAAAAAAAAAAAAGAAAAAGAAAGAAAACCTCCACAGTAAGAGATGAGACAAGCAGGAAAAGACCAAAGACAAGCTTCTAACAAATTAGGAGCTTTACCCATGAAGTCCTATCCTATTTTTAAGACAGGCTTAGTTAACTGAGTGTCAATCTTAAAACTGGATATAGGAAAATATTAAAAAAATAAAAGGGAGGATACATGAGTCATTTGTCATACAAAGCAGCATAGTGTCAGGTCGCTGTATCTGAACAGATTACACTGTATGCAAGAAAATACAATCAAGGTGAAGTTTTTCCACAACATACCTTTTTCTCTCTCACCTTCCCTACTTCTTCACTTGTTTGTTCAGCATCAGCAGCTTCAACTTTTATTCCAACACCAAACTGCTCTGATACAGACTCATTCAAAAACCACAAGTCATCTGTGGTGTCTGAAACAATGGCAGTACCGATATCCTACAAGAAGACAAAAACATGAGTTTTTGTAGTCAGGCTTATCAGGCATGTTTTACCAACATAAATGAACCCACAACTCAACATCCTCACACGTCTTGAAGAACGCCTGGCCTTTCTGCAACAGATTATCTATTCATTCTACAGATATCGACTTGGCACCTACTATGGATAAACTGATGGGAGGATAAAAGAAATTCCTGGCAAGGAATTTCCTATTTTAACAGTAAATCAGGCATAACACCCGAGAAAGAGTATTAACGCACTTAAAGGCACTTAGAAGCTAAAAACTTCTAATTGCTCAACTAAACAGAATCTATTCTCTATATTCCTTTCTACAGGCGGCTCTCTGAGGACCTAGAAACTTTCTATTATTCATGACATGTTTTCCTTTAATAGTCAATGATGTTTATTAAAGAAATATGAGAAATGGCATATTTCATATTAAAAAAATGTGATGGCAACTCAAACCTTTGGCCCGCTTTCTGAATTCCTTTTTTAGAAAGAAAGATTTTATTGAGGTAAAGTTGGTATAAAACACTTCTTCCTATTTTTTTTTTTTGTTGTTGTTTTTAGGGCCGCACTTACAGCATATGTAAGTTTCCAAGCTAGGAGGTGAATCAGAGCCAAAGCTGCAGGCCTACACCACAGCCACAGCAATGCAGGATCCGAGCTGTCTCTGCGACCTATACCACAGCTCACCACAACGCCAGATTCCCGACCCACTGAGTGAGGCCAGGGATCAAACCCTTCTCCTCATGGATACTAGTCGGATTCATTAACCACTGAGCTGACTAGTATCCACGACGGGAACTCCCTCATGGATACTAGTCAGATTCACTTCTGCTAAGCCACTACACGAACTCCATAACACTTCTTTCTTAACAACTTTAAATATACCTTTCTGCTTTCATCTGTGGACATCCTGACATATTTTCCCACTATTCATAAGAGCCAGCTTATTATTTTGCCACTATTACATGTCCATTTATTTACTGAAAAAATACCCACTGCCTATTAGGTGTCAGATACTGCTCTAGGTACTAGGCAATAGAATAGAGTGGGCAGTAATACAAAAGTCCTGCACTTACATTTCAATGGGGTCAAACAGATAATAAATAAAAACATAGGGGAGTTCCCATCGTGGCGCAGCGGAAACGAATCTGACAAGGAACCATGAGGTTGCGGGTTTAATCCCCAGCCTTGCTCAGTGGGTTAAGGATCCAGTGTTGCCGTAAGCTGTGGTGTAGGTCGCAGACGCAGCTCGGATCCCACATTGCTGCGGTTGTGGCATAGGCCGGCGGCTGTAGCTCCAATTCGACCCCTAGCCTGGGAACCTCCATATGTTGCAGGTGCGGCCCTAAAAAGCAAAAAACAAAAAACAAAACAAAACAAAAAAAACATAGTAGTAGTTCTACAAAGTGAGAAGTGCAATAGAGAATATTAAAAAAAAAAAAAAAGAGGAAAATGGTGATAACTTGAATTAGGGTGTGACAGCGGAAGTAATAAAAAGTGACTAGTTAGATTTCAGATATATTTTAGATAAGGATCTGATCACCACAATGTGGTTTATGACAGAGAAAGAAATCAATGATATCCCTTGATATACGGCTGAAAGAACTGAATGGAAGGTAGATATAAGAAAAAGGAAATGCTAAATAGGAGTGTTGGTTTAAAAAAATTGAGAGTTTTATTCTGAACATGTTTAAAGTCAGATCACCTAAGTGCTGAGTATTGAACAGGCAGCTGGTATGGCAGCTGGGCACTGAGGACAGAGGTCAGAGCTGAAGATAAAGATTTGGGCATTGTATGCATAAAGATGGTACTTAAAAGTTGTAGCACCAGGAGTTCTCATTGTGGCACAGCATAAATGAATCCAACTAGGAACCATGAGGTTGTGGGTTCAATCCCCGGCCTCGCTCAGTGGGTTAAGGATTCAGGGTTGCCATGAGCTGTGGTGTAGGCCACAGACATGGCTCGGATCCTACGCTGCTATGACTGTGGCGTGGGCCAGCAGCTGTAACTCCGATTCAACCCCTAGTCTGGGAACCTCCATATGCCATGGGTGTGGCCCTAAAAAGCAAAAAAAGAAAAAGGGGGGGGATTCTTAGAGGACAAAACATATGATCAGGAGTAACCAAGAATGTTATTCTTTCAAAAGAAAAGAAAAGTTCCTCTTCAGATGTCAAATTTACCTGATTTGTCTGTAAATCAGTTGAGCCATTACTTCTAGGCGTATAGTTGTTTCTCAAGTTTCCCAAAAACCACCAAGGCAGGCCGGCTACATCCCACTCCTCAAACCCGAGGTCTAGTCTTGATGTCTCATCTTGGGTTAAATTTTCTACCACATCTTCACCTACAAAAGCCAAATGAAAAGGATGATAACTCTGCACCCAACACCTAAGAATCAAGACTTTACGATATTTACAATCTATTTTTATAAGACAAGGAGTTCCCTGGTGGCTCAGCAGGTTAAGGATCCAGTGTTTTCACTGCTGTGGTGTGGATTCAATCCTTAGCCCAGGATCTTCTGCATGCCACAGGTATGGCCCTAAAAAGAAAAAAAAAAGGATTACTAAATGGTCATTCAGTGGCATTTAAAAAAACCTTATTACTGGAGTTCCTGTTGTAGCGCAGAAGAAACGAATCTGACTAGGAACCATGAGGTTGCTGGTTTGATCCTTGGCCTCACTCAGTGGGTTAAGGATCCAACATTGCCCTGAGCTGTGGTACAGGTTGCAGAAATGGCTTGGATCCCGCATTGCTGTGGCTGTGGCATAGGTCGGCAGCTGTAGCTCCGATTAGACCCCTAGCCTAGGAACCTCCATATGCCACAGGTTAAGCCCTAAAAAAGACAAAAAAATAGAAAATCTCTAGTATGATTATAACTAAAGAACGACGTGCTCTAGTACACGATACCTGACAATGGCTTAACCCAGGGGACTGCAGAGTGGCCCGGTCCTTGACAGAGAAGCAAAGTGGTACAGACCACGATGGGTAATCACCAGGTGGTCAAGGGAGGCTCCCTGGCACCACATATATTTTCAGACATTTCTCAAAGAATCCATGTTTTGATAGGTAACAACCACTATGAAACGCTGAACTGTAGACTGTCCAAAGAAATATATACATATGTCCCCTCTGGCTCAATGGGCTCTTCGGATAATCTAGAAATACTGCAAATCCAAAACATATTAATAAGGGCCCACATGTTCCAAATAAAAGGTCTCATGTTATACCTCTGAAACAATGTTCAAGGGAGTTACCAACATTAGTTTGTTGCCACCACATGAAATGCTGTTCCGCCTTTCTCAGTGTCCAGCTGATTTCACTGCGCTTTACTCCTTTCCTACTCGCTGACTCTCTTCCACCTCTTCCCAATGCACTAGACATGCCAGTGGCAACCGAAGTTGTTTAAATGTGCTAAACACATGTGCACATATGGTTGGAAAAAATTTGTCATAAACGGCCTCCTCCTTTTGTTCTGACCCCTTCCAGAACAAAAGGTTACTCTGTGTACTCACAAATTATGTTGTTCCTGCCTGTTAAATGGCACACCTGTGCTCAGGGAACCCCGAACTACCTTTTACTTATTCCTTGCTGAAATTACGAGAAACCCTAATTCCTGAGACGGTGCCACATTAAAGTTATTTTCAATCATTCAAGCTCTGTAAGTTCCTGTGAAGGGAATGAAAACAGGCCATTCTTTCCCCATAAAAAGATTCTGCCCTTTCTACCTGTACACCTTTCTGAAAATACAAAGCTATTTATTCTCAAAATTTACATCACAAGCTACACAGACTTTCTTCAACTGACTGTTCTTATACTTTAAATAGCCTTCTGAGTAGAAAATAAGCAAGGACCTATATTTAAAGAAACAATATTACACCTTTAATACCATACAAGCTCCAAGGTAACTAGGCAGCCTAAAATTCAGTTTATATTTAAATGCAATCTGAAGAAAACAATGCAGCATGATAAACAGATTAAATTTTAATTTAGGAGTTCTGTCGTGGCTCAGTGGTTAACAAATCCAACTAGGACTCATGAGGTTGCTGGTTCGATCCCTGGCCTTGCTCAGTGGGTTAAGGATCCAATGCTGCCGTGAGCTGTGGTGTAGGTCATAGATGCGGCTTGGATCCCGCGTGGCTGTGGTGTAGGCCGGTGGCTACAACTCCGATTACACCCCTAGCCTGGGAACCCCCCATATGCCATGAGTGTGGCCCTAGAAATGGCAAAAAGATAAAAATAAATAAAAAATAAATAAAATTTAATTTAACATTTAAAACAATTTTAGAAGCATAATTTTTTGGAATGTTGCCAGAAGTCTAACCTGCCAATTTTGCTAAGGTGAGTCAGGTACCTACACTAAAAACCATCCTGCTGTAAAATATCTTTGAGGGGAGTTCCTGTTGTGGCTCAGTGGTTAACGAGTCCGACTAGGAACCATGAGGTTGCGGGTTCGATCCCTGGCCTTGCTCAGAGGGTTAACGATCTGGCGTTGCCGTGAGCTGTGGTGTAGGTTGCAGACACAGCTTGGATCCAGCGTTGCTGTGGCTGTGGTGTAGGACCCCTAGCCTGGGAGTCTCCATATGCCATGACTGCACCCCTAGAAAAGGCAAAAACACACACGCACAAAAATTATCTTTGAGGAATTTATGATTTTTATATATCTTTGTGGAAAAAATTTTAAGAAATATTTTATAAAGTAGGGTTTTCGGGAAAACTTCCAAAATGTCAGTCAACTCACTTAACCTGACCATATCATATCCAGTATGAATGGCAAAGACCTTATGACTACTGCCCAAAGGCAAAGGAACTATCAGACTTCTATGTCTCATTCTTGGCTCTGAAATATTAAGAATATTTTACCATCTTTGCAAACTTCCAAAGTCTATGAAAATCAGCCCTTGCCTCAGGCAGACAAATAAAAATAAAAATTCTAACCAGATCAAACATATACAGGGGTGCCAAGATTTAAAACGCCAAGGCAGCTGGGTTACCAGGTGGCAAACTGGTAACATGAGGCTATCTTCTAGTAGCTTGCTAGCTAAAGGAAGGCTCTTGCTCCAACCCAATCATCGCGTGTTGCTGAGCAATACCATCTTATTCAAAGTTCGCAGTGGTGACTAGGGTAAAAATTTTCAGAAAAGAATGAAAAATAAGTATGACATATGACCCTGCTACTCCACATGCAAAGAGACGGCATTACTATTTTTGAGTTTTCTACCTAACAGTTGTAATTACTGCTAGTGCTTAATATGGATAGACGCCATTTCTAAAAGTCACCACCAAAAAAGAAAGAGGGAGCTCCCTGGTGGCCCAGTGGGTTAAGGACCTAGCATTGTCACTGCTGTGGCATAAGTTCAATCTCTGGCCCAGGAACTTCTGCATGCTGCAGGCATGGCCAAGAAAATAAAAAATAAAAGAGAGAGAGAGAGAAAGGTCTGCATAGCTTTAATCCAAAACTTACCCTCTCTAGAATTTTTGCATTTATGCTGTGAGGTAGGCAGTGTGGGACTAATATCTTCTTCAGTTCTTTTCCTGGAATTAGAACTTTCTTCTACGCTTTGCTGAAAAGAAGGGAAAGGTGTCTATCAGTGTAATAGAAATGACTGAGACCAGGGGATGTAGCAGTTCCATTCTGGCTCACCAGTTAGTGTGCGACACAAGGGGTTACGCACAAGAAAAGAAAACTCTGAAGTTCACAACAGTCATCAAATAAAGGCAATACCTGTCCTCAACCTACTGTGGGGAAAAAAATCTCCACAAAAGGCTAAAATCTACTGTTAAAAGTAACTTATCAATAAATCCTCTATCTTACACAAAATTAGGCATAATTCAAAAAACATGAAACCCTCGTCATATACCAAGATGATCATAGTTTTCCCAACTTTGGGAAGCTTTAAGAAATGGTCTGACATGAACTTAACAAGCCTGTTAAAAATCTAATACAGCAGTTTCTTCCAACACCTATGTACATACACCATCACACAAACAGGCACAAACAAACCCCAAAGAAAATGCAACTGGAAGAACTGAAGATTAGAAGTGCTACATCCCAGAGAAAGATTCAGAGACTGGAACTCTGTTATGGGCAGAACAGAGAAGGTTCACTCTGTCCCTAGTCTGTGAACTCCCAAGAACCTTTCTTATTAAATTCTTACCACATTCAGTGAAAGGTCTTGGGAATCCAAGATCATAGGTACAGAGAAGGGGCCACTCTGTACAACAAAAGAAGTCACCGTGTGGTGATTTTACCTTCAGGTGGTCTTGACTTGGAATATCCATACTGTGATCCTGTGCGAGAGCGAGAGTCTGAGCAGCATCTGGATAGCAAGTAAAACAAAAGGGAAACCTTCCCTGGTAATAGCCATTCTTTCCACACCAAAAGGGCCGCAGCACACAACCCTGCCGCCAGGTTTGGTCCCTAAAGACGTACTTCTCCATTTTGACTGGACGAGGCTCTCATCCAAAAGGAAAAACCGAAACTAGTAAAAGTGGCATAGACCAAGAGAGGCTATATTCAAAATATATTATCAAAACATACCCTGAAGAAAAGTGAAAAATGTCTAAAAAGTGTTCTTCCATAGCATACTCTCAAATTTAATAAAGAAAGTGATTCTAAGCATGGAAAAAATGGAGAGTATTCTATCACTTATTCCTGTAGGTGTGTTTCCAAATTTGCCTAAATTGTAAACAGTAAGAAAAAAAATTTGGTGTTCTAATTTTTATTTTCAAGTGTTAAAATTATACAGGATTATGAAATCTAAAAATCTGCAATTTTTCCCACTTTCCTTATGACACAATAGCAGCGTTCTCAAGTAAACTTACATTCCAAGTGTCAATGATGATTTCACAGTTCAAATTTCCACCACCTGAATATAGATTAGTTTTTTTAATCAACAAGTCTTATTTTTCCCAGTTCCTATAAACATTTCCCAAGAAGGAAGAGGAGGCAGCTGAAGTTTTTCTCAAGGCCAAAAAGAAGCAAAGAAAAGAATCACCTGAGAGAAATTCTTAGAAAAATGTATTACAAGGCCTTTAAATTTTTTCAAGCAGAACAGAGGATGAAAACTTATCTACGGGAAAAGAACAAGATGCAGAAAACTTAATGACCTGGACCACTCGTTATATAAGGCCATACAGGCACCCAAATAGGTCTATCACAGATTGGGTGCATCAGCTACTATCAGCTCCAGAACTAAGAAACTGTGGAAAATGTCATCCTCAACCAGTGAAGAGGAAGAATCAAGATCCTACAACTAACTGGTCTGACAATTCAGTTCTTTTACACAAAGCAAGCATTTTTCCAAATTGTAATAATAAAGAGCATTATTTCTGGAAACATTTTTAGGGATAAATGGAGATACATTTTTTTGATCACAGGGGTCATCAAAGATCAACCAACGTACAATGCAGTGAAGCATTTCTTTAATAAAGTAATTTGACTCCTGTCATTTCTAGTTCTAAAGACTTACAAGCTTACTTAGGTTAAAACAATTAGAAACAAAAATAAATTATCGGGGAAAGCTACAACGTACAAGGAATTTTTAAATATAAAATTTGTCACACATGTTTCATTTTATTAGAATACATGTGGAAATTCAGAGAAATGATATATAAAGAACCATTTCTTCATTTCTTCGACCATCAAAATAAAAGGTTTATCTCATTTGCAAAGGTATAAAACAGTTGATATGGAAAGCATTTTTCTCATTTGTCCTTTCAAATAAAACACACGCAACCCAATTTCTGAAGAACAACAGAGAAGACCAATCATAACCACTAACATAAGTTCAGGTCCAGAACGGACAATCAATCAAAATTACTTTGGGGCAATTTCCTGGCCTGGTTTTGATCACTGTACTACAGTTATATAAGATGTTACCACTTGTGGAACCTGGATAAAGAATATATGGAACTCTTTTTAATACCTTTGTAATATTTTTTAACTGATATCATTTCAAAATGATAAAGAAGATAATGCTTTAAAGAGTTAATGCTCAGATTTTTTTTTTAATGTGTTAAAAAATTAATTGGGGCAAACTCTTACAAGCAAAGGTTAAAGAAACCTAAGTGTGTAGCACAAACGAAGCGGCAAAGACTGAACAGTCAGAAACATCCGCTCTACTTCTTATCTCATCTTGGACAAATTACTTGTTCTATTTAAAAAAAAAAAACAAACTTCAGTTTCCTCATCTCCAGACCTTCCTTTCCTCACTGAGTTGTTGTGAGGACAGATTGACATGTTTGTTAGAGAAGTGTTCATTTTAATATATGGCATGTTAAATTTTGCTGAGTAAGTGCAAGAAAGAAAATAAGAGCTTCTATTCTAGATATCCAGAGAACAGATAAATCAGAAAGCAAATTATACTGAAAGAATAGATCACCAAAGATAAAATCCTGTGTATTTTAAGCCTGTAGTGACATCCCAGGAAAACCGCACTATTTCACAAGTGACTGAATTTCAATAAAGCACCCTATCATTTGCAAGGCCTTTCCTCTCAAATAGAAATTTATAGCTGGGTGAAGTGGGTAACTGGCTCAATCAAACCAACAGGCTTCAAAATTCAGTAAGTTCAAAATCACATTCTTTTTTTTGGCCACACCCGTGGCACAAGGAAGTTCCCAGGTCAGTGACTGAACCCTTGCTATAACAGCAACGCAAGCAGCTGTAAGGACAACACCAGGTCTTTAACCCACTGTGCCAGAAGGGAACTCCCCCCAAATCACATTTCAATATGAGAGCAAAGTCCCTCTGCTCTCACTTTTAAGTGTAAATCTTTATTAGGAATGGATTTGTTTTCAACCTGTTTCAGTAAACTACTGGAAAATAGCCAATCTACAAGGATTACAAACTTGGGCTTTCTTCAAAGGACAGTGTTATCGCAAATCTAATTTGAAACTCAAAAAAGTGAAAGGAATAGAAAAAGAAAAAAACTTCATTATCTGAGTGAGAGGGTTACATTTCAGTTGCATCCAGTTTATTCACTTGTCTCTAATAGGCCATACTTAAGATTCCAAAGCAGCCAGTTTCCTACACATAAATAAACTCAAAGGGGAGTATTTAAAAGGTATAGAATAAAGCAAAGAATTAGACAAACTGGCATTCAAGTAACACAAAGCTAAAAGCTTTAGGTGAAAGGCTCTTGGGGGACCTTTGTAACAGATGGATCAGGACGCCACATAAGCCCACAGAATCTAAACATCACTGAAGAAGGAATAGGCAGATCTTACATGGCTTTGATGTGATGCAAGAGATGTATAAAGCACCACCTATGAAAACTTCTCCTCAAAAAATTTAAACTTGAATCTATCCAAGCACTATTTGTCACCCAAAACAGAAGAGATAAAGAAACATGTTAAACAACATCACAAGGATACAATCTGCAAACAAGAATGTGGGAGATCCTACAGGAAAAAGGATCCATTTCTTCAATAAATAAATGACATAACAAAAGGAAGGTTAAATTTTACATATTAAAGATACTTCAGACATATCAACCAAATGAAAGCGTGGACTGTGGATCTCAATTTGAACATGTCAAATGTAAAGGACATCTCTGAAATAACTGGGGTTAACCATATACGAACTGGATATTGGGCAGTATTACGAAGTTACGATTTGTTTTATTATTATTAATTTTGTTGGGTGTAATAATTGGTACTGTAGTTATGTTAGAAGGGAAAAAAAGCCCTTATCTGTTAGAGATTTTAAAAGCCTGTGTAGGGAGTTCCCGTCGCAGCTCTAAGAGTTCCTGTTGAGGCTCAGCGGGCTAAGAACCCGACTAATATCCGTGAGGATGTGGGTTCAGTCCCAGGCTGCGCTTAGTGGGTTAAAGATCTGGGGTTGCCACAAGGTGTAGGGTAGTTGGAGGATTCGGCTGGGATCCCGCGTTGCTGTGGCTGTGGTGTGGGCTGGCAGCTGCAGTTCCGATTCAACCCCTAGCCTGGGAACTCCCAAATGCTGCCAGTGCAGCCCTAAAAAGAAGAAATAAAAGACTATGGGTGAAGTAAATATGGCAAAACATTAACAATTACTAAGTCTAAGAGGCGGGCGTTAATTATACTAATCTCTATTTTAAGTATATTTGAAAATTCTCACAACAAAAAGTCAAATAACACAGTGGTAACATCCTGTGTGACAGGCACCCCTCCTAGTCAGGCAAAGTAGCACTCAGTGTCCATCTGGATATTCCTTGTTTTCCCACGATTTGCCCTCTTGAACTCAAGACTGTGATAGAGACTGAAAAAATATGATGTGACATACCTGTAGTAGCAGTAGCTAAAGTGACAAGATTCTTTCTTAGCATATCATAGAGTGGGCTGTCAAAGAGATTAAAAAAAAAAGGTAATAATCCCATGGTTGTCCATTAAAATGTTAAGTATATTTCTAACATGCTATCTCCCGACTTTGTCTATGGTAATATATGAAGAGGCAGAATTTCTTCCCCAGAACAGATTTTTTTTTTTTTTGGCCACGCCTGCATCACGCAGTAGTTCTGGCCCAGGGATCGAACCCACACCACAGCGGTGACCTGAGCTCAGCAGTAGCAATGCCAGATCCTTAACTGCTAGGCCACCAGGGAACTCCAGAATAGATTTTTTTAAACATTAATTATCAACATGTTAATACCCAAGCCCTTGTGTTACTTGCTCCCATTAAAAAACACAATTTCCATTTTCTGATTTCATTTCCTTCCTTAAGTTTTACATTTTATTGGGGATTGGGGATGGAAGGGAGCCTTAGAAGAAAGAGTTCTCACAAAGCTACAGACGGAAAGAGAACACTGGCTTCTCAATCACTAATTAGCTTTTGCCTGTGTAAGTGAATCGCCATTTACCCCGTGGAGCTGGAGAACGCCATGCGACAGGTCAGAACGGCTCTACCATGATTCTTAAGAAGCCCCCTGGCAACCTCACACTGCCCTGCAGTCCCACATTTCTCTTATCAGCTCACTCTTTCTCTGCCACAACTGTGTCACCATATTCTAACCTAGCCACATCAAGCTCCCTCCTGCCAAGGCCTTTACACATGATGTTCAGTCTGTCAGAAGCTCTCCTTCAATTAGCTCCCCCATCTGATTCCAATTTAATCCTTCAGCTCTCAGCTCTAATATCGCTTCCTCAAAAAACCTTTTCTTTATCTCTAAGACCCTAAATCCCATCCCCCAACACAGCGTTATGTACCTCTTTTATGTAACACTTACCACAGTGTAATTTTACCCAGTAATGATGTGAGAATGGGAAGAGTGCCTGCTCTCTCACTGGTCTTTAAGCTCCATACAATCAGAGACTGCTGCTCACTACTATGTCCTCGTGCCTCACAGTCACCTGACATACGTAGTAGGCCCTTAAATATCTGGTGACTAAAGCATTACATAACCATAAATAGCCTATGGAAATTTAGTGCTGAGCTGTAAGCCCCCCAAAAAATAAACAAACCCTCACTCGGTTTACCTTGGATCTTTCACGGAGAAGCTCTGACGGCCCAGCAGTTCTCCCAAAAGATCTCCACCGCAATAGACCATGTGCTGCTCCCGCTGATCATAAAGCTGCTTCACCATTATATACTGGCCTAGATAGTGCATGACCTATATGGGAATAAAACACCATGAAGAGATCTATCCAGATGCCGCCCCATTAATTCACAAATTAATTAAGGAGATAAGGTAGGTGAGTCTGCTAGAGAAAGAAATAACATACTATAGACATGACTGACAGCGTCTGTGTAAGGGGTCCTACAGCAGGATAGTTACCCCCAACTGCTAGTTTCATCTATTTATTATCATTCTGAACACTAACAGACCCGCACCTAACAGAATAGAAAGGTACTGGCCTGATAAGGAGAAAAAGTGGTCAATTAACCTAGTATCCCCTTAAAAATGTTCTCACCAATCCAAATACTGGGGTCTGTTCTATTATTAGAAGTAATGAACTTTTTTTTTTTTTTTTGGCTACACCCACAGCATACAGAAGTTCCTGGGCCAGGGATCAAACTCGCACCGCAGTAGTGACCTGAGCCACAGCAGTGACATCAGATCCTTAACCACCAGGCCACCAGGACACTCAAGTAATACACTTTAAACTTACCTGGATCTTAAAAATATTTCCCAAGTCCAGGAGCAGATAACTACTATAGACTGGTGTGTGTTTATTTTAGTCTTTTTTGGCAAATGCAGTACTACATATGCAGTACAAATAAGCCATGAGCACTATAAGTGAATAAAACATAGAATTTAAGGGTTTATCAAACAAAATTTAGCCCATCTGACCTTTTTAATAAAGTTCACAAAATGGAAGGGAATGTAGACAAAAGTTCATGATTCAAAATTTTTAAATTATCTAATCTTGCCTAATGTTTCCTCCAGATGGTAATTTTTTTTTAATTGCTCACAGCATTGTTAATAAGTGTTAAGCTTTTAAGAAAAGTCAAAAAAAAGCTTAATGATTTTGTTTTCTTTAAGAGTTAGATCTATACCCTACTAAATCTGATCAGTTAGAAGAAATTAACTTTTTTTTGGCTTTTGTCATTTTAGGGCCACACTTGCAGTATATGGAGGTTCCCAGTCTAGGGGTCTAATCTGAGCTGCAGCTGCTGGCCTTCACCACAGCCACAGCAATGCAGGATCCGAGCCATGTCTGCAACCTACACCACAGCTTACGGCAACGCTGGATCATTAACCCACAGAGCGAGGCCAGGGATCGAACCCGGAACCTCATGGTTCCTAGTTGGATTCGTTAACCACTGCGCCATGACGGAAACTCCAGAAATTAACGTTTTAATACTGAGTCTTTTCCACTTAAAGAATTCAATTTGTTTTTGGGTTTAAAAAAAACAAAACTTGGAGTTCCCGTCGTGGCTCAGTGGTTAACGAATCCGACTAGGAACCATGAGGTTGCAGGTTTGATCCCTGGCCTTGCTCAGTGGGTTAAGGATCCGGCGTTGCCGTGAGCTGTGGTGTAGGTTGCAGACGTGGCTCGGATCCCGAGTTGCTGTGGCTGTGGTGAAGGCCGGCGGCTACAGCTCCTATTAGACCCCTAGCCCGGGAACCTCCATATGCCACGGGTGCGGCCCTAGATAAGGCAAAAAGACAAAAAATAAAATAAAATAAATAAAATAAGCAAAACTTTAGAAACTAAATAAGTATTTAAATGCACAAGCGTTCAAACTCACAGTGCTCAGAAGAGTATCTGACACATTTATAATGAAAACTACTGCATTCAATTTCTGCCTGAGAGCATACCCTGTAAATCTTAGACAGTGTCATTTTTTGGATCATGTACACATTTTGCATTTTAATTCTGACATCACAGAACTCATGGTTAATCTTATGTGTAGCTAACACACTTAGTTCAAAAAGAAATTTAAAGGAAACAGAAGTTTAACTTAGGAGTTCCCATTGTGGCTCAGTGGAAACGAATCCAACTAGGAACCATGAGGTTGCGGGTTTGATCCCTGGCCTTGCTCAGTGGGCTAAGGATCCAGTGTTGCCGTGAGCTGTGGTGTACGTTGCAGACACGGCTCGGATCCCGCATTGCTGGGGCCATGGCGTAGGCCAGCAGCTGTACCTCTGATTAGACCCCTAGTCTGGGAACCGCCATATGCCTCGGATGCGGCCCTAAAAAATGACAAAAGACTAAAAAAAAACAGAAGAAGTTCAACTTAGCTTGGTGGTATTTAAAACAGCACAAAAGTTGCCTCTCCAGTACCTCAGAAGCAGAACTTCCTTTCTTAGGCCTGATTTCAGAACTATACATTCACAGCCTTCTACTTCGCAGTTGTTATTAAAACTGAAAATTTTCTTTGATGGCTTACCTCTTTAACAGTGAACATTTCACCTTGTGCACCTGCTGCCTGCAAAATCTTCAAAAGCGGCAGTTTTGGTCGTACCTGATACAAACATAAAATAAACCTGCTATTTACATTTCAATTAGATTGTTTTCTGAAACTCAAAGGAAAGACAAACCTCCTTAAACTTTTTTTTAACAAATCTTGGTATGGGAGAAAATATCTGCAAATGAATCGACTGACAAGGGATTAATCTCCAAAATTTACAAACACCTCCTACAGTTCAATACCAAAAAAACAAACAACCCATCGAAAAATGGGCAGAAGATCTAAACAGACAATTCTCCAAAGAACATATACAGATGGCCAAAAAACACATGAAAAGATGTTCAACATCACTCGTTATTAGAGAAATGTAAATCAAAACCACTGAGAGGTACCACCTTACACCAGCCAGAATAGCCATCATCAAAAAGTCTGCAAACAATAAGTGCTGGAGAGGGTGTAGAGAAAAAGAATCCCTATTACACTGTTGGTGGGAATGCAAATTGGTGCATCCACTGTGGAAAACAGTATGGAGATGCCTCGGAAAACTAAAAATAGAATTACCATTTGATCCAGCAATCCCACTCCTGAGCATCTATCCAGAGGAAACTATGACTCGAAAAGACACATGTACTCCAGTGTTCATTGCAGCACTCTATGTCCAATAGCCAGGTCATGGAAACAACCTAAATGTCCATCAACAGAAGGTGGGTAGGGAAGATGTGGTACATATACACAATGGAATATTACTCAGCCATTAAAAGGAACGAAGTAACAACATTTATAGCAACATGGATGGACCTAGAAATTATCATGCGAAGTGAAACCAGTCAGACAATGAGACACCAACATCAACTGCTACCACTTACATGTGGAAAATAAAAAAAGGACACAATGAACTTCATTGCAAAACAGATACTGACTCACAGACTTTAGAAAACCTATGGTTTCCAAATGAGACAAGCTGGAGGGTGGGGGGATGCACTGAGGGTTTGGGATGGAAATGCTATAAAACTGAGTTGTGATGAATTTTGTACACCTATAATTGTAATAAAATTCATTAAGTAATGGGGAAAAAAAATCTTGGTAGATACTTGGCATCTAATAACCATAGATGATCAGGCTATTATTACATGTTAACTTCCTGAAAAATCACATTTTCAAAAGACAGCACATTCACGCCCACTAGGATGACTATAATAAGAGGGAAAAGAAAACAAAAAAAATAACAAACGTTGGTGAGGACATGAAGAAACGGGAACCCTTGCGTACTGTTGATGGGAATGTAAAATGCTGCAGCTGCTATGGAAAACAGTTTGGCAGTTACTCAAAAAGTTAAACATAGAATCACCATACAACCCAACAGCTCCATTCCTAGGTATATATCCAAAAGCAGGGACTCAAACAAACATGTGTTTGCTATAAGCAGCATTATTCATAATAGCCACAAGATGGAAACAAGCTAAATATCACTGATAGATGAATGGATAAACAAGACGAGGTATGTACACAACAAGGAATAGTGACTTTGCCATCAAGAGACTCACTGCAGAGTCTACTGTCACATAATTTCATTTTATGTGATCGAATTTGTCGCTCTCTTCCTCTTACAATCTCCTTGATTTTTGTCTTCTTTAAGGTCTCTCTTATTCTCAAGCTTCCCCAATATTTCCTAAGTTTTCTTTTCATATTCTTATTTCCCTTTTTACATTTAAATCTTACTCTCTTTGGAATTTGTTTTTGTACAAGGTTTGAGGTCTTCATCTGTTCCCTTTCAGAGATGGTCAATTAAGTCAAAACTCTTTATTACATAAGCCACATTTTCCCTCATCAAATTCAAATTCCACTTTTATCATAAATTAAGGTACACAATATTATATATGGTACAATGCTGATGATACCATAAAACAGAATTATATATTTTTATGATAGAGGTAAAGATCTGGAATAAGACATGCCGAATTGATAACAGTGTTATCTTAGGGGAAGGGACTTTGGGGGAAGAAAGGAGGAAATGGTCAAAGGAATCTCTGCAGATACATCCTTTACAAATATAGGATAAATCTGCTTTTTTCATAAAAATACACTTGCTATATTTACAATTTAAAATTCATTTTTAAACAAAACAAACTAAATAAAGTGAGAAAGAACACATACATACACCTTGGCCCCAAGTTCTCCACTAAAACACGCTAGTGCTCAAAAGGTGCAATTTTGAGCAATCTGTAACCTCCAAATATTTATTTATTCAGGGACCAGTCTGGATTTACAATCACTGATACGGTTTACTAGTTTCCCTAATACGACATTTTAAAAAGAATTTTTTCTGCTCTGCATAAAATCCTACAGTCAGTGAAGTCTGCTACATGCTCCAATTTAATTTTTAAGAACGTAAAGAAAAACAGGAATGCCTAAAAATAATTTACCTGATTGGTTTGTTCTGGAGAGATCCTGCAAGCACTGTCAGATGCTGAACACTGGGCAGAGGTGGAAAATGATGTCATTTTGTCAGTGAATAAATTGTAGTCTGTTGATAATTCTAAAAGGAAAAAAAATTATAAAATTTCTTAAGTAGAAAATTTTCTCGCTAGGACTTACAAAAAAGCAGACAACAGAAGTAAAAAAGACACATATATCAGAGCACCCTACATAAGCACAATATACCAATGCTGAGGTTCTTATTACCCTTCTGATCACTTTCTGGTTCAGATCCTATAAAAACCTGAACAGATTTATTAAGAGCAAAAACCATCTGTACTTTCCTCAAGTGAAGTCTGCAAGAGAAACAGGTTCAGGCATGCTCCAACCTCTACCTTGATGATAATGAGTGGACTGTTTTAGCCGAAAGTGAAGTTTACAGTCATTATCTCCCCAGGAGGACAGAGAGTTCTCTGGTAACCCCCTCCTCCTGGACAGTGCTCAAGAGCACCCCCTAGGAGACAGACGCAGGGCTGGGGGAATTACCAAGATTAAGTAACAGATTTAAGATTCCAAGAGCACACCAAGGAAAACCTCTGCAACATGTTGGAACATGTCTTGGCAAGAGACCACAGGAAAGTGAGAGTCAAAATATTCAGTATCACTTAAAGCAGCTTTTAAAATGTGCCAAACCCCAAAAGAGTACATCAACTAAATACTTATAAAATGGGTTTAACCAAGGTAGAAATAGCACCATCAAAGGAAAGATACACAGGAAGAAACTGAAATAAGAGTAAGGTTTAATCAGTTTTTCACCTTTTACCTTTTGTCCTTAAAAAAAAAAAAAGGCTACAGGGAAGGAAAATAAATTTTTAAATAAGCTTGAGATCACCTTGAGAACTTTTTCTAGTAAAAAAGGTGACAAAAGCCAGTGAAATTTATGAATAAAAAAATCAACTGTCTAGCTTAGAGCTAACAAGACTCCACTCTTCTGAGAACACTTATTAACTACAACAAAGTATAAATTCTGCCCTCCTTCATGAGCTTCCTTTGCTCCAAAATGGGAAGCCAAACAGGACACAAGCATAACTTGTAACTTTAAAGCATCTAGCTTTTAATGGGCATTTCAAATCTTATTAAAAAAAAAAAAAAATCCTCATCTCCCCGAAACTTCGCTACTCCTATAGCCTTCCCCATCTCAGTAAACGACAGCTCCATCCTTCCAGCTGCTCAGGTCAATCAATTAAGGTAGGAGACGGATGAGGCTCCAGGATAAACATTTACAACCAGCCACCTAACTGTACTTCAAGAAAGACATAGCAGGGAAAAGGCAAATACCTGCTCCTTTTATCTTCCGTGAACTTGTTAAACAATGCTAATGACAGGACTGGAAGAGGGGCAAAGCCCTGCCCGGGCAAAAGACCAAAAGGTCACATACTTCCCATCCTCGGAATCAGGGAGACCCCAACTACACATGTGCAGAGAGATCCCTCTGGGTGAGAAAGGGAGGCGATGCCAGGCCATAATAAGCCTAGCTAACCTTCTCACCATGTCTTGCTTTAGCATCCATCATAGCCAAACGATGTACACACGGATGGGGAGGGCCCTGGGTCTGGTCAGGTGTTAAAACCGGGAGTTCCCGTCGCAGCTCAGTGGTTAACGAATCCGACTAGGATCCATGAGGTTGCGGGTTCGATCCCTGGCCTTGCTCAGTGGGTTAAGGATCCGGCGTTGCCATGAGCTGTGGTGTAGGTTGCAGACGCAGCGCGGATCCCGCATGACTGTGGCGAAGGCCAGCAGCTATAGCTCCTATTAGACCCCTAGCCTGGGAACCTCCATATGCCATGGGTGCTGCCCTAAATAAGGCAGAGAGACCAAAAAAAAAAAAAAAAAAAAGATAAAACTGGCCAAAGGAAAACAAAGACCTGGCAGAACTGCCCCATATAAGTGGCTTAAACCACCTCTCTGGCCACTCCTCGTTCAGTGGGACGCCCACACCCCGCTCTACTTTGGATGTGCACTACTCTGCTTCTGCCTTAGATAAAACAGACTAATTCTCGGTGTGTTCTCCCACAAGGTGTACTGTGTTTCTAACAAACTGTGTTCCTGTTTTTAGTCTTTGCCTCCTTGCTTTCAACAGGGGGGCGAAAAATGAGACAATTCTGCTTTTAATCTCTAGCTAGTCTAGTGCCTAGGATTTCCGGTTTTCACCTAGGCTGCCCAGGTTCAATTCCTCAGCAAGGATCTGAGCCCTCACTCCAAGCCATCACTCACTGCTGTCTCCCCAAAATCACAATGACCCTGAAGCTATCCCTGATTCTTTTCTCCTCACATTTCACAGTCTATGAGTAATTTATGAAGCTCTATCTTCAAAAGCGATCTAAAATCGAACCACTTCTCACTACTTCAGTTATTATTACACTGGGGAGTTCCCATCGTGGCTCAGTGGTTAACAAATCCGACTAGGAACCATGAGGTTGCGGGTTCAATCCCTGGCCTCGCTCAGCGGGTTAAGGATCCGGTGTTGCCGTGAGCTGTAGTGTAGGTTGCAGATGCGGCTTGGATCCCATGTTGCTGTGGCCGTGGTGTAGGCCGGCGGCTACAGTTCCTATTAGACCCCTAGCCTGGGAACCTCCATAAGCCACGAGTGTGGCCCTAGAAAAGGCAAAAAGACAAAAAAAAAAAAAAAATTATCACTACACTAACCAAGATGCCCATCTCAGAACTGCCTTAGCTCCTAAAGATTTTATTGCTTCTACCCTTGCCCCTCTGGCTCCTAACCTCCTCTTGTCTTTGTTCAAAATGTCAGTTTATCAGTGAAGTCTTCCAATGACCACACATTTTAAAAACTGCAACTGCCAACCACCAGTATTTCCTATATTCTTCCTTGCTTTATTTTTCTTCACTGTCCTTGCTAACCAACATATTTTATACATTTTAATTTTTTATCATGTAAAGTTTAAGCAATTTTTTATTCTCCAAGGTCTCATTTTCACCTACACTTTCTAGATGTGTGTTTGGGGGGTAGGGGTCCTACTAAATTTTTTTCAATTTGTCTATGACATTTAAACTCATAATCCATCTAGAGTTGACTTTTCTTCTTCTTAGAGATCAATTTTATTCTTTTTCCATTTGGACGGTCATTTTTTTCCAGCTTAATTTATTGAAGATGCTTTTCTTAATTGACAGCTGCCTCTGTTGTGAATCAACATGCATGGCTGTTCTCTATTCTAGTCCACCAATCTTTCTGCCTATTACAACAGAACACTATCTTAACTCCTATAAGTCTTGCTACCCAGTAGGGCAAGTCTCCTCTCTCTGTTCCTGTTTAGAAGTGACCAGCTATTTTTGGCCCCTTAACTGTTCCATATAAAATTTAGCATCAGGAGTTCCCATCGTGGCACAGCAGAAACGAATCAGACTAGGAACCATGAGGTTGCAGGTTTGATCCCTAGCCTCGCCCAGTGAGTTACAGATCCAGTGCTGCCTCGAGCTGTGTTGTAGATTACAGATGCAGCTCAGATCTGGCATTGCTGAGGCTGTGGCTGTGGCGTAGGCCAGCAGCTACAGCTCTGATTAGACCCCCTAGCCTGGGAACCTCCATATGCTGCAAGTGCACCCTAAAAAGACAAAAAATAAAATGTAGCATCATCAGCTTCCATGAAAATCTCTGTTGGGGAGCTCCTGTTGCAGCTCAGTAGTAATGAACCTGACCAGTATCCATGAGGATGCGGGTTCAATCCCTGGCCTTCCTCGATGGGTTAAGGATCCAGATTGCCATGAGCTGTGATATAGGTCGCAGACTCAGCTTGGACCTGGCGTTGATGTGGCTGAGGCACAGGCGCTGGCAGCTGTAGCTCCGATTCGACCCCTAGCCTGGGAAGTTCCATATGCCGCAGGTGCAGCCATAAAAAAAAGAAAAAAGAAAATATCATGGAAAAGAAAAAGAAAAAAATAAGAATATATCGTGGAAGAGTGATTTTTTGTTTGTTTTGTTTTGTTTTTTAGGGCTGCACTCGAGGCATATGAAGTTCCCAGGCTAGGGGTGAATGAGAGCTACAGCTGCCAGCATACACCACAGCCACAGCAACACCAGATCCAAGCTCTGTCTGCAACCTACACCACAGCTCATGGCAACGCCAGATCCTTAAGCCACTGAGCGAGGCCTGGTACTGAACTCATGTCCTCATCTATCCCAGTCAGGTTCGTTAACTGCTGAGCCACAAGGGAACTCCAATGGAAGAGTGATTTTAAAAATGCTTTTGCTGTACTTCTGAGATGATCACGCTTTTTTGTCTTTTAATCTATTAATGTGGTGAATTTTGAATTTCATTTATTAATTTTCTAATATTAAATCCTTGCAAACCTGAGACAAACCCAACTTGGTTTCGGATGTTAGCCTTTTTTGCACATTGTTGGTTTTGATTTGCTAATGTTTTGCTTAGGTTGTACAGTCTCTACTAGTGAATGAAATAGGTCTGTAATTTTCCATTATCAAGTTTTTTTGTTTAGTCACTATTTTTCTATTGCCTGAAAAGAAAATTCTATAAAATTAAGATGTTCTGGTCCTTGAAAGACTGGCAGACCTCACATATAAAAGTTATAAAACCCAGCATTTTCTTTGTGGAAAGATTTTTTTTTTTTTTTGCTTTTTAGGGCTGCACTAGCGGCACATGGAGCTTCCAAGGTGCCCAAGGTTAGGGGTTTAATCAGAGCTATAGCTGCTGGCCTACACCACAGCCACAGCTACACAGGATCCAAGCCGCGTCTGCGACCTACACCACAGCTCACAGCAACACTGGATCCTTAATCCACTGAGCAAGGCCAGGGATTGAACCTGCAACCTCATGGTTCCTAGTCTGATTCATTAACCACTGAGCCACAACAGTAACTCCTGTTACTACCTTTCCTAAAAATTATATGCATAAAAAAAAAGGAAAAAGAAAAAAACATTGTATGCAATTCCCTGGCAGCCGATCAGGTTAAGGATCTGGCTTTGTCACTGCTGTGGCTCAGGTCGCAGCTGTGGCATGGGTTTGATCCCTGGCCCAGAACCTCCCCATGCCAGGGTCAAGTCCAAAAAAAAAATTTTTTTCTTTTCCTTTTGACAGCTGCACCTGCAACATATGGAAGTCAGGGCTAGGAGTAGAATCACAGCCTCAGCTGCCAGCCTATGTCACAGCCACTGCAACACCGGCTGCAGCGGTGCCAGATCCTTAAATCACTAAGCAAGGCCAGGGATCAAATCCGCATCCTCATGGTCACTATGTCGGGTTCTTAACCTACTGAGCCACAGTGGGAATTTTGCCCCTCAAAAAACTGTATCTCTGTCTTTCTGCTAATAAAAACTTTAACACACAGAGTTTCTGCTGCAGTGCTTTGGGTTAAGATCTGGCATTGTATTGTCTCTATGGCGGCACAGGTTCAATTCCCTGCCCAGTGCAGTGAGTTAAGGATGATCCAGCATTGCTGAAGCATATTTTATACCTGGCCCACAAATTTCCATATACCACAAGCACAGCCGAAAAAGTAAAAAAAAAGAACTTTAGCATGGTATCATTTGGACTTTAAATTCTGTTCTGGAAGACATATATTCTTCTCTCTCTTGATTTTTTCCTTCTCTTTTTTCTTCTTAGCCTTTACAACAATAAATGATACCAAGATATCTCATTACATTTACTTCGTTTACCTCTTGTAACATTTTCTAGATTTGTTTTTTTTTTTTTTTTTTTGTCTTTTTGCCTTTATGCTGAGCCGCACCCATGGCACATGGAGGTTCCCAGGCTAGGGGTCTAACAGGAGCTGTAGCCGCCGGCCTTTGCCACAGCCACAGCAACGTGGGATCCGAGCCACGTCTGCAACCTACACCACAGCTCACGGCAATGCCTGATCCTTAACCCACTGAGCAAGGCCAGGGATCAAACCCACAACCTCATGGTTCTTAGTCGGATTCGTTAACCACTGAGCCACGAAGGGAACTCCAACATTTTCTAGATTTGAATCTCTCAATACTTCATCTAGAACTGTCTTCAACGTGGGTCTTTAGATGGCAAGGCTTCCAAGACTGCCTAAAAACATGTGTCTCATTCCTTAAGAGTGACAAGGCCAGGTCCTTAAGCCACTGCACTACAAGGGAACTCTAATCATCTACTCCTATGTAAATAAATATGGTCAGGTGTAAAATTGTAAGCTTCTCTGCACAACTCTGAAAATACTCTTTGTCTTCTGGCATTTCGTGATGCTGTTCAAAACTGATGTCAATTCAATTTTTGCTCCTGATCTATTCTTTCTGAGGTGCCTATAATTTTCTTTAGCTGTGATACCCTTAAATTTCACTATCATGTGCCTGGAAGTCAGTTTTTCCTGACCTCTCATCTTTAGCATCTTAAGAAAGCTTCCCATCTAGGGACTTTCTTTTGTCTCTCTAATTCTAAAAGAGAACTATTTTTCCATTATTTCTTCAATACTTTCTCCTTTTCCTTTTTATTTCTCTAAGATTCTTAATACTCAGATGTGAGTACCTGTGAATTTATTCTCCCTATCTCTTAGCTTTTCATTTATATATTTTTTTCTTTGTCCTGTTCTCCTTTGTTCTGGGGGATTTCCTCAATCCAGAATTCTAATTCATTCTTCAATTGTATCCATTCTGTTATTTCGCCCACCTGTGACATTCTTTATTTCAACCACTGTATTTTTCGGGCCTTCTATCTGTGCTTGATTCTCTCAGCCTCTGCTTAATCTTGTTTCAATTGGTTCCTATTTCTAATATGGTTCCTATTTCTTTTAGGATGATTATCAGACTAACTTTAAACCCTTGATCCACCTATGGTTATCATTTCAGTTCCAGTGAAGCCTACATATTGTTCTCCTCTTGAACATACCTGTGTTCTTCAACACTCTGCTTTTCCCTAGAGGATAGCAGCTACTCTGATAGACAAAGCAAAAGAGAGAAGACAAGATTCCAGTCCATATCAGCCACTGTAAGCTGGGGTGAAGTAGGAAATGTGCACTAAACTAGAAAATCTCAAGCACCAGAAAGCACAATCATTGTCTACCCCATACAATCGAGGCACAGTTCAAGGAGTCACCCTTTGCTCCCCTGGGAGACAGAGCACTAAGACAGACATCTGGTAAGACCTAAAAATTAAGAAGGTGGACACCGAGTCTTCAGGAGTAACGTGGCAACCCTTCGGGGGCTGAGTGTCCCCCGTGGTGCCTGCAGAGAAGCTCTGTTCCTCCGAACCCCAGGGGTCAGACCTGTTCGTGTTTCAGCATTTCTCCAGGCCCAACCTACACCAGAATGGTGTGGAATACAGCACATTCACCTGTCACTCAGCCACCATTCTGGACTGGTGAGAGGGTTGCCAATGTTTTGCTCCTGGGCCTACTTCCAGCTGCTTATCTGAATCCTTATCCTGCACTGAACTACTCGCTGGCTGAAGCCCTCACTCTCCATAGCCACTGGCGCCTGGGACAAGTGGTGACTGACTATGTTTGAGGGGATGCGCTGCAGGAAGTTGCCAAGGCAGGCCTTTCAGCACACTTGGATTTCACCTTTGCTGTGCTGTTATTTCAACTATCATGATGTGGGCATCTGCAAAGGTGTGGAAGCTCTGAGGTTTTAGACTTAATTCCTTGAGGACTGTACACCACCTGGCCTTTGCTCTGCCACACTATTCAACTCACAATAAGAAGGAAGTAACAGACTAAGTCTACTGGCGAGAAAAATCTCTTCTCCTACTAATCACCCGGTTCTTTTATTTATTTATTTTTTTGTCTTTTTGCCTTTTATCTGGGGCCGCACCCGCGGCATGTGGAGGTTCCCAGGCTAGGGGTCTAACAGGAGCTGTAGCCGCCGGCCTTCGCCACAGCCACAGCAACACGTCTGCGACCTACACCACAGCTTACGGCAACGCCGGATCCTGAACCCACTGAGCGAGGTCAGGGATCGAACCCACCACGTCATGGTTCCTAGTTGGATTTTTTAACCACTGAACCACGACGGGAACTCCTCACCCGGTTATTTTTAGAATTTAATCTTTGAAGAAAGATTTGAGAGGAACTGTACACAAAAAATTCTGACATTATATCCAGAAATTGATTTTGGTATTCTGGGGAGTGAATGGGGTATCCCTCAGCTTCTCACAGGACTCAGTATAACTAAGTATTACGTACGGCCTTTTGTCTTTGAATTCATCAAACCCTTAAAGAGAATTCAGTTTTATCACTCTCGGTATCTAACCAAACTTCTATATTTGTCCTAGGATGATGGAGAAAGGGAACGACTGTTAATTCATAACTGAAGACTTGGCAGAAAATTAAGCAGTGTTTAGTTTTTGCAAATTTTCCCTCTGTTCAGTTGACACCAGTTCCTGAGGGTTACGTGTCTGTCCTGGGGAAATAAGAAAATTAGAAATGCTGATATCACACACTACCGATCTCTAAACCCCAGGATGAAGAGCCTAGAGAGCTTCTGAATACAGAGAAGTTCCCTGTAGGGAAGAGGTCTCTTCATAGGAGTTTCAGACTGTTACAGATTCTAAACTGAGACGTAATCCTCAAATGTTTATTTCACTTGTTCCAAAATAGTCTGTCCACAAATATAAAATTATAAGTAATAAGTTGTTCCTATCCCACTGTGGAACTGTGGAGATCTCTACCACTGAAATGTATTCCTTGAAGATAAAGTTTTTTAAGAATAAAATGCTGTATGATAAAAATTTATTCTACTCAAAAAAAAAAAAAAAAATTAAGAAGGTAAGGAACAGAGAAGTGACTGCCCAGTCACTCATCACTTGTTTTTTCTCAACTCCTCACAAAAATAGGCTTCTTCTATACAGCTGCACGATTTACTCTTGGGGAGAGGCACACTATGGCCGGGTCAGAGCAAATACAGAGAAGCTAGTTCCAAGGTAATGAGGCAGAGGAGACACTAGCCCAGCACTCCGACAGTTCTCTTCCCCCATGGTTTTATTATCCCTCCACCATGCCTGGCTGACTCCTGTCCTAGGCCAAACATTCCCACCCCATCCCATGCCCACAGCAATTCAAAACAGCCCACATCACCTATTTGTTTCTCACCTATTTGTATTTTCCTTTTACAGTCCCTCTCGGGAAGATCTGGGAGAAGAGTCGGCAGTCATGTTTCTTCAGCATCTTAGCAGGAACAGGACTGGACCACTTACTTGGAAGCTCTGAATATTTTAAACCTCAATAAGGGTTTCTTACTTTGCTTTAACACCCAGAGGAAAGTGCTGTGCCATTAAAAAGATACTGATTTAAGGGACATGGAATTTCAGAACAGGACAAATTACTTTTGACTGCAAGGCAGAGGAGGAATGAGAAGGAATGGAGAGAGGAGTGGGAAGGTTTTTAAATGGTCGAATACTGGAGAAGTTCCCGTCGTGGCTCAGTGGTTAACAAATCCGACTAGGAACCATGAGGTTGCAGGTTTGATCCCTGGCCTCGCTCAGTGGGTTTAGGATCTGGCGTTACCTGAGCTGTGGTGTAGGTCGCAGATGCGGCTCGGATCGCACATTGCTGTGGCTGTGGTGTAGGCTGGCGGCTACAGCTCCTATTAGACCCCTAGCCTGGGAACCTCCATATGCTGCGGGTGAGGCCCTAAAAAGGCAAAACACAAAAGACAAAAAAAAAAAAAAAAAAGCTAGAATACTGGAAGGAACAGGAGGGAAAATATCGTGAGCAAAGGCACTGTTCAAGAACATGTGTGAGAAAAGAAGTCAGCTGATAGGCTTTGAACCCAAAGCAAGATCTTGTCCCTTTTCTGTCTGGAATCTCTTTTGAGTGCAAGAAGGTTAGGTCTTGTTACTCGATCCTTAAGAGAGAAAACTGAGGTTTAAAGAAGTCAAATAACTTGACCAAGACTACAGCGTATCCTTTTACAATCAATTGCTCAAACCAGAAAGTTACACGAGTCATCTTAATCTCTCTTGCCCCATTATCACATCATCAAATCTTATGAATTTTAACTCCTAAATCTTTCAAAACCACCCCTTCTCTTCATCGTCATGACCAATTCCTAAAACCAAAAAATGCTATTTCTTGCCTGTGTCACTGCAGCAGACTCTTAACTGTTTCTCTAAGCCCACTTCAATCCAAACTCCACACTACAGCCAGGATTAAAAATAAAAAGACAAATAATCCTACAGTCCCAGGCCCTGGTCCCTTGCTTATTCCTGCTCTAAAGATGAACAGAATCCAGCCCCTCACTGAACTTCATCTACACTCACCCTTTACTAGTTTCTCAAACACGGTCTCTGCACACACTGCTCCTTCATTTTGAATGCTGAGTCCTGTACAAGACTGACGCATCCTAAACCTTCCAGTCTCAGGTTAAACATCATCTCAACGATCATTAATAGATGCTAAAACCATTTAAGTGAAAGGCTGGGGAAAGAAAGGACTTTAAAGCGCACTGAACCGTCTGACAGCATTTAACACAGAGACCAATTTGACCTCTAAAAAGAGGGTCATTCATACACCATGTATCTCCTGTATGAAGCAACAGGAAGCACCCAATACTCCCTATGTAGTGTTCTTAAAATCCCCCCAAATCTAAATCTAATCAGGCTTCTAAATCTACCTACTATCTGTTTGTAATGGAGGGTGGAAGAAATAAGTAGACAATCCTAAAGGCAGGCAATTAGCTAAATCCAGAATGTAGGAAACTCTGTAAGACCTTGGGTGTGCCACTGCGGCTGAGGTAGGGAGACTATTAAGACTTAAGAAACATTACCCTAATACAATGAGTGGATTTTGTTCCAATCCTTATCCAAATAAGCCATCTGTAAAAAGGTCAGTTTTCCCCTTAACAATCAGGAAATTCTGAATTATGTACTAGGTATTGGATACTACTAAGAAGCTGCTGGAGCTACCACTGTAGCTCAGAGGAACGAACCCAACTAGCATCCAGGAGGATGCGGGTTTGATCCCTGGATTTGCTCAGTGGGTTAAGGATCCGGTGTTGCTGTGAGCTGTGTTGTAGGTCACAGACAAGTCTTGGATCCCATATTGCTGTGGCTGTGGTTGTAGGCCAGCAGCTGGAGCTCCAACTGAACCCCTGGGAACTTCCATTTGCCCCACATGTGGCCCTAAAAAGTAAAAGAAAAAAGAAGCTGTTGATCAAATGAACCTATCTACAAGACAGAAACAGACTCAGACACACAAAGAACAGACTTGTGGTTGCCAAGGGGGAGGGGAAAGGAAGGGGGTGGACTGGGAATCTGGGGTTAGTAGATGCAAGCTATTACATTTAGAATGGAGGACAAACAAGGTCTTACTGTACAGCAGAGGGAACTATATCCAATCTCCCAAGATGGACCATGATGGGGAAAAAAAAAAAATATATATATATATACATATATATATATATAATTGAGTCACAGCAGAAATTAGCACAACACTGTAAATCAACTATACTTTAATAAAAAAATGAAAAAACAAAATGAATAAAGCCACACCAAGGGAAAAAAAAAAAAACCAGCTGTTAATAATAAAAGGCACCATGGTAACTTTTTATAAGGATCCGGCATTGCCGCAACTGTGGTACAGGTTGCAGCTGTGGCACAGATTTCATCCCTGGCCCAGGAACTTCCATATCCCTCAGGTGGGGCCGAAAAAATAAAAATAAATAAATAAATAAATGTAAAATGACATATCTGTGGAGTACTTTAAACTATTTCACTAAAGGAGTTTCCTGCAAGCTCAGCAGGTTTAGGCTCTGACACCGTCACTGCTGTGACTTGGGCCACTGCTATGGCATGGGTTTGATCCCAAAGGCTTTTCTGCAGTTTTTTTCACTTCCTTTTGAAAGGACTCTCCTTTAGGACTTCCCGTCGTGGCTCAGTGGTTAACGAATCTGACTAGCAACCATGAGGTTGCGGGTTCAATCCCTGGCCTCGCTCAGCGGGTTAAGGATCCAGCGCTGCTGTGAGCTCTGGTATAAGTTGTAGATGCAGCTCGGATCCTGCATTGTTGTGCCTGTAGTGTAGGCCAGCTGCTACCGCTCCAATTCGACCCCTAGCCTGGCAACTACCATATGTTGCGGGTACAGCCCTAAAAAGACAAAAGATTAAAAAAAAGGACTCGCTTTTAAAAGCAATGTGCTTATTGAAGGAGAAGTCAATCCCGCCACTTGGGTCAGGGTTTGATCCCTGGCCCAGGAACTCCCATAGGCCACAGGCAGGCCAAAAAACTAAATAAAAGTAAAAATAAAACACTCCATTAAAAAGGTGGGAAAGGGAGTTCCCTAGTAGCCTAATGGTTAAGGACTCAGCATTGTCTCTGCTGTGGCCGGGGTTCTATCCCTTGCCTGGGAAGTTCCACATGTCAAGGGCACGGCCAAAAAAAAAAAAGGTGGGAAAATTCAAAAGTAAACAGTAGTAGGAGTTCCCGTCGTGGCTCAGTGGTTAACAAATCTGACTAGGAACCATGAGGTTGCGGGTTCGATCCCTGGCCTTGCTCAGTGGGTCAACGATCCGGTGTTGCCGTGAGCTGTGGTGTACGTTGCAAACGTTGCTATGGCTGTGGCAAAGGCTGGCGGTTACAGCTCCTACTAGACCTCTAGCCTGGGAACCTCCATATGCCACAAGTGCGGTCCTAGAAAAGGCAAAAAGACAAAAAAAAAAAAAAAAAGTAAACAGTAGTGAATTAAAACAATAGGTTTTAATTACATTATTGAATAGTACATGGCAGGAAATATGTAAGAAATCACAAAAATTCCATGTATTTACTGTATTTTGAAAAAACCAGAAATCTCAGAAATACTACTCCAGTTACATTAAAAGAATCATTATCACTAGCCTGTACTGCTTTGGTTCTCTGGAGATGGGATTCTTTGAGGCTAATAATAAACCCTGGGGATGAGTACAGCAAGCTGAAAAGAATTTGCCTTTTAAATGAGTGAGAGAAGAAAGGCCTTTTTGCAGGTTTTTTCCGCTTGCTTTTAAAAGGACTCTCCTTCAAGAGCGATGTGCTTACTGAAAGAGAAGTCAATTCCACCACTTCAGTCCACAATTCAGCAGAACAAGGAATATCCCAGAGCAGGAAAAGATACCCTGGTTTTTCAGGGCATTTGAAGAATGAAGGACTATGGACCCATAGAGCTGACTCAATAGGCACTCCCATTTCTAGAAACTCATTCTCCTCACTGAATATGCGCACATAAGCTTTCCTGACCATTTCCAACTTACTCTCCATTCCATCTTGGTATCCTTCCCAAGTCTCCGTTTCTACCATTCAATACCTACCAGGATGAACTGACCACCTCAGTGTCTTGAATTTGTCTAACCCCTTACCACTTATCTCTCAGAGTGTTTCAAACTACAAGCTGGTATCCCAGTTGGTCTTAACTTCTCCTCTCTTAATGAAATAGAACAGGTAAAAAATAAAAGCGAATAACAAAGGTAAGTTCTGTTACGTAGAACTGTTTCTGTATTGAAAATAGCCAACATTTATCACACTTAAGCATCTTTGTGTCAGGCACCCTTTAAAGCACTTTATATTCAATAATTCACTTAATCCTAGCAGACATCCTATAACGTAGATATATTATTGTCCTCAATTTCAGAAGAGTGAACTGAGGCAAAGAAGAAGATAATTTATCCAAAATCCCAGTTTTAAAGAGTCCAAGCACTCTGCCTGTGGAGCCAGAGCTCTTAAGTACTACCCCTCCTATGTGTACTGCATCACAATATAAAATTTACTTTTTTACTAGGAGTCATGGTTAAAAAGTTTGAAAGCCAATGCCTTAGCACCTTCTCCTATTCTATGCTCTATTTTCTACTCCCGAAAATTCTTATTCATTCTTCTACTTAGGTCAAAAGTCACTTCCTTGGTCAAGGCTTTTCTGACTCCCCAAAGGAAGCTGATGACACCAGAGCACCTCTATTAAAACATTTACCACATTATATTTATGTTTTTATGTGTGTTCCTTATGGGACTGAAACCATAAGAGAGCACAGTCTTATTGATGATGGAAGAGTGGTTTTTACCCTTAGAGTCCAAGACTCTTACACCTCATCTTCAAATCCTTACCTCTGACTACAACCGTGGTTTGAAGACTCATTAAAATAAAAACTTGTCAGAAATCAGAAGGACTAATCATTCTTTTCAATTCTTTAAAGCCTTAAGGACCTCTATTAAATACTGATGGCTGATTCCCTTTCACATAATTACATGAAAGTAATAAAACTAACTTTCTAAAAAAGAAATTATCATTCAGATGTTGTTTTAGCTCTTACCAGGTCTGTTACACACCTAAAAAGGAGACGTGTGTGTGGGGCAAGAGTCTGCAAAACAAAAACTAAGCTAGGAGACAACCGAAAAATCCATCAATGGGGAACTGGTTAAAGAAATTTTTGTACAACCCTATTAGGCAGTACTATACCAAAAGAAGCATTATATGTATACTTTAGGGACAGCTGTCCCTGACGCTGTTATTTGAAAAGCAATCAGATGCAGAACAGTACATACAAAATGACTCTACCGTAGCTTAAAAATGTGAATATGTGCGGAAAAAGTGAGGAAGGACATAATATCAAGTAGTTAAGGGTAACTGTCTTGAGGAGGTGACAGGTTAGGGACAAGTTAACTTTACACACTTCTGTACTATGTGTTTTTTGTTTTTAACACCGGCCAGTATATTACAGGTTTTTTTAAAAAATTAGACAATAAAAAGTTGTGATCCTGACTGTACTGTTCCTTCTAAACTAAATTAACTTTTCATAGCACAAATGTATGAGATAGGAGGAGTCTAAGCCTACACTGAGATGTAGTAATACCCGATACCAAAGGGTATCAAGTATCTTGATACTTTTTCCGAGTGCCAACATCCCAAGGCATGAAGGAGCTTCCCAACTTTATCTTTCTAGATAAAGGAAAAAGAGCAGCAGCATTTTCCCCGGGTGTTGCTTTAAAAGAGTGTTTTTCAAACTTGAGGGTGTACAAGAATAAACTGGGAAATGTGCTGATTAAAATACATATTCCCGACCCTATCTCCTGGATATTCTGTTTGGGGAAGCCTGAGTGTGGGCCTCAAATGAGCATTCTTCAAACAAGCACTGGACGCATCTCAGACAGATAGTCGGCAGCCCTGAAAGCCACTACCTTAAAATCTTGAAGACACCTCCATATGTCATTCTCTCTTCCTGCCTCCCTCCCACCTTTGCTCCAAAGTGCCTCTGTTGTTTTCAAATTTTGCGTCAACTGATTTGGACTTCAGGTTTGTAACCTGTCGGCCGATCTGCTTCACGTCACTCCACCTCCATTTTCATCCTCCGCGAATCCTTAGCATATAACCCTTCCCTCATCAGCCCAGCCCTTCTTCCGCACAGTGGGACCGTCCCCACGCCGCCACCCACGCCTCTAGCTCCTCCCGCCCGTAAACCCCGCACCCCACCCCGGGGCCTGCGGGACCGGCCGCGCCGCGCCCGCTCCCCCTCTCCAGTACCCGACCTCCGGCCTCCCGGCCCCCAGCCGACGAAACCCAAGAGCCACACCTTACGGCTGCTCCATGAGTCGCTCCCCCGTCGAGTCCGAGGTGGGGGAGGGGGCGTCTGTCCCAGGCCCTAAGGCCTCGGCAGCATTTTGAAAAGGCGAGTAATGAGGCCGCAACTTCCGGCCTCCCAACCCATCTCCCATAGGAGCTTCCGGTGAGGCCTGCGGAAACCATAGATGGGCCAACTGGAGGGCTAGAGAGTAGTGGGCTGGGCCGTCTCTACCATAGAGTAGGTCCCCGGTCCGAGGAAAGAGAGACGCAGACCTGGACCTCCAAGAGCTATGAGATTTCGAGAAGACGTTTGAGGAAGTCGTAAGCTCCTTTCGTGCTTCCAAACACGTAGCGTAGTGGGAGGTTTAAAAAAAAAAAAAAAAATCAACAGGGAGAGGAGAAAGCTGAACGTATACTCAGAGGTCGCCTTTGCAGCTCTTCAGAAAAATGCCAGACTTTGTATTCCTCAGTGTGAATTCATTCATTCTTACTCCCCAGAGGTGGCTACAAGGAGGAAGCAGCACCCTGGTGTTGTCGCTAATTGGGGGAGGATAAGACTAGTATATAAATGAGTCACTACAAGGTATGCGATAAATGTTAAAAGAGGTGCAAAGCACAATGAGATCATCTAGCCTAACCTCTCCCAATATAAAAAGTACGTTCATCAAACTCTCGGGCAGGCTGTCTTCAACCTCTGCCAGTGCCAAATGGCACGACCCCCGCCCCCATATGTCATTTCATTTATTTTGGGATGATTCTAGATATTAGAGGAATTTCCGAGCTGAAATATGTTATTTTGCCACTTCATTGGTTTCACTTCTGCACTTTGGAGAAGAGTAAGGCGTCATTCTTTCCAATATCAGTACTGTCGCAGTTTTTGGCAGACAGCTACTATGTCCCATCTCAAACCCTGTCTTTTGTTTTTCTGCAGGCTAAAAATCCCATCAGAACTTTCATCTATTTACTTGCAGTGGCTTCAAGCCCCCTTGCCACCCTTCTGAGCAAAGTACCTGCTTGTCCTATTTAAAATGTGGCTCCCAGAGCCAGATAGACAACCAATGCAAAATAAAGTGGGGCAATGACCTCCCTTAATCTGCACATTGCACCTTGCTCTATTTCTGGCATAATCTTTGACTTAGGTGGGAGAGCCAGAGTTCTGTAAATGAGCTGAAGAATTAATTCCTTTTTCACATTGCTCCCAGAGAGCTTGAAGTCAGCAAACCTCCCCCCCCCCAAAAAAAATAGATAATGCTCTTTTAAGTGAACCACTGTCAACGATTTATTCTCTTTTTCTGCAATTAATTTTAATTTTTAAGAAGTTCTCAAATAGGAGTTTGTGTTGTGTCTTTTAAATGGTATCTGGTTAGTTTAGATCCCTTCCTTCTGTCTCCAGGACCCTTGGAATTATGATTCTGTCATGCAGTTCAAGATCAACAAACATTTGCCGAACAGCCACTGTATGCCAAGAGCCCTAGAGGATTCTAATACAAGTGGAATCTGGAATCTGTCTAGAGAAGGAGCCAGACTGTCCAGGTAAAGAGAAGGTGGCCAGTGAAATAATGAGCGGCAGTTAGCCTTGCCGGGTGAGTCGAGAGAGATGAGCTCTTTCACTTTTGCATTTTGCAAATTGTTGATTAACACATCTGACTTATCATTTAAAGCCTCAATAAATATGTTTAATAGGGCATGATTTAGAAGAGAGCTTTTCCCTTCGTGGTTGATTGGGATTCCCGATAAATTATTCCTCTTTTAGTGCTGTTCTTAAATCAATGAGGTCAACGTCTGGCGATATTTCTCTGGCCTTTCCCGAGGAGTTCATAAAACAAATGACATGGTATAATGAAAATAAACCATAACCATGATATTTCTTCTACCAGTCAATTAATCTTGCCAAAAAAGAAAATGAAATTGGCCTAACAAGCTCATAACTCAAGTTCAGTGATCACTACTTCCTTCTCTAAGAACTGTGCTCGCAAACCACTTTTTTAATAAAGAAACAGGAAATCTGGGTTTAGTCTAGCTATTCTAGAAACCATAAAGTTACACAGGTCTTCAGTTTCCCAATCTGTAAAACATGAAATGGCTGAATCAGATGTCTTAAGGCCCGTTGCAGCTCTAAAGCAATTAGAAGCCAATGTTATGGTCTTTGGCTTTTCTTAAAAATTATATGAAACTACTTCAGACATTGAAAAAAGTATAATGAAAAATATCTCCTTTTCCCAGCCACTTTTCCTGTAGAACAATACTTTACCTATGCGAAAAGTTCCCTGTAGTCCCTTCTCCAATGGCATCTTCCTCCTTCAACTGCAGAGGGAAACATTGGCCTGAGTTTGCTATTTACCCCTGCCGTGCATTTCTTTAGACTTTTAGGATTTATGTATGTATGTACGAATGTATGTATTCTTTTCAAACACTTCACACTTAAAAAAAATTTTTTTTCTGGAGTTCCTGTCGTGCCACAGCGGAAACAAATCAGACTAGCAACCATGAGGTTGTGGGTTCAATCCCTGGCCTCGCTCAGTGGATTAAGGATCTGGCATTGCTGTGAACTGTGGTATAGGTCACAGACGTGGCTTGGATCTAGCGTTGCTGTGGCTCTGGTGTAGGCAGGCAGCTGTAGCTCTGATTCAACCCCTAGCCTGGGAACCTCCATGTGCCGTGGGTGTGGCCCTAAAAAAAATTTTTTTTTAAATAAAAAGAAATTTTTTGCTTTTTTATGGCCGCATCTGTGGCATATGGAAGTTCCCAGACTAGAAGTTGAATAGGAGCTGCAGCTGCCAGCCTATTCGACAGCCACAGTAACGTGGGATCCAAGCTTTGTCTGAGACCTACACCACAGCTTGCAGCAATGGGAACCCGACTAGAATCCTTAAGGATGCAGGTTAGATGCCTGGCCTCGCTCAGTGGGTTAAGGATCCGGCATTGCCATGAGCTGTGGTGTAGGTCGCAGACACGGCTCAGGTCCTGCACTGCTGTGGCTGTGGCTGTGGTGCAGGCTGGCAGCTATAGCTCCAATTCGACCCCTAGCAGAGACAGGAGAAGTCCTGTGAAGAAACATAGCATAAATAATGAGGAGAGGGAAGAGGAATTAGAAGACTGTCTGAAAACCAAGAAGAGTCCACTTTGATTGAAGCACTGATTACTGTGTAGAAGACTGGCATTGAATTGAATTACACTGTTCAGTGTAAGAGCCACCAGCCTCATGTGCTTTGAAATGTGGCAAGTCCAAATGGAGATATGCTGTAAGTGTAAAATACACATCAGATTTCAAAGACATAGCAAGAAAAAAATAATGTAAGATATATCATTAATAATGTTTTATATTGATTACATATCAAAATAATAATATTTTGGATATATTGAGAAATCAGTTTTCTTTTTTCCTTTTTTTTTAAGCTTTAGTGCCACACGTGTGACATATGGAAGGTCCGGGGGGGGGGGCAAATCAGAGCTGCAGCTGCAAGCCTATGTCACAGCCACAGCAACACAGGATCTGAGCCATATCTGTGACCTAGACCACGGCTCATGGCAACGCCGGGTACTTGAACCATCAAACCTGTGTCCTCATGGATCCTAGTCAGGTTCATTACCCTGAGCTACAATAGGAACTCCCTCTTTTTACTTTTTAAATGTGGCTACTAGAAAAGTTTTAATTCCACATGTTGTTTGCATTATATTTCTATTAAATGGTACTGGCAAGGAATGCTAGCAAAGTAGGCTAGGGTCAGACTGTGGAGTATTTTGAATGCTGCTCTGAAAACTTCTCTGTGTTATTCAGTAAGTAGCAGGGAAGAATCACAGAGTTTTGAACCAAGACAGTCTAGGAGTTCCCATGGTGGCACAGCAGAAACAAATCCTACTAGTGTCCATGAGGTTGCGGATTTGATTCCCGGCCTCGCTCAGTGGATTAAGGATCTGGCATTGCCGTGAGCTGTGGTGTAGGTCACAGACGTGACTCGGATCCCGAGTTGCTGTGGCTGTGCTGTAGGCTGGCAGCTGTAGCTCTGATTTGACCCCTAGCCTAGGAACGTCCATGTGCCACGGGTGCAGCCGTATAAAGGCAAAAAGCAGAAAAAAAAAAAAAGACAGTCTAATATTCCTAATTTGATGACTCAGTATCCTATCTGCACACAGCCAGTTTTATAAACCATTCTACCATTAGCTCTGTGTGGATGATCAGCGCTGGTGAGGCAATTCTTATAAAGAATTACTTAATATGGTGGTCCTTGTTATTGTTTTTAATGTAGCATGAGTGGAGCAAATCTAATGTTTGTTCCTTTGAGTGAGAAATTGGAATACTAATGACCAAAATTTTAATAGTTCCCCACTGCTTGGGGGATAACGTTCTTCTTTTTTGGCCAGATCAACTCAATGTTGTCAGCCTTCCAAATCCTCTACTTCTCCCTCCACTCCAGTCAAAAATATGTAAAGTCTTCAATCAGAGCAACATTTTCTTAGGTCTCTCTCCCAAGGCAGTAGAAATGAAGGCAAAAATAAAACTATGGGATTTAGTCAAACTTATAAGTTTTGCACTGCAAAGGAAACCATAAACAAAATGAAAAGACAACCTTTGGAATGGGAGCAAACGGTTGCAAATGATGCAAACCAACAAGGTTTCCAAAGTTTAGAAACACCTTATACAACTGAATAACAAAACCAAAAAAGAAACAATCAAAAAAATAGGCAGAAGACCTAAATCGACATTTCTCCAAAGAAAAGATACAGATGGCCAATAGGAAGATGGAAAAAAAAAAAATGCTCAGCTTCGCTGCTTATTAGAAAAGTGCAAATCAAAACCTCAATGAGATACCACCTCACACTGGTCAGAATGGCCATCATTAAAAAGTCTACAAATAATGAATGGAAAGGGTGTGGAGAAATGGGAACTATCCTACACTGTTGGTGGGATGTAAATTTGTGCAGCCACTATGGAAAACAGTATAGAGATTCCTTTCAAAAAAAAAAAGGCTAAAAACAGAGTTGCCACATGACCCAGCATCCCACTCCAGGGCATCTATCCAGACAAAACTCTAATTTGAAAAGATGGGTCCCAGAGTTCCCCGGTGGCCTAATGGTTAAGGATCTGGCATTTTCACTGCTGTGGCACAGATTTGCTCCCTATCTCTGGAACTTCCCCATGCCACCAAAAAAAAAAGGAAAAAACAAACCAGCAACAACAAAAAACAAACGAATAAAGGGGGAGGGGAGAGATACATGCATCCCAGTTTTCATAACAGCGCTATTTACAATAGCCAACACAAGGAAGCAGCCTAAATGTCCATCGACAGAGGAATGGATAAAGAAGATGTGGCATAGATATACAGAATGGAATGTTAGCCACAAAAAAGAATGAAACAATGTCATTTGCAGCAATATGTGTGGACCTAGAGATTATCATACTGAGTGAAGTATGAGTGAAAGAGAAAGACAAATATCATATGATATCACTTATATATGGAATCTAAAATACGATACAAATGAACTTATTTACCAAACAGAAACAGACTCACAGACATAAAAAACAAACTTAGGGTTACCAAAGAGGAAGGCAGGGAGGGAGAGAGAAATTAGGAGTTTGAGATTAGCAGGTACAAACTACTACATGAAACAGATAAATAACAAGGTCCTACTGTATAACACAGGAACCTATATTCAACATCCTGTAATAAACCATATGGAAAAGAATGTGAATAAGAATATATATACATATATATGTATAACTAAATCACTTTGCTATACCTCAGAAACTACCACAAACATTGCAAATCCACTATACCTCAATTAACAAACAAAAACAAAAACCAAGAAGTTCCCATCGTGGCTCAGTGGTTAACAAATCGGACTAGGAACCATGAGGTTGCACATTCGATCCCTGGCCTCGCTCGGTGGGTTAAGGATCCGGCGTTGCCGTGAGCTGTGGTGTAGGTTGCAGACACGGCTCAGATCTGGCATTGTTGTGGCTGTGGCGAAGGCCGGCAGCTGCAGCTTCTGTTAGACCCCTGGCCTGGGAACCTCCATATGCGGTGAGTGTGGCCCTAGAAAAAGCAAACACACACACACACACACACACACACACAAAAAGATGTGTTATATACAGCATGACTATGTATATTTAATAATACCGTACTACATATTTGTATTACCAAGAGAGTACACATTGAACGTTCTATTGCAGGAAAAAAGATTTTGTAACTATGTGTGGTGGCAGCTGTTAACTAGACTCACTGTGTGATCATTTTGCAGTATATAAAAATATTGAGCCATTATGTTGTGCACCTGAAACTAATGTAATGTTAACTATCAGTTATAGCTCAATACAAATTAATTTTTAAATATATGTTAAGCATTTGTCAAAGGGTCGATAGTGTCAGAGAACGGTAGAAAGAGCAGAATCCAGAGTCTGATCTTGTTACACCTTTGCTCTAAAGTCTTTCTGTGACTTCATGAATGCTTATGACATGTCAGACACTATTCTAAATGATATTTAATATATCTTATTAAATTATTCCAAACATTTTATTGTCCCGAGACGGAGGAATAGCTTACTCAAGATCACGCCGTGGTACGAAGGATTACAAAAGTGGTACCTAACTTCAGAACTCAGGCTTTCAGAGCCCAGAATTAAATCCACGCATCTACAGTCAAAGGAGCCAAGAATATACATTGGACAAAAGACAGCCTCTTCAATAAGTGATGCTGGGAAAACTGGACAGCCACATGTAAAAAAATGAAACTAGAACACTTCCTAACACCATGCACAAAAATAAACTCAAAATGGATTAAAGACCTAGATATAAGACCAGATACTATAAAACTCTTAGAGGAAAACATAGGCCAAACACTCTCTGACATAAATGATAGCAACATCTTCTCAGATCCATGTGTCAGAGTAA
>PVHT020000151.1:5738-32996 GCA_004024745.2 Catagonus wagneri
ACCCCCCCCCACCCCCGCCCCTTAAGCGGAACTTCCCCTGCTAATTTTAAAAGGAATGCTTTTTGCCCTCCTATTCATCAGACTCACCCGTCTTTGAAAAATCGCTATCAACTCTGTATCAGAGCTGGGAAAGTTGGCTTTATCTTTGCAGTTCACACATCTTGTCCTCGCTGGGCCCATTTGTCCCCTGGACCCTGGCAGTGTAGTCTTCTTCCAGCCAGCAAGTTCCAGGTTGCACTCTGCTGTAGTAACTGCTTTCACAGGGACTAGAGGGCACCCGCTTGCAAGGTGAGATCTTGTCTTCCTCATCCCTGACAGAACCGTAGTGGCGCCTGGCTGAGTCTCTTAGTACCGGGAACAGTTGTGAGTTGAATATAATTGTGCTGAAGAACCAGAAAGCATAGAATTTCAGGCCAGTAGGAAAAGTTTAAGGTGGAGAGGCTCTCCCAGGGGTCCCTAAACCAGTGCCAAACGTAGCTGCCTACTCAGAGACCCAGTAGCTCACCATCACTGTACAGAGTGTTTGGAGGATTCATGGTACTGAGAAGTTCTGCAGCGTCTCCTTTTGTGTTTTTCGCCTAATAACTGCAAACCAAGAGCAGCTGGGGTGTCTGCTGGACTCTCCACCCTCTCTTCCATCACCCTCCTCTCTGAGAATGCAGCCAGGCTAGCAGCCCTTAGAGTCCTGCAGAACGTGTAGAGCTCAGACAATGGGATAGATCCCCCCTGAACAAAGCGGCCCTCAGATGTCCTGGGTCATTGAAAAGGCAAAGGGGACTGATTTCAAAGCCAGGGAAATCAATGGGATTGAGGATGTCGATCTAACCACCAAACAGTCCCAGAGAGCCCTTACCTCGTCTCCAACACCAGTTTATCACAGATCTGTGAAACCTTTTGAAGAAAGTCTTCTGAAGGACTTGAAAATGAAAGTGGTACAAACATTGCCTTTTTCAATCTTATCTTAAATTTGTTTTACAGGTTAGTCCTAGCCCAGGGAAGAGGCCCAGAGAACACAGCATAGGTGAAAACCCCTCCTCCCATGTACTTCTTGCTCCCTGACTCAACCCAGTTCTTGTTATTCCCACCCATACCTTCAATTCTCAAGCCCCATTGTCTAGCCTAGTCACTCTCTCTTCCTGTAAACTAAACCCAGGTCTCCACCCATTCACTCATCGCCGAGTATTTATTGAGAATTATCTTTGGATCAGGCAAGGAAGTAGGCCCAGAAATTCAAAGGTAAATCCAACTTTGTCCCCCCCTTTTTTTTTTTTGGCCTTATTAGGATCGTACCCACAGCATATGGAAGTTCCAGGCTAGGGGCTGAATCAGAGCTGCAGCTGCTGGCCTACACCACAGCCACAGCAACGCCAGATCTGAGTCACATCTGTGACCTACACCACAGCTCACAGCAATACCGGATCCCTGACCCACTGAGTGAGGCCAGGGATGGAACCTGTGTCCTCATGGATATTGATCAGATTTGTTTCCACTGAGCCACGACAGGAACTCCAAGTTCCTTGTCCTTAAGGAGCTTATAGTCTACTTACCCTCCTCCTCCGACGCCTCCCCAATTCAGAGAAACAGAGAACCCTCGCAGCACTCTGGGATCAGTGCTGCTAGCTAGGCAGCTAACAGGTGTTGCTACACATCCTTGGGAAGCTCCCAAAGGAAGCTTCCTGGAAAAGTAGTGGCCTGGTGTATTAGATTGTTTTTGTTGCTGTAACAAGTTACCACAGCGGGTTAAATACCCAGTGCTGTCACTGCAGCGGCCCAGGTCGCTGCGGTGGCATGGGTTCAGTCCCTGGCCTGGGAACTTCTGCATGCCACCGGCAAGGCCAAAAATAAATAAATAAGTGAATACATAAATAAATAAGAAACAAGTTTATTATATTACAGTTCTGTAGATCAGAAACCCAACAAGGTGTCAGCAGAGCTGTATTCCTTTCTGGAGGCTTTAGGAAAGAAACCATCTCCTTGCCTCTTCCAGGGTCTAGAAGTCACTCACCTTCCTTGACTCGGGACCTCCGTCCTCCAGCTCCGAAGCCAACAGTGCTGTATCCCTCTCACCCGTCTTCCATCAGCAGCTCTCCTTCTGACTCCCTCCGGGAAGGTTGGTACACTTTTAAGGACCCATGTAGTTAGACTGTGTTCATCTGCATAATCCAGGCTACTCCCTGTTTATCCTTGTTTCTAGCCTCTTTGCTATTAGCTCCCCACTGAAGACTTTTCACTCCAGCAACATCGGAGTACTGATGGCCCCTGTGCTACTCTGTCCTCTCAGGTGTCCGAGCTTAGCCTGATGACAGACACACAGTACACCACCACAAACACTTGTGTGGTGAACAAGCAATGAATGCATGTTTTTATCCCTTGTAACACTTGAGGATCAGGACGAGCATCACGTATACATCATATGTGCAGAGCACGCTGCCTGCAGCCATCAAAATGGCCCGTTGTAGTCTTTGCTTTGATCTCGCCGACAGCCCTGAGTGGTAAGTGAAGCCAATACGACTATTGATGCTTGGAGGGTGAAATGGACTACCCAAGGTCACAGTGCAGAAGAGAAGAAACACAAACCTCCGTCACATCTCCTTTCATGAGCTTCTTCTGTCATTATCTTACTCAAGATTGCCTGCCATTAAGGGTCCTTTGCATTTGCTCAGATTTCATCTTAAATGAGAAAAAAAAAATCCCAAGAGACCCTTCTGAATCATGAATTAACCCCCTTTTTTTGGCATGCGGGAGTTCCTACGCCAGCAGTTAAACATGAGCCACAGCAGTGACTCCAGCCACAGCAGTGACAATGCTCGATCCTTAACCACTAGGCCACCAGGGACCTCCTGAACCTACTTTTTATATGACTTTCTCCCCCTGCATAGGACTCCCTCTGGTTATTCAAATTCCCTTCCCAGCATAGTTATCCTCCTTTGAACTCTGGAGTGTCTTTCACCTCTGTAAGTCTCTGAATCTTAAGACTCATCTTGGGTTTGTTGAAGTTTCATACTATTTAGAAATTTTAAAAGACTCCTTTTAAAAAGACCTTAAAAAAAGACCTTCTGACACCCTTAAAAAAAAAAACCTCCAGTGAACTCAAAACACACCGGAATAGTAGGATTTCAACAAATATTTCCTTGGGACCAGAGAAGGAGCTGGTTGACAGATCTTTTTCCGGGAACACTGGCTGGAGAATCATGGGCATCTAAGGGAGACTAGGAGTATGGAACCCTAAAGTATGGGCATCTAAGGGAGACTAGGAGTATGGAGCCCTAAGGGGATTGAAGAGGACAGAGCCTGAGAATCGGGTGCTGATCATAGTCTGGTGAGAAAGAGAAAGAAATAAAGAAAGAGAAATAAGAAAGAGAAAGAAAGAAAGAGAAAGAAAGAAAGAAAAAGGAAGGAAGGAAGGAAGAAGGAAGAAAGGAAGGAAGGAAGGAAGGAAGGAAGAGGGAGGGACGGAGGAAGAGAAGGAAAGGAAGAAAGAAAAAGGGAGAACGAAGGACGGGAGGAAGAAAGAAAAAGGAGGGCCACATGGCGGAGAACAAGACTGAAGTTTTGAGGCAAATGTATTTTGACATCAGAGATCATAGTTACTATGCAAACCAAATGCAAATGAGGAGCCGGCCAACTATTTGTTTCTTTGGGTGGAGCCCTTAGGAAAATTCTTCTAGAGACCACTGCTCAAAGAAAGGTACTTAGAGCCAACATTTTAAATACAACATACTGTATGAAAGATTTTTTTTCCCCCCATGCCACGGTTGCGTTGGAGAACCTACTACCGCCCGGGTCCCGCTCAGGTTGTTGATTGCTATTTTCTGGGGCTCAGGTCAGACGGCCCACTAGGGCGAACAGAAAAACCAATGAGGCGGAGTGTGCAGTGTGCAAAGCGCTGAGCCAGCTTCGCCCTCATCGCCGCCTCCATCCTTAAGGCGGGGGCTTTTTGGGGCCACGGCTATCTTCGTGATGGGGGAGGGGGGGAGTCTTCAGGCCGATAACTGGACTCAAAACTCTTGTCATTTCCAGAACGACCTGGCATTCATTTGACACAGAGCAAAAGGGTCCCCGCGGGGAAGGATAACGACCATCTGCAAAAAAGCCTCACGCGAGTGGGAAGTGCAAATCTTGGCTCTTGGGTTCCCGAAGCACAACTTGACGCCAGCGCGTTTCTCTTCCCCCGCGCGCGGGGAGGGGAGGGAGGGAGGGCGGGCGGTCGGGGTTCCAGGACCCGCCCCGCCCTCCCGCTCGCCGCGTTGTGGGCGCTGCGGGCTGGAGCCGCGGCCGGCGGCTGCCTGTCCGGGCCGGGTCTGGCCGAGCCTCGCGTCGCGGTGCAGTGCGCCCGGTCTCCGGGAGATGGCTTCTCCCCTGTCGCCCGCTGCTCCCGCTATTGTCTCACCCGGGGTTGCCTGACTCCGCGGGCGGGCGCACGCTCTCGGCCCGAGGGCACTTCACCCCCCTGCGAGCTGGTCCTCGCGCCCTCTCCTGCCTCTGCGCTGCCCTAAGATCCCCCGAGGCCGGCGCCCGCCGCGTGCAGCCCGGAGAAGGGAGCGGCCCCGGAGGAGGCGGTGCGTGGCCGGCTCGCGCGGGTGTAGGTGCCGCCCGGAGCCAGCCTCCCACGTCGCCGAGCACACCGCCCGTCGGGTCTTGCAGGACACCCGCAGTGAGCACAGGTAGGACGCGCCCCCGGCCGGGGTGCAGATTGCCCGCGGAACCGAGCGAGTGGAGGTCGGGGGCTCTCGCTCCAACATGGCAACAGCCGAGGTGCAACAATGGAAGGAGCCGAGGGTTCCCAGCGGCGGGCCGAGTCGCGGCAGCGGTGGGAGCGGGAGCTCCAGCCCTAGCGCCGAGCAGGTTGCCGACCCCCAATGCCTCCCCGTTCCAGCGGTTTCGGGGTGTCTCGGACGCCGGGCACCCTCCTCCCACCCCTTTCCCTCTGAAACACACTTCCTGGCTCCCAGCTACTGGGCGATCTGAGCCAGCCAATGGTTTTAGTGTTTGTTTGTTTTAAGATGAGAATTAAAAAGCAAAACCTGCCATGGAGGGTGGTGGGGGTGGTGCTTTCTCTTGCAGGAGGTGAAAAGTCAGCATCTAGCCTGGGGATTATGTATATATTTTAAGCCTGAGGGATGGTAGAATTGACTTCTCCCTTATAAGGATACTGCAGCAAACGGAGAAAGCTTGGGAGAGGGGAAGGGGCCCTCAGGCCCGAGTTCCCCCTGGGGCCTTCAGGAGAGGGGCTGCTCTCCTGGTCCGTACTTGTCTCTCATTTTCAGCTCCCGGCAGCGGTGGCTTTGATGTTGGGGAGCAATCCCAGCAGCAGGAAGCCCAAGGGAAGCTGCCAAACTGGGCTGGGCTGGGCTGGGGTAGGGTGGGAAGCCCAGGGGCTTGGCAGGCTCCTGAGTTGTGGGAAGAGGTTAGTAAATGTATGAGATGAGTTAGTACACACACCCTCACTGGCTGAGGGGGTGCGTGTATGTGTGTGTGTGTGTGTGTGTGTAGGATCTGCCATTGCTTGTGCTTCTTCAGACCAACCTTCTTTCCTGCCGCCTGCTCCCGCTGGTGGGGTCTTTGTGGTTTCCCCGCTTCGGTCCCCCCAGCCAGGCCTGGGATGGAATCTTTATTGTCTCCGCCGCCCTGATGTGTTTTCTCAGTTCGGTCAGGGAATTCTGTGCCCTGGGCAGGCTGGTCCCAGCGTGGCACCAGATTCCTTAGCACGCAACTTACTCAGGCTCCCAGAAGTGGGCCAACACGCCCCTCCTTCCCTCTCTCTCTCTCAACTACCTGACTGTCTGGGCTGTGGCCAAGCAGATGTAAGTAATTTGCACTGAATTCCAACCCTGCATCAGTCGCTCAAGGAAAACTTACTCTGTTGCCTTGGAAAGATCCTGGAAGAGAAATGGTCCAGGGGGCGGCAAACCCAATCCCCAAATACTCCTGCCTCTCCAACTCCAGCTGTGGATCTCAGGGCGAAGAGGTTAGGAGGCTTCGGAACTGCAGCTCCTGCAGAGCCTGGCGGTCCCATTCAGGATTGTGTCCATGGAAAAATTAAGTCGAGGCACATTTTATAGCTCTGCCTGGCAGCCAGTGTCTGAGGAGACGGTGGCTCTGAGCCCGAAACCCTGGACTGAAGCCGTGGCTGCTTCTCCTTTGGCCTTTGGGTGAGCCCAAGGTTTGATTTCCATGGCTCGGAACTTACTGCTGAGTGTGCATGGGTGTGTGTGTATGTGTGTCTGAATCTGATCAAACTCTCCACGCTGGCCAGGAGGGAGCTCCCTGGTTACATCCCTGAGGGGGACCCACCGGGTGTGCTGGGTGAGGACGGCTCCGTTTATCTGGTCCTCGGGCATTTCCCTGGGGTGCTCCTTGGGGGCTGGGCAGTTGCCTGGAAGGACTGTGGGCTTGGCCATGAGGTGGTGGTGCACTAGCAGATAGCCCACACCTTGTGGGCCTTTTGGTCTCCTCGCTGTGGTTTCCCCACCCCACCTAGACCTGGCACTTGCAGGTGCCTCGTGTATGGTCGTCCGTGGGGGACAAACTTGGTGGCCGGCAGAAACAAAAGGGATATCTGTTCCCTTTGGTGGTGTGTGATGCTGTATAAACTTCAGGCTCCTCATGCTACCAGGACATGAACTTGGACATGATAATGTGGAGTAGTAGAGAAAACAGTGGGTGGGTTGCGTCAGGAGGTCTGGTTTCCTCGCTGTGGGAGCATGGGCAGCTCTGCTGTGTGAGCTCTGCAAACCGAGTCTTGACAGACTCGGTTTGCATATCTGTAAAATGGGAACAAAATAATAGCCTTGGTTCATAGGATTGTTTTAAGGATGAAATACACTGCTTACCGTGAGCTGAATATAATCGTGTTTGCAAAAGCACTCTGAAAGGTGCAGAGCTCTGTTCAAATACAGCTTCTTCACCCTGAGTTTAGTCTCCGTGATAAGGGAGGGAAAGCTGGTGCGGATGGGAGGAGGGGTGGGAGGAAAAGCTTGTGAAATAGAGTGTTCCGGAACCTTTCTTTTCTAGCTCGGGCAGGGAGAGTGAGGTAACGATGCCAAGGTAACTGTTCTTCGGACGTTTCACTTTAAGTAGTGTTGGTAGAATGGGAACTGCGAGAGGAGAGTCTGTTTAATGATATCTGTAGGGAGGGAGTTTCCGTTGTGGCACAGCCAAAACGAATCTGCCTAGGATCCAGGAGAACGCAGGTTCGATCCCTGACCTCGCTCAGTGGGTTAAGGATCCGGCATTGCCTTGAGCTGTGGTGTAGGTTGCAGACGTGTCTCGGATCCTGCGTTGCTGTGGCTGTGGTGTAGGCTGGTGGCTACAGCTCCTGTTAGACCCCTAGCCTGGGAACCTCCATATGCTGCGGGTGCGGCCCTAAAAAGACAAAAAAAAAAAGACATATTTGTAGGAAACTGGGGGGAGACATACATCCTCAAAGGCTGGCTGCTGTCTATAGACAGGACGGGACCGAGTTGGCAAATAATAATAATATAGCTAGCACTGAGGTCAGCTAGTCGATGACGGAGGAGAGGTTGGAAGCAGCAGTCCCACTCCAGACCCTGTGCTCATTAGCCAGGTGCTGCCATCAGGGAGATCTTGAGTCTTGGGAGAAGGGGAGGGGGCGGCAAATTGCAGAATTCATGCATACCGGATTCCTGGATTTGAACGCCTGTGTGCTGTCACCAGACTGTGATGTAACTTAGAAAACAAACTTCTCAAGGACGGGGGCCCTGGGGGACACGCTTCTTCCATGCAGCTCCAGTCCAGCATGGCGCCTCCTTAACTTTCAATTTTTTGGGGGAGTCACGGTATATGTGTGAATTTCTTGGGTTCCTCTTTTACTGGTATTATTCTGCTTTCTCGTTTATATCCCTACCTTCAGTGTAAGGAGAAGACTGATCATCAAATCAAGTGATTTTTCTACCTTCTGGGCAACTCCAGTAAGAAATTTGGAACTTGGGGGGCCCTGGGAAAGTTGAGGAAAAAAATCTTTTTCGTTTGGTATTTCTTTCTTTTCTTTTCTTTTAATGTTTTACTTTTTGGGGCCACGCCCACAGCATATGGAGGTTCCCAGGCTAGGGGTCTAATCAGAGCTGCAACTGCCAGCCTATACCATAGCCACAGCAATGCAGGATCTGAACTGAGTCTGTGGCCCACACCACAGCTCACGGCAACGTTGGGTCCTTAACCCACTGAGCGAGGCTGGGGATCGAACCCACATCATCGTGGATCCTAGTCGGGTTCGTTAACTGCTGAGCCACGAAGAGAACTCCCTTCATTTGGTACTTCTGTATCTGTTTTATTTCGTGTTCGTTTTTATGAAATGAAGTCTAGGAGACGATGCTGGCAATTCCTGTGATCACATAGAGCTTTAGAATTGGAAAGGACTTTGGATATTATTTCCCTGCAAAGAAATGACTCTCCCAAGGTCACATGATCATGAATAATCCTGGAACTTGCCCCACAGATCACTCATAAAAGGATCTGACCTTGGCACTTTAGAATGTACCTGTCAGTGGTTTATCAAAGCCTTCATTGTTGGGAAATTCTCTCAGGACGTTGGTGGAATTCACTCTCCGCAAAACAATATACTGTTAGGAGTTCCTGTCGTGGCTCAGCAGTTAACGAATTGGACTAGCATCCATGAGGACGCAGGTTCAATCCCTGTCCTCGCTTAGTTGGGTTAAGGATCCGGCGTTGCCATGAGCTCTGGTGTGGGTCGCAGACATGGCTCGGATCCTGCGTTGCTATGGCTGTGGCCTAGGCCGGCAGCTACAGCTCTAATTCGAACCCTAGCCTGGGAACCTCCATATGCTGCAGGTGCATCCCTAAAAAGCCAAAAAAAAAAGCAAAAAACCAACTCTATACTGTTAAAGAAATTAAGGACACCTTTTGAGCTTTGGGGCAGAGGCCCTCAGGGTATGGAGAAGGAAGTCATAAGAAATCACCAGTAGTCCAGAGTCTGTGACAAGGAATCTAAAGCATTTCACTTTTTCCTCTTCTTGTGAACTTCCTGTAGGAAGTCTCACCCCACAGAGGCTCCACAGTTTCTTTCGTTCTTTTTTTTTTCCATGTTTAAAAATTTTAGGGAGTTCCCATTGTGGCTCATTGGGATAAGAACCTGACTTAATGTCCATGAGGTTTGATTCCCTGGCCTCACTCAGTGGGTTAAGGATCTGGCATCGCCACGAGCTGCGGCATAGTTCACAGATGCGGCTTGGATCCGGTGTTGCTGAGGCTGTGGTGCAGGCCGGCAGTTAAAGCTCTGATTCGACCCCTAGCCTGGGAACTTCCATATGCTGCAGGTGCAGCCGTAAAAAGAAAAAAAAAATTATTGTAGTAGAGTTGATTTACACGGTTGTGTTAATTTCTGCTGTATGCATAGTATTTCAAAGAGAAGCCAAAAATCATTTGCTTCTTCGGAAGCGTTTTTCCTTCTTCCTTAACTTTATCACACCTGCCATTCTTTTTTTTTTTTTTCCTTTTTAGGGCCACACCCGTGGCATATGGAGGTTTCCAGGCTTAGGGGTCAAATCAGAGCTGTAGCCACCGGCCTACGCCACAGCCACAGCAACGCGGGATTCGAACCGCGTCTGCGACCTACACCACAGCTCAAGGCAACGCCAGATCCTTGACCCACTGAGCAAGGCCAGGGATTGAACCCGCAACCTCATGGTTCCTAGTCGGATTTGTTTCCGCTGCGCCACGACGGGAACTCCCTGTTTCTTTATTCTTTTTTTTTTTTTTTGTCTTTTTGCCTTTTCTAGGGCCGCACCTGGGGCATATGGAGGTTCCCAGGCTAGGGGTCTAACAGGAGCTGTAGCCACCGGCCTTCGCCACAGCCGCAGCAACGCAGGATCCGAGCCGCGTCTGCAACCTACACCACAGCTCACGGCAACGCCGGATCCTGAACCCACTGAGCAAGGCCAGGGATCGAACCCGCAACCTCATGGTTCCTAGTCAGATTTGTTAACCACTGAGCCACGATGGGAACTCCCCTGTTTCTTTATTCTTGAACACATTGTTCAGCTCCCTTCTTCCTGGACCTTTCCCTTTAGTCACTGTGAGACTATCTACCGGGCAGTGGTTTCTTTTCTTCTTGGTGGTCCTTCCTGCCAAGCTTTGTGCCTCCTTCTAAGTCTCTGCCCTGTGGATCTTGTCTCAGAGGTTAGATTCTGTTTCTGTGTCCCCCCCCGGCCCCGCCACAGTGGAGGTGGGTGCCAGGCGTGAGAGCCGTTCCACACACGTCTGGTTCCCCAGGCCCAGCAGGAATAGGCTTGCATGGAGCATCCTCCCCGGCCACGTTTTTTTCTTTCTGTCTTAGTCTGCTTGGTTCCCCTGACAGCAAACCAGAAAGCACAGAGTGAGGGGAAAAGAGGAGAGAACCAAGGAGTTTCCGTTTTGAGGCAATAGTACAGTTTGCCTTGCTAGGTCCAAGAAATAGACTGGAGCCCTTCTCCTCTCGGGTCCAAATTAACCTGGAACCCGGATGAGAATGGAGCCCTGGCCGTCTCACAGGCGTCTCTGACTGCCCCACTTTCCTGAAAACAAAGTGTCTGTCACATTCCTGACTTGCTATGCGATTAGGTCTTACAGAGGGTCAGAGCAGTTGAAGTTCTAGGAACACTATTAAAGTCCATTTAGGAGTTCCCGTCGTGACGCAGTGGTTAACGAATCCGACTGGGAACCATGAGGTTGTGGGTTCGATCCCTGGCCTCGCTCAGTGGGTTAAGGATCCGGCGTTGCCGTGAGCTGTGGTGTAGGTTGCAGACACGGCTCGGATCCCGCGTTGCTGTGGCTGTGGTGTAGGCTGGCAGCTACAGCTCCTGTTAGACCCCTAGCCTGGGAACCTCCACATGCCGCGGGTGCGGCCCTAGATAAGGAAAAAGACCAAAAAAAAAAAAAAGGTCCACTTAATTCTGATCCAAAATGGGGAGATTGCACATCGGATGTTATGGAAACCGGGGATAAAGCAACTATATTTCCCCCCCAGATTTTATAGTCAGGATATCAGATTTCTACTGTAGACTTTAAGAAGACAGAACAATTCTGTTTTTAGTTAAGAGAAATGATGGGGGGAAGATAAATTAGGAATTTGGGATTAACAGATACATACTCCGATGTATAAAACAGATAAACACAAGGACCTACGATGTAACACAGGGAACTGTATTCAGTCTCCTATAATACCCTATAATGGAAAAGAATCTGAAAAAGAATATATATATTATAGATGTAGGTATATATGTACGTATGCGTATATAACTGAATCACTTTGCCATACACTTGAAACATTGTAAATCAACCACACTTCAGTGAAAAATAAAAGTGTAAAAAATAAAAAGTTTTTGAAAATTTCAAAAAGAGAAAAGATGGATACAGTTTGTTGATGAGAGACTTAGAAAGACAGAGTGAATCCAGGAGTTCCCGGTCGTGGCACAGCGGAAAAGTATCTGACTAGGAACCATGAGGTCGCAGGTTCAATCCCTGGCCTCGCTCAGCGGGTTAAGGATCTGGCTTTGCTTACAGATCCCGCATTGCTGCGCCTGTGGCGTGGGCCGGTAGCTCTGGTTAGACCCCTAGCCTGGGAACCTCCATATGCGGTGGGTGCAGCCCTAGAAAGCAAGCAAGCAAAAAAAAAAAAAAAAAAAAAAAGGAATAGCCACCAGGACTGAGTGTGTTTGTCTACCCCCAGCCTTCATTTCCCCTCCCCCCCAGCCTTGGAGGAAGTGGACAACGATGAAATTTTCTCATCCCCTTTTACAGATGGGAAGACTGAGGTTTAGTTTAGGTTTAGATGCAAACGAAGATTAAGAAACATGCCTGAGATTGTACAGCTGACTAGAAAGAGCCAAAGTTCGAATGCAGGTCAGGCCACCTCCAAAATCTGTGTTCCTTCTGTGCCACATTGAAGGGAACTGTGAGGGAAAAAATGTCGATGAGGCCTAACTTCTGAATGAGGTGGGGCTTCCGCAAGAGCCAGGTGATAACAGAAAGCACTGTTATTAAAATCTTCTGTGGGAGTTCCCATCGTGGCTCAGTGGTTAATGAAACCGACTAGGAACCATGAGGTTGTGGGTTCGATCCCTGGCCTCGCTCGGTGGGTTAAGGATCTGGAGTTGCCGTGAGCTGTGGTGTAGGTCTCAGACGCAGCTCGGATCCCCAGTTGTTGTGGCTCTGGCGTAGGCTGGCGGCTACAGCTCTGATTAGACCCCTAGTCTGGGAACCTCCCTATGCCACTGGTGCAGCCCTAAAACGACAAAATATAAATAAAATAAAATAAAAACCTTCTTTGGAACCAGATGTGGTCACAGAGGGATGTAAATCTGCCAGGTAATGTTTAAAAAGAGCTCATGAAGGAGTTCCCATCGTGGCTCAGCAGAAACTGAATCTGACTTGTATCTATGAGGACGCAGGTTCGATCCCGCATTGCAGTGACTGTGGTGTAGGCTGGCGGCTGTAGCTCCAATTGGACCCCTAGCCTGGGAACCTCCATATGCAGTGGGTGCGGCCCTCAAAAGACCAACAACAACAACAACAAAAAGAGCTCATTCATTCATTCATTCAGCAGATGTTTTGAGTGGTTACTAATGACTACATGCTTGCAGTGTCTAAAATGTATTATTGAGTGGAGAGTTCTAACCAGTGAGTAGGCTGTGATGGGAAAATGATGAGATGCTTTGAGAACTCATAAGCAGGGCATTTGGGGTGGTCACACTGCCTGGAAGAAAAGAAACGTTAGCTGAGATCTGAACAATCAGCAGGAATTGGGGTGGGATAGGGAATGAAGTGAGTGGTGAAAGAAGTGAGATGAAAGTAGTTTAATTTGGCCAGAGCCGTTGAAGGAATTTGCATTTTTATCTTTTATCCATCTGAATATTCACCTGTTATGCACTGAATGTACCTGGTGGGTCTGACCTCGGTGCCTGGCAGTGAAGAGGACAAAGAAAGCGAACTACCTAGAGCAGTGTCTGGTGCATGGCAAGGGTTCAGTAAACGGTGGTGGCCACAATTATTTTGTCATCCTGCAGTGGCAGGTTTGTGCTCAGCCCTGGGGATACAAACTTGAGTTCAGTATGGTCCCTGACCTCGTGGTGACACACTGTACTCCAAAAAAGGCAAGTGAATGGATTTCTTTATGGAGTATTGGTAATTCTATAAGCTCCAGAGGAGTCAAGTTGTCCTGTGGCTGCCCCAAGAGCTGGTATAAGCTTGGACAGCATTTCATAAAGCATAAAGGCTGGAGCCAGAGTTCTTAATATTTTGGGGGCCTCTAAATTCTGGAAATCTAATAAATGCTATGGGGTATCAATCTGGGAGAACAGATTACAATTTTGCCTTCCTCATCCAGCTTCAGAATTTCTGATGCTGGTGTTCCCATCGTGGGTCAGTGGTTAACAAAACCTGACTAGCATCCGTGAGGATGTGGGTTCAACCCTGGCCTCGCTCTGGTTGTTAAGGATCCGGTGTTGTCATGAACCGTGGTGTAGGTCGCAGACAAGGCTTGGATCTGGCGTTGCTGTGGCTGTAGCTGTGGTGTAGGCCGGCAGCTGCAGCTCTGATTCAGCCCCTAGCTTGGGAACTTCCATATGCCACGGATGTGTCCCTAAAAAAAAAAAAATGACAAAAGAATCCTGATGCTATTACAGGGAAGCGATTACTCTTCTCTGGGTTGGTCAGGCCACCCTTGGAACAGTATTTAACAGCCCTGTTCCACGTGTAAAACATTGTACTGAGCATTGAGGGGAAGACAAAGATAATTAGGAGGTAATTTTTATTCTTGAGATTAATGGGCTTATGTCTGTACAAATACTTTGTAACTAGAAAGCACCTGCATGGATAGGCTATTTTTATTCTAATCACTAGTGGTGTAATACAAAACAGTATAACCACAGTAGGATGCACTAAAAGTTTTAGAGATGTTTGGAGTTCTTTTTGTGATGCAGCAAAAAGATCCAGCGTTGTCACTGCAGCAACTTGGGTCACTGCTGTGGCTCTGGTTCGATCCCAGGTATGGGAACTTCTGCATGCTTCCGGCACAGCTATAAAAAAAATTTTTTTTTTTTGAGAGATGTTCAGAAGAGAGCAAAGTCACTTTCAGTTATAGGAAGTAAGGCTCTAATATAAGAGCAGGCGTTTGGAGAGGGCAAACTAGAGAGTATTCTAGAAGGCACTAGCGTGAGCGAAGCATTATGGGAAAACTTTGGACCCTGGAGAATGATTGATAACCGTCAGCAGTTCGGGGGGCATGCAGGGGACTGGGCTAGGACTCCGTGTGGGAGGTCTCGCGTCTATGGTAAGGACGGGGAGAGGCAGGAAGTGTTTCATTGGAAGAATGACACGATCCACGCTGAGCTGCAGGATGCCCGGCCATTGAGTGCAGAGACTTCCACGCGTGGGTCGGGGAGACGAGGAAGCTAGTTAGGATGCTGTTTTAATCATCAGGTAAGGGGAAGGAAGGATCATTTTCCGGTGCCTAAGACGTGGTCTCTATAGGTTATTTCATGTAATCAAAGTCATCAAGAGCTCGGAAGGGGACAGACCAATTTAAGAGCGGTTAGAGCAGAAAGGCTGGGGATTTCCTTCCCCGGAAGGCTTTGAGAATGAACAAAACCGACCGCTTGTGGTTCGGTCTGGAAGGAGGATTTTTTTTTTTTTTTATATTAGGGCCACACCCGGGGCATATGGAGGTTCCCAGGCTAGGGGTCTCATCTAAACTACAGCCACCAGCCTACACCAGAGCTACAGCAACGCCAGATCCGAGCTGCACCTGCGACCTACACCACAGCTCACGGCAACGCGGGATCCTTAGCCCACTGAGTGAGGCCAAGGATCGAACCCTCAACCTCATGGTTCCTAGTCAGATTCGTTTCCGCTGTGCCACGAGGGAAACTCCTGGAAGGAGGATTTGAGCGGGAACCCGAGACCCGCTTCCAGTCCCACCTCTCCCGCGACTACCCTTATGACTTCAGACCAGTCATTTCTCCCCTCTGGTTTTGGGTTCTCTTGTCTGCAAAACCCTGGGTCTGGTTCTGAGGGTTGCCTGGTTTGTGCGGAAGGTTCGTTTTGGCTTTTTTGCCAGTTTCTTTATTTGCTTGTTTTTCTCAGTAGCTTGAGACAGTGGAAAAAGATGTGTTGGGGTGTGTGGGGAGAGCTTGGGGGTAGATACCAGAATAATCAATAAGTTTGAAAATTTGGTAAGGAGTTCCCGTCGGGGCTCAGTGGAAACAAATCTGACTGGTATCCATGAGGACGCAGGTTCGATCCCTGGCCTTGCTCATAGGGATAAGGATCTGGCGTTGCCGTGAGTTATAGTATAGGTCGCAGATGGATCCTGCATTGTTGTGGCTGTGGCATAGGCCGGCAGCTGTAACTCTGATTTAACCCCTAGCCTGGGAACCTCCATATGCCTTGGGTGTGGCCCTAAAAAGACCACCAAAAAAAAAAAAAATTGGTAAAATGTGATGTGCGACTGGGTCTCCGTGGTGGGATAGGCAAAAGGGCCTCAAACAAGATTCAGTTTAGCTCGTTTGTTTATTTTCATTTTATATTGATTTTTTATTATGAAGTATCCATTTACAGCAGTGTAACTCTTGTCTCTTTTCCTAGTTGTATGACCTTGGGCAAATACTCAATTCCTTTCCTGTTCTCACAAAACAAGAGTAATCATATGCACATTTAAGGACTGCTGCGAGGACTAAACAAGATGATACCTGGCACAAAATGCCAAAGGAGAGGAAAAAAAGGCCTCTTTCCTTCCATCTATTTCTCTGATGCTTGTATTCACTTAGCCTCCCCCTGTGGGCGCCCCCCCTTTCTTTTCACCGAAACACAGAGTGACCCCCCTCACTCCTGTCACCGCAGTGGACAGATCCCCAGAGGTACCGATGCGACAGGCTTTGTCATGGTGCTTACATAGGTGGCAGTGGTATTTCAGCAAGGTAGCTGTGGCTTGCTGGTTCCAGGATGCCTGTGCATGGGCTCCCATCCTGGCGACACTCAGTCAGTCAGCTGCAAGCACGTCAGCTAATCCCTGCTGAGGATTATGGGAATGGCCTCTGACTGTCGCTACCCAGGTGACCCTGAATGAGGGTCACATGGGCAAAGGCCCCGTGGAGGAGGGGCTGCTGGGCTGCGAGTACGGTGCTCTGAGCTAGGTGGGCAGCTGGTCCACCCCTCTGCTGAGTGTCCCCAGGCTCTGCTGTAGGGAGACCTCTGTCTCCCTTGGGCCCTTCTGTGCAGAGTACATGGGGAGAGGGGAGAATTAGCATTAGGGCTCGTACAGAGCAACACCCACATTGATGCCACTCCTTGTCTACTCCCGTACCCCTAGGTCACTTCCTACTTAGAAAATAAATCTAGGGAGTTTCCACTGTGGCTCAGTGGGTTAAGAACCCAACTAGTATCCCTGAGGATGCGGGTTCGATCCCTGGCCTCGCTCAGTGGGTTAAAGGATCTGGCGTTGCCAGATGAGGTTCAGATCCTGTGTTGCTGTGGCTGTGGTGTAGACTGGCAGCTGCAGCTCCAATTGGACCCCTAGCCTGGAAACTGTCATATGCAGCAGGTGTGGCCCTAAAAAGAAAAAAAAGAGAGAGAGAAAATAAATCTTCTAGGACTTCCCCTGTGGCTCACATCATAACTGCACGGTGGTTTGACTGTCATGGTTCTGGTTTGATCCCTGCTCCGGGAACTTCCATATGCCACAGGTTCAGCCACATGCTAAAAAAAAGAAAAAAAAAAGCTTGACCCCTCCGTACTCAGGAATGCAAAACGGTTGTTTTAACATGATCTGAGGCAACTGTGCTGTTCTTGTGGCCCAGGCCCCAGGCCCCAGGCCCCAGGCCCACTGTTTTAATCAGTCGTGTCACACACACAGTATCAGGGGGTTAAAGAGATTGAGAATAAAAGAAGTACGAAGAGTTTGAAAGGACTGTTGAAGGGGAGGTTTCCGAGGATCCTGATTTGGGGTGGGGAGAGGAGTTGGTGAGCAGGAAAAAAAGTGTCTCCAGCCGTACCCACGGGCTTTTGAGGCCCTAAGAATCAGGTAGGCAGGAAATGGGGAGATTTAAAAAAATTTTTTTTTTCTTTCTACAGCCGCACCTGTAGAAGATGGAATTTCCTGGGCCAGGGGTCGAAGCGGAGGTGCAGCTGAGGCTTTTGCAACGCCAGAGCTTTAATCCACTGAGCAAGGCCAGGGCTCCAGCCCGCATCCTCACAGAGACAATGTCAGGTCCTTAACCCACTGATCCAAAACAGGAACTCCCTCCAGGAAATGGGGAGTTTAGACCAGGCTAGTTGTGCAGGTGACCTGAGGGCCCTGGAACCTCCCCCTATGACTAATAAAGGGGACGACTCGGCTGATAAGGGGCACCCTGATTGGGGTGCCTGTGATCTGGTGCTGTCAGGACCCCCCTTCCCAGTCCCCCCAGCCAGGTATCCCATTCTCTGTGGCTGACCATTCTGGACACCAAGAGGCCATCTCCTAGAGGAGCTCATTTCCCTGTGTCCTTCTGGGCCCTGCATCCTGCCTGAGTGGGGTAGCTTCTTTGACCTTGGTAGAAGAGAATGCTTGGTCTCCGCCTGGGTTCGGTGTCCCTGGCTGACCGGGAGCAGGATATCCTTCCGGCCTGCTACCAGGAAGACTGGAGTGGAAGTGCGTGGCTGCTGCGAGGCCCGGCAAACGGCAGCCAAGGCCAGGGATTTTGGGTGGGGGGTGCGGTCATTGCGGTCAGTGATTTACAGGACAAGCTGCCTGGTGGGCAGCGCTTGGGTGGACTTGTTTCCTGGAGCGGGGGGCTGGAGACTCCTGGGGTTCAGGCACTGGGAGCAGGGGAGGCTATGGACCTGCAAGGCCTATGCCAGGACCCACCTCCCTACCATTTTTTTTTCTTTTTGTCTATTAGGGCCACACATGAGGCACGTGGAGGTTCCCAGGCTAGGGGTCGAATCAGAGCTGTAGTCACAGCAACACGGGATCCGAGCCGCGTCTGCGACCTGCACCACAGCTCACGTCAACGCCAGATTCTCAACCCACTGAGTGAGGCCAGGGATCAGAACCCGCAACCTCATGGTTCCTAGTCGGATTTTCGTTAACTACTGCTCCACTGTGCCAAGGTGGTAACTCCTCCCCTTTGCACAACAAATGCAAAGGTTGCTGGGCAGGTCTAACACCTCACTGCTAATGCCCCTGTGTAAATTAGTGTCACATGTTTAGCGGTGTTTTGCTTTTGCATTTTTTTTTTTTTCTTTTTCCTGGTCTGAAAGGAAGGGGCTACTGGAGAGCTGACCCCCCTTCCTTTCCCACCTTGTTCCGTGGGGACGCCTGGGCTTCTCCACTCTGCCCTGACCTAGGAAATAGCTGGCGGTGCCTGAGGCCGGCCGGAAGCCAGGTGGCCTCTGGGCAACGGTGGTGCCTGGGCCCGTGCGTCCGATCTGCCTTCCCTGGCACTTCATTCCCGGGGCTCTCCTGGCTGGCTCGGCCTGTCCCCGCGCTGGAATGTGGACAGGGAAGGACCTGCTTGGGGAGTCCCGGAGCTGTCCCTGGAGCGAAAGGCCTGTTTTCCTTTTTCTTCCGGGTTCAGCTTTCCTCTCTCTTTTCTCGGGCTTCTTTGCCAGGAACGCTGAGACCATCACCTCGTGGGGTCCAGGCCAGCTTCCTCTCCTGCCCTCAGGGAGCTGATGAGGGTGATTCGGAGGTGTGTGGGGTGAGCATGTAGGATGCTAGAAAGGGTGGGGGGAGTGGGAAAGGATGTGGGGGATTGCGCGGGGTGTGGGGTTGTAGGACCTGTGTGTAGGGTGTGCGGGTGTGCATGGAGTGTGCAGGGTTCATGTAGGCGTGCGTGTGGATTGGGGTTCTGTGGGGAAAGTGTGGAGAGTGTGTGTGTGTGTTGTGGAGGGGAGGGGTGTGTGCAGTTTGTGTGATTACCGTGGCTTGGGTCCCTGGAAATGACTCAGCCTATCAGAGATTTTTCTTTTTGGTGGAAGTTCCCGGGCCGGGGATTGAACGTGTGCCATGGCTGAGGCCTGCACCACAGCTACAGCAACACCAGATCTTCAAACCTGCTGCTCCACAGGGCAACTTCTGATCAGGGATTGTCTTGATTTGGGGAGTTGGCAATAACCAAAGATATCTCCATTATCAGGCAACACGTCAGGATTACTGTTTCAGGGACTGTGGTGGCAGAGGGACCGTGGGCAGGGCTGTGGACAGGGGTGCAGAGCCTCCCTCCAGGGCGGTGGGAAGAAGCCTGCCTTGGGCATGGTGAGGGGGCTGGTTATCTCCTCCTCCGAGGTTCCCATGGATGACTGGCTCAGTCTTTTCCTTTGTTTATTTTATTTTATTTTATTTGCTTTCTAGGGCCGCACCCGCGGCATATGAAGGTTCCCAGGCTAGGGGTTGAATCGGAGCTGCAGCCGCCAGCCTGTACCACTGGCACGGCAATGCCGAATCCTTAACCCACTGAGCGAAGCCAGGGATCAAACCCGCATCCTCATGGATCCTCGTCAGGTTCATTAACCACTGAGCCACGAAGGGAACTTTTTCCTCTGTTTATTTGTTGGTTTGTTTTGGCTGTGCCTAAGGCACTTGGAAGCCCCCAGGCCAGTGACTAAACCCAAGCCGCAGTGCAACCCAAGCCACTGCAGTGACAATGCCACATCCTTAACCCGCCTCACCACAAGAGAAGTCCTGGCTCAGTCTTCCTGTTTAACTTCCTTTTACCCTCCTCCAAGCCAAGCAGGTGGCTGGCAGCTGCTGGCTGCCCACTACCCACACGACCTGTTCTTGCCCACTGGCTCCTCAGCCCGGGCTTAGAGGCAGTCGCCCCACCCACAGGCAATGCTGAGCCTGCCCTCTGCACTCTGCAACATCATTCTGGGCACGAGTTCCCTGCGTCCTTCTAGCCCCAGGCTGGGCTAAGTGTGTACATGTGGGGAGGAGCACAGGGCTGGGGCCACGATCGTTTCGGAGGACCAGCACCGTGTAGCCTCCCCACACTGAGTCTGTGGGCCCTTCCCAATGTTATAAATGAGTGTATTGGAGACCCTCTCTCAAAGTCAGCGTCTTGATTCTCAACAAAGATGTCCTTTCTTGGAGTTCCCTTCGTGACTCAGCGGAAACCAATCTGACTCGCATCCATGAGGACGCAGGTTCGATCCGTGGCCTTGCTCAGTGAGTTGAGGCTCGAGCGTTGCCGTGAGCTGTGGTGTAGGTCGCAGACACAGCTCAGATCCCGCGTTGCTGTGGCTGTGGCATTAGCTGGCGACTACAGCTCCGATTCGACTGCTATCCTGGGAACCTCCACATGCCGCAGGTGGTGGCCCTAAAAAAAAAAAAAGATGTCATTCTTTTGGAGGATAATCTCCCTGGCATTAGTTGGTGGACTGTGCTTAGTCTGATGCCTCCAGAGTGACCCTGAGATACATCGCCCATGTCTGTGCCATGCGGCTGGGCCGTAATTTGAAGCAGCGCCCCACGCTGCCTCCTTCCTTCTTGCAGACTCTGATGCGTGAGCCTCCCCCCACCCCCAGCTTTTGAGGAGCCACGAGGTGGAGCGAACCACCTCTCATTTCTTCCCTCCGGCGAGTCCTCCGGGCCGGGCAGAGCCTTGCTGGCACATGTGTCCTCCCTTCGGTGCCTTGGCTCCCTGGGAACAGCTGTGACCTGCTTTCTGGATTCCGCCTACTGGGCTGGCTTCCTTCCTCCAGGGAGTTTTCCCAGCCCCCGCGCAGGAATCCTGGAGAACTGGATTCCAAAGGGCATGATGAGCTGGGGAGGCTGGGCTGGAGGTTCAAGCCCCAGGTGACAGGCCTTGCAGGAGTCCTTGGTCCGCAGCAGCGAGCAAATGGGGCCAGGAAGGGAAGCTAAGGCCCAGGGAGGGGGTGTGGGTGGTGTGGGGGCGTGGGGCGCGTGGGAGAAGAGTTGTGGGAGGCGAGGACTAGCGAGGGTGCTGCACCCCCATTTCTCCCCCACACACACACTTCTTACATCCTCCTTCCAGAGGCTTCTTTTACACTCTACTGGGCCTGTAGCACCTTGGGAGAGGCTGCGGTTTCCTAAATGTTGCCGTTTGGAAATGTTGGGTTGCTTTTCCCACGTGGGTGGGCTGGTGTGAAATTTGTTAAGAAGTTTTCTCAGGAGTCCTCCCAACTGGAGACTAAGACAGTTAAGGGAAGGTCATCCCGCGAGCTCCTATCTCTGGAGGGGCCAAGGAAGCTGAAGGGTAATTCCTTTTTTTTTCTTTTTTTTTTGCTTTTTAGGGACTCACCCGCAGCACATGGAGGTTCCCAGGCTAGGGGTTCAGTCGGAGCTGTAGCCACCGGCCTACGCCACAGCCACAGCAACGCAGGATCCGAGCCGTGTCTGCAACCTACACCACAGCTCACAGCACCGCCGGATCCTTAACCCACTGAGTGAGGCCAGGGATCGAACCCGCATCCTCGTGGATCCTAGTTGGGTTTGTTATAGCTGAGCCACGACCGATACTCCCTGTAGTGTCATCTTAATCACTGTGCTCCTTGGAGGGGATCTGGCTGATCTGAACCAAAGGGGCTGATCCTGGGGGCTGTGGTGGCTGAGGGCATGGGCGGAGAAGGCAGGAAGTGTGGACCAGACGCAGGGGGGGAGGTGCGGTTGTTCTGGCTCCTGGGATGGTTCCTGGACTAGAAAGCCACACCCCGCCGAGACCTTTCTTTCCTCTTTGCCAAACGTTCCATTCAGCCGATTGCCAGCTCCTGGTCCTGGGCCCTGCCGTGTGAATTGCCAGCTCTAGGAAGGAAAGTTATAAGAGGAGCCACAAGCTGCGTAACCTCTTCCATCCCTGACTCTCTTTGTACTCAGATCCTAAATCTACAGGGTGTGTGCCAGAAGGTGTGATCTCCAGGGACTGTGTGTGTGTGTGTGTGTATGTGTGTGTGTGTATAGAATCAGCTGCACAATTGGCTTCTGAGCCAGGACTCTGACTGCAAACCTGAGTGATGTAACTGTGTCACACAGCCTCCTGGCACCCGTCCCTCTGGTCTCTGAGGACCCCCAAAGCCCTCCATTCACTCTTGTGTCTGCTTTGACTTCCCACTGGTGGAGAGTCCCGGGAGGCCCAGGAAAGAGTAAGGGGGAACCTAAGTTGCAGTAGCAAAACTGAACCCCACGGGGCTGCTTAATTTGGCTGAGAGGATGCTAGAGAGCGGCCGTGTGAGTGGGAAGAAAATGCAAGCAGTTATTTTCAGTGTCCCCACATTTGGAACGACGTGAGAGCCACACAGAGGGAGCATACATTAAATAAGAGAAAAGACTTCGTTGGTGTGTGTGTGTGACTCAGTGATGGGGCCTGACATCAAAGAAGCTGGCAGAGCTGCTTAAAACCTGTAGGTTTTCAATACGGAAGCAGGGGTCGGGTGCACATCTGTTTGAGGCGGGGTGCTGACCTACTCGACTTCTTGTGTAGCGGGAGGAGTCGGGTTCCTGGCACAGGGCATGCTGACTTTCCTGTTGGAACTGGGGCTGCGGGGGGTGTGGTGGGACAAGGGCCCCTGGCTGCAGAACCAGTGGGATTTGGGGTCTGGGTAAGTGTGTGTGTTGGGAGTGGACAGAGGCAGGGTCCTCTCTGAAGAGGAAACTCTAGAAAGCCAAGTTCAAGTCCTGATGACCTCCAACCCCTGACCCCATTCTGTCCTGAGAGGAGGCAGTGAAGATCCTTTCCTAGGAAGGTCCTAAAACTGAGTTGTCTTCCCTTCGTAAAAACTGCTTGGAGTTCCCGTCTTGGCGCGGCAGAATAGAATCCGAATAGGAACCATGAGGTTGCGGGTTCGATCCCTGGCCTCACTCAGTGGGTTGAGGATCCGGCGTTGCCATGAGCTGTGGTGTAGGTCGCAGACACATCTCGGATCCCGCGTTGCTGTGGCTGTGGCGAAGGCCGGCGGCTACAGCTCCGATTAGACCCCTAGCCTGGGAACCTCCACATGCCGCAGGGGCGGCCCTAAAACGACAAAGGCCAAAAAAAAAAAACCTACTAAAAGTCTGGGAGCTTGAGACCCTCCGTATTTTTCACCACGTTTCCTGATAGTTCTCCATTTTCCCAGCCCAGTGAAGATGGGCCAAGATGTGCAGGGCTCCCTGCTCTGTGTTCCGATGGGGAGACTGAATAATTTATGACGTATCTGTCATCTCTGCTAGACCGTGAGCTTCCTGGAATTGTGCCAGGGTCGTCTGAATAGTTAGCTGTGGGTTAAGCACGGTCCACCTGGTACCCCGTGCCCGTCAGAGTCCAGCTCCGCTCCGGGTGCAGGGCGATGTCCCAGACCCATGAGTCCGCCCTCCGCAGGGCAGTTCTGATAACAGCGCCCTCCAACAAGACAACAGGAAGCCCTCTCCACCCACAGCTGGTGTCACGGCTGGGCCCCGGGGCCCCTCCCTCTCCGGCCCAGGGACCAAGCGGAGCCAGCTCACTGGAGGGAGTGCCTGTCCTTTCTCTCCACCCTTTAACTCTGAACCATTGTGCGGCTCTGCCCTGACCCCCTTCCCTCCCCCCCGACGACATCCAGCCATCCCTCTCGGCAGCTGTGTGGACTGGATTTGGTGCCTGGTGCTGCCTAGACCCTGGTGCTGCTTGGCCATCTGGCACGCCTTCTTCCTTCACCAGCTGACTGCCCGGTGTTCTCTGGGGTCCCTTCCCCTGGTTGCCTCTTGTCTTCCCGGTGGTTCCGAAACCGAAACTGTGGTCTGAAACCCTGAAGACACGTCTGCATCGCTGCCGGAGGGGCTCTGAAATGTTCAGAGTCCCGGGACTCGCCCCACTGAATCAGATCTTCCTAGGGGGGCCAGGAATTTTGCGTGTTTGAAAAGCTTTCCAGATGACAACTGCAAACATTCACACGCGGACCACGTGTTAGATGATATTATTGTGTCCACGTTGAATTTTGTGGCTGTGCTGATGGTGTTGTGTTGACGGAGGAGGGGGAAGGGGAGGGGGGAGGGGAGGAGGAGGAGGAGGGGGCGGAGGAGAATGTCCTGGCTCTTTAGAGATTCAGCCTGAAGTCTTTCCAAGTGTTCGCATCTCACTTTGAAATGTTAAGAGGAGGAAGAGAAAGCGTGCTGGTGTGGGGAAATGTTAACAATCAGTGTCTGCAGGTGGTGAAAGGAAACTGGCTGAAAATGGCCTTTCAGACGGTTTCCATCTGCTGTCTGAGAAATGGATCCTGAGAGAGAACACAGCTAAGGCCACCCAGGTGCACAATTCCAGGGGACACCATCCCCTTAGTTGTGGTAAAGGGTGTCATTCATGTAGAGTGAGGTGTGTGCTGCTCCGTGGAGCTGTGTGACTCAGCGGTACCTGCCTTGGCCTTCTCTTCCTAGCAGAGACCCAGGCCCTTGCCGTCCTCCCCCACCCAACTCTTTCCTGGGACCTATGTGGATATTTGCTTGTTTATGGACTCACTAGTAGCCCTTGAGGACTCAGGAAATAGAGCGGTTTCTAATTTGTCAACCCAGCAGAGGCTGGCAGGGTGGGGACTGATTTGGGGAAGAGGGTGGGGGAGGCAAGAGACTTGAGACTCAAAGTATTCCTAAAAAACAAACAAAACAAACAAACAACAAAAAAAATATATATTTTTTTTGCATGTGTTAGGGCTGCACCTGTGGCGTATGCTGGTTCCCAGGCTAGGGATCTAATCAGAGCTATAGCTGCCGGCCTACATCACAGCCACAGCCACGCAGGATCCAAGCCATGTCTGCAACCTACACTACACCTCAGCTCATGGCCAATGCCACATCCTTAACCCACTGAGCCAGGCCAGGGATCGAACCCACAACCTCACAGTTCCTAGTTGGATTTTTTTCCTACTGCGCCATGACGGGAATGCCAGGACCTACGTTCTTAAAAGGAGCAGCTCCGCATGGTTGGGATAGATTGCTCCTGCCTTCCCTCGTGCCCCGTCTGGATCTCCCCTGTTGCCTGAACCTTCACTCCACTTAAGGGGTGGCTGCCTGGTCCTGCAGGGGTGCTGCTTGTCCTGCCTCCTCAGCACTGATCCCTCGGCATCGGAGTGAGCAGAGCACCGAACCTTTTGGAAGGCGCAGCTGCCAGCGTGACCCTGGGCTCAAGATCTGTCAGTGGGCTGGGCCTCCTCCTCTGCATGACTGACAGTCTAGTGGCGCCCTGGCCGGGAGCCATGGGGACAGGGCTTTAGAGAGGTGGGCTGCTCAAGCTTCCAAGTTTGAATTCCAGTCTGGGAAGAGCCTCAGGAGCTGGGCTGGCTGGATCACCCTTAGGCCTTTATTCTCTTGCCTCTCGGGGCTAATGTGGAAGTCCTCTGAGAAATATGACTGAAAGGCATCAATCGATCAGAATCAAAGAATCGCAGGGCTGAAAGGCATGTGGCATGGTGCTCTTGTCTGTCTGCCTTTACAGATGCCAAACAGGTAGTTGAAACCCAGTCCAACGTTTGCAGGATCCCCAAGGAAGGACAGCACCACATCCTAATCACCCATCTCTGTGTCTAGAAATTCTTCACAGCAGAAAGCTTTACCTTTATATCCCAGTTCAGGTACATTTTTACTTTTCTCGGTGGAAATGAGGTGACTTTGAAACTCGAGGAGCTTAGTGGGGGAGCTTAATGAAATCCCTACGTATTTAATTTTGCATAAAATATTTCCAGACAAAGGAGCTCCCGTTGTGGCTCACTGGGTTAAGGACCTGACATGGTCTCCTTGAGGATGCAGGTTCGATCCCTGGCCTTGCTCCATGGGTTAAGGATCAGGTGTTGCCGCAAGCTGTGGTGTAGATCAGGTTCAGATCCCGGGTTGCTGTGGCTGTGGCATAGGCTGGGAGCTGCAGCTCCGATTCGACCCCTAGCCTGAGAGCTTCCATATGCTGCGGATGCGGCCCTAAAAGAAAAAAGAAAATCTCAATGTGATATTCGAGATGTATTCAGGTTGCTGTTGGGATCGTGAAGATGGGGCCAGTTCAGTCTGGGGGTTCAGAGAAGCCTTCCTGAAGAACATGAAGTCTGAGCAAAGTCTGAGAAGTTAAGAGTCACACAGGCAAAGAGCATGGGCAGTTGGGAAGGGCGTGCGCAGGAGCTGGAAGATACTGCACAGAATCGCAGAGGTATCAAATCCGTGGTAATGAACGGTGGGAGATGAGAAGGAGATGGGGGCTGGTGATAAAGGCCTTGCAAAGGAATCAGATACAGAGCCTTTGAAGGGGTTTAAGCAGAGAGTGAGATGATCAGATTGACACTTTAGACAGAGCTCTCTGGCTGCTCCGGGGAGCAAGCTTCACAGAGGGAAAGATCTGTAGGAGGAACAACTGTTAGCGGGCTGTTGTCGTAGCCAAGGCGGGAGAGGATATGGGTTTATTTATTTATTTTTATTTATTTATTTTTTTTGTCTTCTTTGCCTTATCGAGGGCTGCACCCGCGGCATATGGAGGTTCCCAGGCTAGGGGTCTAACAGGAGCTGCAGCTGCTGGTCTTCACCACAGCCACAGCAACACAGGATCCAAGCCGCGTCTGCAACCTACACCACAGCTCACGGCAACGCCGGGTCCTTAACCCACTGAGCGAGGCCAGGGATCGAACCCGCAACTTAATGGTTCCTAGTCGGATTCGTTAACCACTGAGCCACGACGGGAACTCCGAGGATATGGGTTTAACTAGGGCAGTAGCAGTTAGCATAGGAGGAAGGGCTCAGATTTGGGGAGTATTAAGAGGAAAGGTAGTGTCGTGGGAGCCAGGGGGGCAGAGGATGGACGGAAGAGGGGAATGGCTGAGAGCCGAATGCACCGGCCACGTCTGGGCCCATCGAAATGCCTATGGAATTGGGTCGTTAGGGCATTTTAGTGGCGTGTCAGGGGCAGAAGCCAGATTACAGTGAGTTGAAAAGTAAATAAAGGAGAACTGAGAAATGCCTTGTGTCTTCTGCTCTCGTGAAGCTTGGCTGGGAAGGGAAGGAAGAACTGGGTTTGAGCAAGAGGGCAAAAAGTCAAGAGGTTAGGGTGGAGGCTTGAGTTTCCTCCCTCCCTTCCTCCCTCCCTCCCTTCCTCCCTCCCTCCCTTCCTTTCCTTCTTTTCTTTTTTCTTTCTTTTTTTACTTTTTAGGTTTGCGCTTGCAGCATATGGAGGTTCCCAGGCTAGAGGTCCAATTGGAGCTGTAGCCGCCGGCCTACACCACAGCCACAGCAGCGCAGGATCCGAGCTGCGTCTGCAACCTACACCACAGCTCTCACGGCAACGCTGGATCCTTAACCCACTGAGTGAGGCCAGGGTTGGAACC
>PVHT020000151.1:33096-48151 GCA_004024745.2 Catagonus wagneri
GGGTGGGGGGGGCGCGTATGTGGGGGTGGGTGGGTGGAAGAGAGAGCCAGGGGAGGGTTAGGACCTCAACAGAAGGCAGGGACCTGCTTTCCCTGAGACCAGAAGGAAGAAAGGACGGCTGCATGCAAGTGTGGACAAAACTCTTGGGGAAGAGAGGCAGGAAGTCGAGAAAGATTATTTCCAGTGGTTTCAGTTTTTTTCTTCCCAGTGGAGCCTTACTGCTCTGCTTGTTCCTGCTCAGGGCTGAAAATACAGTCATTCTCTGGGTGAAAAGGCTTAAGCTCAGTTCTACCTTGAGCCTTTTGTCTGACGTTCTCCATCTAAAGCATGAGGCCCTCCTTTTCCTGCGCCCGGTTTCCTGTCTCTGGACAAACAAGTTCTAAGTGTCTCCATCCACTGATCCGACTGCTTTGAATTTCAAATAGCGAGACCCCCAGCCCCCACCCCCTGTCCTCGGCAGATAAAAAGTCATCTATAAGGAGCAGTCGAAAGGTGGGGAAATTCAACGGGCAGAGAAATCAGCAGAGGGTCACTTTGTACGCCCTGAAGCTGGGCTTGGGCTCTTCCATTTGGCAGAAAAATGCACTGAGCCAGCCCGTGCTTGAGGGATCCACTGGCATCCTGGGGAGAGTACCTCAGGTTAAAGGGATATTCTTATATCCTCGTTTGGAGTCCGATGGAACTTCCCACCCGTGAAACTATCTCAACTTTATCCCTACTGTTTTCAATTTTAATTTTTTAATTTTTTGCTTCTTAAGGCCGCACCCGCGGCATATGGAGGTTCCCAGGCTAGGGGTCGAATCGGAGCTGCAGCTACCGGCCTACACCACAGCCACAGCAACGCTGGATCTGAGCTGCCTCTGTGACCTACACAACAGCTTAACGGCAACATGGGATCCTTAACCCACTGAGCGAGGCCAGGGATTGAACCTGCGTCCTCCTGGATACTAGTCAGGGTCTTAATCCTCTGAGTCACATGGGAACTCTGATGTTTTCAATTTTTAATCGTAAGGAAGGACATGCTTCATGTTTTTTACCTGTTGAGTAAAACAATACAATAAAATGAATTTTTGACAATTTTATGAAATCCTGGTCTTCTCGGTTGCTGGCGCAAAGGGTCAGAAGTGGCTTCTTCACACTCACCTGCCCCGCCCTAATCTGAAACACACGTGCACACACAGGTCCTTGGTTCTCAGCTTCAGCTATAGACTAGGATCTCCTGGAGAGTTTTAAAAAATACCACTGCCCTACCTCAGACCAGTTAAATCAGAATCTCTTGAGAATACCTGGGTGATCAGTACTTTCAAAAAATTCCCCCAGGGTTTTTTATTTTATTTTATTTCTTTTTTTGCCTTTTCTAGGGCCGCACCCACGGCATATGGAGGTTCCCAGGCTAGGGATCTAACTGGAGCTGTAGCCACCGGCCTACGCCACAGCCACAGCAACGCGGGATCCCAGCCGCGTCTGCGACCTACACCACAGCTCACGACAACGCCGGATCCTTAACCCGCTGAGCAAGGCCAGGGGTCGAACCCGCAACGTCATGGTTCCTAGTCAGATCCGTTAACCACTGAGCCACGACAGGAACTCCCCACCCCCCCACCAGGGTTTTGAATGTGTTCAAGTTTGAGAGCTGCTGGGCCAGGCTAACCTTGTCATTGCAACCATGCCTTCAGTGCCTTTTCATGTCGTGGCTTCTCAAGAAAAAGCACACCAGCACTGGAGTAAAGGAAGGCAGCTGCTCGCAGCCAGGGGCGGCTGGCCTGGGGGACCTGGCTTCCCAGGGGGTTGAGGGAGATCCGTGTTTTGACACACTTGTACTGGCTCAGGCGCCTAGGTCTCACCTGTTGGCAAGCTTGGTTTTATTGCTCGTATTGGTGTATTTGGGGAGGATCTTAGTTCAGTCTGAGTAATTATAAGGTCTGTTTCATAGGGCTTTGGTATGCTTTCCATTTATAGCTTTATTGAGGCGTAATTGACATACGGTAAATTGTACCTATTTAAGTGTATAACTTGATAAGTTCTGACATATGCATATACCGTGAAACTGTTCCCACAGTCCAGATAGTGACCGTTTTCATCAACCCCCAGAGTTTCCTCATGTGCCTTGGGAACTCTCCTTCCACCCCTTCCCAGACAGCCACTGATCTGCTTTCCGTCGCTGTTATGAGTTTTCCTTTTCTAGAATTTTATATAAATGGAATCCTACATATTCATACTCTTTTTTTTTTTGGTGGGGGGGCTCTTTTCAGTTGATTACATGAAGGAGTTACAGTAGTCCAAGTTAAAAGCAGACTCCAAAATGTTACATTATATGAGCTGGGAGGTTCTTTTTTTTTTTCTGCCTTTTTGCCTTTTTGTCATTTTAGGGCCGCACTCACAGCATATGGAAGTTCCCAGGCTAGGGGTCTCATTGGAGCTGTAGCTGCCGGCCTTCGCCACAGCCACAGCAATGCGGGATCCGAGTTGCATCTGCAACCTACACCACAGCTCACGGCAACACCGGATCCTTAACCCATTGAGCAAGGCCAGGGATCGAACCCGCAACCTCATAATTCCTAGTCGGATTCGTTAATCGCTGCGCCACGACGGGAACTCCAGAGCTGGGAGGTTCTTAAACTTGGGACAAGGGGCCCAAGGGGAATGCTACTCATTGCAAGGAAAGACGTATTCGTGCTCTTTTGTCTGGCTTCTTGGACTCAGTGTAGTTAAGATTCATCCATGTTACTCCACGTATTAATAATTAATTCCGGAGTTCCCATTGTGGCTCAGTGGTAATGAACCCGACTAATATGCGTGAGGATGTGGGTTCGATCCCTGGCCTCGCTCAGTGGGTAAAGGATCCAGCATTGCCGTGAGCAGTGATGTAGGTCGCAGAGGCGACTCGGATCCCGTGTTGCTGTAGCTGTGGTGTAGGCCGGCAGCTGCAGCTCCGATTCGACCCCCAGCCTGGGAACCTCCATACACTGTGGGTGTGGCCCTAAAAAAAACACACACACACACACAAAATTAATTCCTTTTTGTTGCAGAGTAGTATTCAGTGTGTGGACCTACCACATTTTTTTAATCCTTTCACTTGCTGGTGGACATTCCGGCTGTTTCCAGTTTTTCAGTGTTACAAATAAGGCTGCTGTGAATATTTATGCACAAGTCCTTGGCTGGCCATATGCTTTCATTTTTCTTGAGTAACTAGGAGCGGGATAGTTGAGTCCTATGGTAGGTGGATGTTTGCCTTTTCGAAAAGCTGTCTGTTTTCCAAACTGGTCATACCGCTTAGCGTTCCCCGCCAGCGGTGTGTGAGAGCTGTCTTCTTTAAATTGGCTGAAGAGCTCTCATCTTCCTATTTTCCTCTTAGCTGAGACACGGTACCTCCTTCTTGCCTCGGGGTACCTGTGAGCAAGATGAGGATCGGAATTAAGGACCAGAGCTGGAAATAGATGTAGGTAAAGGGAAGGGTGGGTAGCTGTAATAGATAAATAAAATTGTCTTGATCTCCTTTTTTTTTCTCCATCTCTCTCTCTCGTAGGCACTCAGAAAAACAGGCAGCGGCCCAGATTGTCAGCACATCTCTCTCTCTTTTTTTGGGGGGCAGTCGCGCCCGTGGAATGTGGAAGTTTCAGGGCCAGGGATTGAACCCGACCCACCACAGCAGCACTGGATCCGTAACCCACGGCGCCACCAAGAAAACTCCAGCACTTCTCTTTTTGGTGCCTGGATGATTCATGGTCCCACCCCTCCCGATTGCAGGTGCCCAAGACACCATGCCGCAACCTTGCGGACCCGACCTTGCCAGGAAGTAGACTACTTCCTCGTCTCCTCTGTCCCTCATCCTCACCATGTCTTCGACTCAGGGCCATGGGGAGCACTGGAAGTCCCTGGAGTCGGTGGGTATCAGCCGCCAAGAGCTGGCCATGGCCGAAGCCCTGCAGATGGAGTACGACGCTCTGTCCCGGCTTCGACACGACCAGGAGGAAAGCAGCAGAGCCAAGCAGAACCCAGACCCGTCTCTCATCAGCTGGGATGAGCCCGTCCTAGATTTCTACAGCAAGCCGGCGGGAAGGCGGAAGGACCTCAAGCTCTTGCGCGGTCTTTCTGGCTCTGATCCTACCCTCAATTACAACTCACTCTCCCCACAGGAAGGGCCGCCCAGCTACTCTGTGACCTCCCAGGGTTCCCAGCCTGGCACGGATCCCTGGCCCAAAGGCTCCCTGGCGGGAGACTATCTGTACATTTTGGATCGTTCGGAAGGGGAACTCTCTTTGTCTCCGGGACCGGGGGACGTAGACGACTTTTCCAAGAAACTGTCCCCACCTCCTCTGCCCCCCCGCGTCTCTATCTGGGACACTCCGCCCCTGCCTCCTCGAAAAGGATCCCCGTCATCCTCCAAGGCCTCCCAGCCCCATGACATCGACACTTTTTCTCTGGTCGAACAACCTCCAGGCAAATCGCGGGGACACGGGGTCCTAGACGAGGACGAGGAGCCGGGGAGCAGGGGTCCCGGGCGCCCACTGGGAACCGTCGATTATGATGGTATCAACGATGCCATCACACGGCTCAACCTGAAGTCGACCTACGATGCCGAGATGCTGCAGGACACCACCAGGGGCTGGAAGGAGGGGCGGGGGCCCCTGGACTTCGGCAAAGACACTCCCGGAAAACCCGTGGCCCGGAGCAAGACCATGCCCCCTCAGGTGCCCCCTCGCACCTACGCCTCCCGCTATGCCAAGCGGAAAAACGCGACGCCTGGCAAGAACCGCCGGATCTCTGCCGCTCCGGTGAGGACCTTATGGTGGTTTTTTTTTTTTTCTGTTGCCTTTCCCCGTGTTATTCAGCAACAAAGAGCAGTCCCTCTTTCTGCTTCCTTGCTGTCCATGTCCAAATCGGCTCTGCCTTCACCACCTCCTGTCCGCCACCGCCCTCTGCTTCTGACACTGGGGGAGGGGAAGAGGGACAGCGGTTGAGATGCAAGTCCTTTTCAGGGCTTAGTGTTGTGTATCTGAGCCAGACGGGCCCCTCTGGGGGTCGGGGGCAGGTGGGGGGGGGGCGCAGAGGTTTTGGAATGCCGGTTGCCAGCGTGGGCCGCCAGGACGGAGCTGGGGTCAGGGAATGCACTGTGCCTCCACGGCCGAAGGGCCTCGTGCATTGGGGTGCGTGGCTTCTGCTTTCTTTCTGCACCTGCTTTGCCAAAAGTGCCCTGGGGCCGTGACGCTCAGTCGTGATGCTCTGAGCCCCAGACCCTGGTTCAGACCCCTCAGCAACCTGCCTGATGGTCCACAACACCCAGCTCTTTCCTCTCTCCCCCTAAAGCGCCATTCTTCTCCCGCCTCTGTCCCTCTCTCCCTCTCTGTCTCCCCCCTTGCCTCTCTCACTCCCTCTGTCTCTTTGGTGCTGTCTTTCTCTGTCTCTCCCCCTGTCTCTTTCCTCCCCACCTCTGTGTGCACACGTGTGCGTGTGTGTCTCTCTCTCTCATTGTAATAAAATCTACATATCATAAGATTGACTGTGTTAACCAATTCTAAGTGGCATTAAGTACTTTCACATGGCCGTGTAACCATGACTTCATCCATCTCTTTTCACAGTGAAAGTATTTAGGAAAAAAATATACAGTATAATAATTTCGCTTTTATCAGTACTTAGTATAACATAGCAAACTATCCACATAGAAGCATGGGGTGGGTTCCAGGGTGGCTTGGATCATCTTCTGTTTTTTTTTTTTTTTGGTCTTTCTGCCTTATCTAGGCCGCACCCGCGGCACACGGAGGTTCCCAGGCTAGGGGTCTAACAGGAGCTGTAGCTGCCGGCCTTCGCCACAGCCACAGCAACACGGGATCCGAGCTGCGTCTGTGACCTACACCACAGCTCACGGCAACGCCAGATCCTTAACCCGCTGAGCGAGGCCAGGGATCGAACCTGAAACCTCATGGTTCTTAGTCGGATTTGTTAACCACTGAGCCACGACGGGAACTCCTCATCCTCTGGTTTAAAAAGTGTCAGCAGCATCTCCGGGGTGGAACCTGAAGCCCGCTTTGTGTTTTGCCCTTGGACTCTGGACGCCCTGGCCCCAGAGGTGCTGAGAGGCAACCCATGGCTGATGACTCCTGTCCCAACAGCCTTCCACTTCGTTCCATCCCTGTTTCCTCCTTACCATTGTCTAAGGGCCGCTGGGACTTTCCCAACTCATGTCCCAGCCACGGGGATCCTTTACGACTCTGCAACAGCTACGTGGTGCTTCCTTCCTGCCGGGAGAGTTCCCCCAGAGCAGAGGCGGCTCCTGGGATAAGCCACCGCTCTGGAGCGCAGGGCTTTTTAAAGGCCTCGCTCTGAGAGGTGGGGCCGCTCCCGCTATTTATAGGGACAGGGAGATGCCTATTTCGCGCCGCTGGGCCTGCTTGCCACCGAGGCGGGCCACCCTGGGTAGGTGGTCGCCTCTGTCGCTTCTTCTCCCGCTCCCCCCGCCCCATCCCCTGTGAGTTATCGGAGTTCTGGGAGGGAGCTCGGTGCAGAGTCTCCTTGAAAAAAGCTGGGGCGAAGCAAAAAAAAAAAAAAAGCCCTTGTCAGTTCTCAGCGGAGGGGGGGAAATGCGGCCTTGGTCTTCCCCGCCCCAGCCTGGCGTGGCTGCTCATCCCACCCCCACCGGGAGGGGGTACCCCTCGGGCCCTCGGCCTGTACCACCGCCCCGCCTTCGCCGGGCTTCCAGCCGGAGGGACCCTCCTTATCCCAGGCCCTCAGAGCCAGCTCTGGAAATGGTCGGCTCCAAAGGCCAGCCTGGTACCCCTGCTGCCAGCCTGTGCCCCGCAGACTTCCCCAGCCAGCACCGGGCGATGCCACCGGGGCCTGCCAACAGGGCACACGTAAGTGGCTTTTGTTTTCTCACAGAGCCGGCGAGCGGCACTGAAAGGGCCTGGAAATGGCCCTCTGTCGCCGCTCTGTGCTCTACTCCTCTTGGCCTCCCCTCCTCCCTTTGTCCCTCTGTCCCTGTCTGTCTCTGTCGCTCCCTCGATCGCTCTCACTTTTGTGGGTTAGCTGCTGACAGTGGTGCTATTGTGTTGACTGGGACACAGGCACGAACTTGGCAGAGCCAGGGCCTCACATGCCAACGCCCCCCCCCCAGCCCCTGCGGCCGCCCTCCCCTCTCCACACCCCCTCCGTGCTCACCCAGAGGAGCAAGGCCAATGAGAGAGGGTCACTCAGAGGGAACAATCTGGATATTCAAATGAGGGGCTGCCATTTGCCCCCAAGGGGTGGGGAGGGCCCGAGAACAGCCTGAGTGCGGTGGGGGGAGGTTGGGAGGTGAGGCGGTGCATGCGTGCGTGTGCGTGCGTGTGTATGTGTGTGTGCACGCGCGCAGACTAGAGCACTGGCTTTGGCTCCCCGGAAGCTGCCGCCTTTACCGGATGCACCCCATCCGCACTGTCGCTTCATTCCCTTGGGGTGGCCTCCCCTGGCAGCTCGGGGCAGGCTTGTCACGCCGAAACCTGCCATGCATCAGTGCCCACCCCCCACCCCCACTTCCTCCTCCCCAGGGCTGTGTCGCAGGCCTGGTTCTAGAACCCCTCATGGGCGACTGAAAGCAGCCCTGTGGTGGGAGATGGTTTGAGGTCTTGTCTGGGAGAATCCAGCCCCCCCCCCCCCGCCCCGCCCCACACATGCACATGTTCTGGGCCAGGAAGTGGGGCCCGGGCAGGCCCCCTGACATTCCAGCTATTCGGGACCAGAAAACTCGAGAGCCAGGAGGAGCTTAGCCTTCGACCGGCTTTCTGGCCTACTCAGAAAGCCGCTTTGACTCTTTCAGCCTCAAATACTCAAATAGCATGGACTGGGAGGGCACATGTGTCTGAGTCATCGCCTCTATCTACGGACTCTGCCTCGGGTCCCTGGGGTTTGCTGTGGAAGCTGAAGCTTTGCCTGGGGCCCAGCTTCCCTGGGGACTGTGTGAGCAACCCACTTGTTCTGGCCTCAGGAGTGGGATGGGGAGGGGGGGAACAGCTGTCTGCTCAGCTCCCCGCCACTCCTCTGGGAACAGCCCCCAGAAAGCCGGCCCCTTGCCGGGCACCGCCTGACCTGCAGGATTGAGCCTAAGAGACTCAGGCGCCTTGGGAAGGAGGTCCGGTAACACTCATGTCCACCCCTCCCAGGCTTCCACACTCAGCCAAGGCTTCAAGGCCTCTTTCTGAACTTGGCTCTTGGTCTCCTAGGACAGCAGATGAATATAGTCCTGGGTTTCCCGTATTTTCTTATGCCTCTTTCCCCAGAAAGTCTCTACACCTAAAGTTTAAGAGTTGAGATCTTGAGGGGAGTCCCCTTCGTGGCTCAGCAGGTAACGAACCTGACTCGGATCTGTGAGGACGCCAGGATCTATCCCTGGCCTCGCTCAGTGGGGTTAAGCATCCGGCGTGGCTGTGGCTGGGCTGTAGGCCGGCAGCTGTAGCTCCGATTTGACCCCTAGCCTGGGAACTTCCATAGGCCAAAGATGCAGCCCTAAAAAAACAAACAAAAAAAGGACTTGAGATCCTGGAGCAGCCTGTGGAAAGGGGATGGCATGAGAGGAAAGGCACTGAGACAGTTGCTTTTCTCTTAAAGGTGGGCTCCCGGCCCCACGCTGTCGCCAACGGCCATGAGTTGTTTGAGGTCTCAGAGGAGAGAGATGAAGAAGTTGCTGCTTTTTGCCACATGCTGGACATGTAAGAGTTAAAGGATGGGGGGCTGGGGAGGGTCGTGGGGGGAGAGAGTCACCCCCTTTCGGAACTTTTTAGGGAGGAAAAGAGCCATGTTTAATAAGTCTCAGCTCCTAACTGTGGGATGCCTCCTGCAACAGGGACTTGCAGGCTTTTGGGCCTCTCTGAAATGTGGCATTTGGGACAAAATTCCTGCAACCTCCATCCAGCATTCAGATTATTCCAGTCGCTCAGGGCTCAGTTGCCCTTCGGAGCGAAGGCACCTCAGATGGGAGATAAGAGCGTAATCTTATCCGGAGCTAAAAGAGGAAATGGATTCAGAAAAATTTTCCATTGAATTTAGGATGAAAAAAGCTGTGTCCCTTTAGAACTGTCTCTAGTGTGCAGCTCAGCTTGGGAAGCATTTTGCAACTGTTGACAAATGTTTTCTTTCCCAGACCTGCCGCCCCTCTCTGCCCACTTCCCAGCCCGCAGACCCGGAGGGCCACTGGCCGAGTGGGGGACCTTGGGGGTGGGAGGGTCGCAGCAGGCTCTTGTCCACCACCTTCTTCTGGAGGCATAGCCGGGGTCCTTCTCTCTTTCTTTCTGCCCAGCCTCCGATCCAGCTCCGACATCCAGGACTACAGTCTTACCGGGTTTGTCTGGAGCGCTGTCACCCCGAGCCCGGAGCATCTTGGGGATGAGGTTAACCTGAAGGTGACCGTGCTGTGCGACAGCCTGCGGGAGCCACTCACTTTTACCTGCAACTGTAAGTGGGGTGGTGGGGGGGGAGCGGTGGAAGCCACCTTGGTTGGGGACCGGGGTGGGTGGATGACGGTGTTGGGTTCCTGACCCTGACCCGTATGTCTGCCTGCATTCTCTGGCTGCTGATGGTGCTGGCACTTGCTTAGCCGGGAGCCGGGGATCAGGCCGAGCCCCCGCTTGCCCCAGGGACCCCTCTCACCTGCTACCCCCCGCCCCGCTCCCCCACCCCCACCCCCACCCCCGACAGGTTCCTCTACTGTCGACTTGCTTATCTACCAAACCCTATGCTACACCCACGACGAGCTGAGGGACGTCAACGTGGGTGACTTCGTGCTGAAACCCTGTGGGCTGGAGGAATTCCTGCAGAAGTGAGTGGACTGGTGGGGGACCAGCTGGCAGTACGTGGCACCTGCCTTTTGGGTAATGGGGTGGGCTAGGGGGTGGGCTTCATAGGGCTGGTGCTGGGCACGTGGCCTGGGGCTGGCAGCTCTCTCATCCCCTTCCTGCTCCCCCCCGCCCCTGCCGCCACCCCTGCCACATCCCACAGTCGAGACTCTTGCTTTCTGGGCATATACTCTCAGCCACGTCGCATTTTCCCCAGGATCTCTGTCTTCCAGCAGGGTTGGCCGGCTTCCTGGGCCAGATTTGCTGTGGAAAGAGCTCGGAGCTGGGATTAGGCAGAGGCAGTGTCACAGTGCTTGCCGACTTGCGCGCATGGAGAGATGCGTGTACGGGGGCGGGGGAGACTGGGTGGGCTTGATTCTCCCGCCCTAGATTATATGTGGGGTCTTTATGGCCACAGGCAGGAGGAGCCCTGGGCAGAAGCACAGGTAGAACTAAAGGGGAAAAAAAAGAAAAAATCAGAGTCGCTCTCTGCTCCCTGCTTCCCTGCCGACCAGCCTTCCCCCTACTGGCGTGCTCCCTGGGCTGGCTGTCCTCTTCACCAAGCTTGCCTCCAGCTCCTGTCCATCCAGCGCCTCCCTGGAAAGTCTGACGTGGGCCGTCAGTGGGCATTGGCAGGTCCCCTTTCCTCTGCCTTGGGGCTCTCAAGTGCCGGGGTGGAGGGGAAGGCATCGCAGCCCTCAGGTGGTACAGCTGTGTGACAGGCTCTAGGGCGGCAGGTAAGGAAATAAAGACACCTCTCTCCTCCCCAAGCTTCCAGTTGTCGGCTGTCTCTAGCTCTGGCCACTTCGGGGCGGGGAAGGGAGAGGCCCGCCTCTCAGTGGAGTGCCCAGCGGTGGCCACCACTCGCTCTTCCTCTTACACGCAAGTCTGGAGGCAAGGATGCTGGATCGATGGCTAGAGTTGTTCACGGCTGCTTTCTTTAACTTTAAGGATATTGCGGGCCCTTTCCTGCCTCTGCCCTCAACTGGAAAACTGAGAGAAAGGAAAGGGGCAGGGCCCTACATGACACAGCTCCAGGGAGCAGGGTTCAAAGGCATACCGTGCCTTCTCGCTTTCCCCTAGAGGAATAATCGAGGCTCCGGACTCAGGGGCTCCTGGCATAGGGTGCCCCAGGCCACCTGCCACCTTTGTAAGGGAGCAAGGGGGCCACAGCAGGTCCCATCATCACAGCTGGTTTGGGTTGCGTGTGGCTTGCCGCTTTCTCGTGGTGACACCCTTGCCCTCGGTTACGTTAGTTCCGTAAAATTGAGCAAGGCTTCAACAGGAGAATTGACCGGTGAGCGATCAGTAAATATGCCCAGGGAAGGAAGGGCCAGTCCAAAGAGGGGACCTGGATTAGGTGGCTGCCGGTCTCCCTTGCAGCCTCCCGAGTCCTTGAGCCCCTGAGTTCCCTGCGCGTAGATAGATAAGCTGTCAGGTTCTGCCCTCCTGCCAAGACCTAGGAGGAGTGTTCCAGGTGCAGTGGGATGGGATTGTTGGCTCTAGGGTCGTGGCTCTGCCGCTGGAACTGGAGCGCTGTCCGTGGAGGTCTTCCACGGGGATGATCAAGCCAGTCCCCCGGGGAACTTGTGCCCATTGCTCTTGATCCGGGAGCCCCCTCCTCCGCCATGGCTTTTCTCTCCCCTCCCATCAAGACCCCTGAGCACAGGAGAGCTGCCTTGGGTGGGGTTAGAAACGACCCTCCCCTGGGTTCCAGAAGGCTGCTGGCTCCCCAGGAGGCCTTGCGTTTTCTACCCCTGCCTAGAAGAAGAGGGGGGACTGACGCTGAGGGGGAGGTTGGCGGGTCCAGGATGCAGGCTGCTCTCCGATAAGAACCTCCAGACAGTCCCCGGGGGAGGGCTGGGTTTCCTGTCCCCTCCCCCACACCCCCGCCACACTCTTCCTTCCTCCCAGGGCACTCCCCCCAGACCCACCCCGAGGCCCAGCCTCTCCCACCCTGCAGGTTTCGGCTGCGGCTCAGTCTCAGCAGGTCGAGGCCTAGAGGAGAGACTTGACCCGCCCGGATGTGGAAAACCCACTGAAGTCCTAGCTGGACACCGACTGGCCCCGGTCCCCGGGCACCCTCTGTCGGCTATGGCCTCTCTCCCCAACCCTGTTTCTGGCCTAGATTCCCAGCTCTGCTGAGGAAGGAAGTCCCTTTCCGGCTTCTGTTACCCAGCTGCTGGGACGTAGCCCCGGCCTGCAGCGCTGGCCTGCAGGTGGGACTCAGTCTGACCCCCTGTCCTGGGTTTCCTTTCTAAGCTGTGATTCGGAGGGAGAAAGGGGCTGGGCCACTGAGGGACTCCACAGGCCTCCTCTGAAGTTTGAGACCAGCAGCAGGAGGAGGGTGTCTTGTGTTTTGCTCCTGGAGCAGTGCGAATGGCACGTAGGAGTCCATACAGGTTTTTATTTTTTTGATTTTACTTTTTTGTCTTTTTTAGGGCTGTGCCTGTAGCATATGGAGGTTCCTGGGCTGGGGATCCAGTCGGAGCTGCAGCTGCCCCCGTACGCCACAGCCACAGCAACACGGGATCCGAGCCCCGTCTGCGACCTACACCACATCTCACGGCAACGCCGGATCCTTAACCCGCTGAGTGAGGCCAGGGATCGAACCTGCGTCCTCATGGATGCTAGTCAGATTCCTTTCGATGAGCCACAATGGGAACTCCTGGAGGTTTTTATTTGTAATTCACAATCAAGCGGGACCCACAGAGAGCGATGAGAAGCAGAATTTGAGGGGCTTAGGGATGACAGATCTGGAATGTTGGTAGGTTTGCTTGGTGGGCCTCGGCAGCCGGGTTAGTAATGGCAGGGGTGGTGAGACCTAGGATCACAGCGTGAGAAGAGTGACGTCCACTGAGCGCCACGCCCGAACCTGAGCACAGGCTGGCTTCCAATCTGTCCTATGTACCAAGGCCAAGAGGATGGCATTTAAACACTCTCTGAGAAGTCTCTCTTTTCTCTGCTCCCTCTAGAAGTTCCTACCCCCCTCCAGAAGCTCCCCCAACCCCCAGAGTGAACTAGTGATAACAGTCCAGGTAATAAACACCTAGGAAAATCATTGTTGTACAGACCAAGGATTAAGTGCATTAGGTGGCTTTTCTTTAAGCAGACCTCTGTTTTTCTTTTCTTTTCTTTTCTTTCTTTCTCTCTCTCTTTCTCTCTTTCTTTCTTAAGGTCTACACCTGCAGCATATGGAGGTTCCCAGGCTAGGGGTCCAACAGGAGCTGTAGCTGTGGGCCTTTGCCACAGCCACAGCAACATGGGATCCGAGCCACATCTGCAACCTACACCACAGCTCACGGCAATGCCGGATCCTTAACCCACTGCGCGAGGCCAGGGATCGAACCTGCGTCCTCATGGATCCTAGTCAGATTCGTTTCCACTGAGCCACGGCGGGAACTCCCAGACCTCTGTTTCTTTCCCTGAGCTCTGCCTTGACATTTCCCGGGAACCAGGGCAGAGGGTACAACATAGGCCTGTGACTCCTTCACCTCCCCCCTCTCCCTGTTTCTCATTCCCCAATGCATTTGCCTTGAATGCCTCCCCCCCGCCGCCAAGTCCCCAGGATGCTAATGGACTTGTCCCTCCGTCCCACCAGCAAGCACGCGCTGGGCAGCCACGAGTATATACAGCACTGTCGGAAGTTTGACATCGACATTCGGCTACAGCTGATGGAGCAGAAAGCCGTGCGCAGTGACCTGGCCCGGACGGTTTGTGTGTTTGTGTGTGTGTGTATGTGTGTTTGTGTGTCTGTAGCTGTGTCTCGGGGTTAGGGAGTGGGGAGTTTGATGGCTGCAGGGGGTGCAGAGATAGTGGGCAGAAGATGATATAGAACCACCTTGGGGGGAGTTCCCGTTGTGGCTCAGTGGTTAACGAATCCGACTAGGAACCATGAGGTTGCGGGTTCGATCCCTGGCCTTGCTCAGTGGGTTAAGGATCCTGCGTTGCCGTGAGCTGTGGTGTAGGTCGCAGACGCGGCTCGGATCCTGCATTGCTGTGGCTGTGGCGAAGGCCGGCAGCTATAGCTCCTATTAGACCCCTAACTTGGGAACCTCCGTATGCTGCGGGTGTGGCCCTAGATAAGGTGAAAAAAAAAAAAAAGACAAAAAAAAAAAAAAGAACTGTCTCTGGCAAGTGTGGGGTAGGGGCCCTGGGCTGTGATAAAGGCGCTACCCCTCTCTGATAGGGCACTTCTCATGCAGGTAAACGATGACCAGAGCCCCTCCACCTTGAACTACCTCGTCCACCTGCAAGAGAGGCCAGTCAAGCAGACTATCAGCAGGTGAGAGTGGGGACCACCTCGGATGCGGCCCCGGCAGGAACCGTGAGGGGGACCCCAGCAGACACCTCTGCCTGCCTTCCGGCCGGGCCGGGGGTTCCTGCAGGTGACGGGCATGGGGCCTGAGTCCTAGAGGAGCAGATCGCCACTCCAGGGCACGTTACCTCTCTTCCCTCTAGTACTTCTGTCACATTCTCCGGGTGAGAAGTGGCCAAATCGGAAGGACTCCCTGGCCTTCAGTCTTCTCGGGCCCTGTAGAAAGATCGGGAACCCCTTTAAGCCAGAGTCTGACTCCCCAGCTGTGGAGCGAGGGGGAGGGAATGAGTCCTGCTGTGCACTGCGTCTGTCCTGACCTCTCCTGTGACCTTTCCTCGTCCCCAACTCCCCAGGCAGGCCCTGAGTCTTCTGTTTGACACTTACCACAATGAAGTGGATGCCTTCCTGCTGGCCGATGTGAGTACGAATCCTGGGGTTGGCCTGGCTGCCCCAAGCTTCTCCCCTGCCCCCTCCTCTAGTTCCTCCTGGGATTGCCGGGCCCTACAGGGTTCTGGAGTAGATATTGAAAAACCCGTTAGCAGAGTGCTTTTTTCCTTCTCCTAGTGCGTGGTGAACCCAGCCTGCCAGCTGTTGGGCCGCTGGCACGTGTGTATAGAAGGGTTCTGCTTGTCTGTAGAAACAGGTCAGGAACTGTGCCCTGATCCTATCTCTGGAGTAGGGCGTCTCCAGAGCCGAGGGACATAGCATTGTCGCCCCAGCTGCTGTGCTTGGAGTGTCATCCTGTGAGCAAGGCCCTGGAACCTCTGATCTGAGAGGTTCTGATGCGCTGGTGTCGTACGTAGGTGGTGGAAAACCCTCAGGAGGGTGGCAAAGGTGGGAAAGGGCCAGGGCTCCCCTCACTTGGATTCGCAAGGAGTTTTCAGCCTCCAAATCATGAGAATAAACATTGGCCCCACATGTCGTGAAGCTGAAG
>PVHT020000151.1:48251-77430 GCA_004024745.2 Catagonus wagneri
TTTTTGCCTTATCTAGGGCTGCACCCGTGGCATATGGAGGTTCCCAGGCTAGGGGTCTAACAGGAGCTGTAACTGCCGGCCTTCGCCACAGCCACAGCAATGCCAGACCCGAGCTGCGTCTGCGACTTACACCACAGCTCACGGCAACGCCGGATCCTTAACCCACTGAGCAAGACCAGGGATTGAACCCACAACCTCATGGTTCCTGGTCAGATTCGTTAACCACTGAGCCATGATGGGAACTCCTTTTTTTTTCTTCCTCTTCCTTCCTTCCTTCCTTCTTTTCTTCCTTTCTTCCCCTTCCCGTGGCACATGGAAGTTCCAAGGCCAGGGTCCCAGCCCACACCAAAGCAGCGACTTCAGCCACTGCAGTGACCACACTGGATCCTTCACCCGCTGCACCACCGGAGAACTCTGAGAGTCGAGTGTTCTCAACACCTTCTTTGTACCAGTCTGGCTCTATGATAGTGGCTGCTGTGGGTAGAGAGGCATAGAATTGTCTTAGCCTTCAGGGAGCTTGGTTTCCTGCCAGGAGATAGAGTAGTACCATAAAGCTGTTAGCGGACAGAACAGGTTGGTGGCAAGTTAATCAAGGGCTGTTGGAGGAGAGTGATACAGAAGGGGGCCTGGCCCCAGAAGGCTTTGAGAAGGAGGCTGGAGTTCAGCTGGCCTGTAATATGCTTTCACATAGGTACTATCTGGGCAGGGACAGATGAGATTCCGAAAGAGAAAACTGCAGGGGCCAAAGTGCAGAGGGTGCGGCCTTGGCCTTGGTACTGAGGTGAGACCTGTCTGGACATTCTAGATGGTAGTAGGAAAAGTAAGGCTGTGTGGGAGTACCCATGGCGGCTCAGCGGTTAACGAACCCAACTAGTATCCACGAGGACGTGGGTTCGATCCCTGGCCTCGCTCAGTGGGTTAAAGATCCGGCGTTGCTGTGAGCTGTGGTGTAGGTCGCAGGTGTGGCTCGGATCCTGTGTTGCTGTGGCTGTGGCGTGGGCCGGCGGCTACAGCTCCTGTTAGACTCCTAGCCTGGGAACCTCCATGTGCTGCAGGTGTGGCCCTAAAAAGCCAAAAAAAAAAAAAAAAAAAGAAAGAAAAAGAAAAGAAAAGAAAAGAAATAAGGTTGTATGGCAAAAGTGGGGCCTCCGTGTGGTCTTTTTGGTCTTCTTCCTTTTCCCTATGGCCCGATTTTATTCGAACCGCGTGTCCCCGGCGGAGACCCCGTGTGCATGTGTGTAGTATAAGCAGACTGCAGCGGACAGACGGAGGCTGGGAGTAGAGGGCCCTCGGGGAGGGTGGGTGAGGCATTGGGGACCATGGGTACGGCTCCTTTCATGCAGTCAGAGAGGTGGCTCCTCATGCTGGATGTTTGAAAATAAAGCAACACTGTAGAAAATTGATAGAACACTATAAATCAGCTATCAAGGAAAAAATAAAAATCATTTAAAAAGACGGCATGGATTCCACTGGAGACTCCGAGAGTCATAAGCCCTGGATCCTCCCAACCCATTCCTTCAATACTGCGGGCGCTGGGGGGCTGAGAGCCCCAGCCTGCCGGCCTCATGGCGCCGCCTCCCACAGGGGGATTTCCCACTGAAGGCCGACAGGGTGGTCCAGTCTGTCAAGGCCATCTGCAACGCCCTCGCCGCTGTGGAAACCCCTGAGATCACCAGCGCTCTCAACCAGCTGCCCCCCTGCCCTTCCCGGATGCAGCCTAAAATCCAGAAGGTAACGGGGCCCAGGCACTGGCTTGGGGGAGGAGGAGAGGAGTATACTGGGTGACCACGTCCCCACTTCCTCAATGGCGCTTCTCTCCACCTCCTTCTTTTATGTTTGAGCATTTAGCCACAAGAATTCTTGGGGCATGGCTGCAGGTGTGTCACCTCTTCCTGCAGATGAGGGTGGCCTAGCGTCTGCCTCCCCGCCCCCAGGCCCATCCCCAGCTCCCGTCCCAGGGGACTGACCCCCAGGAGCCCAGCCCAGCAAAGGCTTTCTTCGTAATCAGTGAGGTGCTGCCTGGCAGTCTGCATACCCATCCGGGTACAAGACCAGAAATCTCTCCAAGGCCAGGCACCACATTCTTGGGGGCTGCGTGCTGTGTGGACAGGGCCAGCCATCACTGTCAACGCTGTGATCTGTCATGGAGTGGCCCGAGGGCCAGAGCGTCTCATTTGGGTGGACACGATAATTTTATCCTTGGGCTGGCTCACTGTCCGTCCCACGAATCTGGTACAAAAAGTATGACTCTATCCTCCCTGGGGAACCTCTGCTCCTCAAATTTCTGTGCAGTCCAGTGCAGATGAGCACAGCTGTGCAAAGCCCTTCTTCCAGCTGTGATGGAAAGGGCGTGGCCCTGAAGCTCCGTCCCTCTCCTTTTTTCCCCAACAGGATCCCACCGTCTTGGCTGTGAGGGGAAACCGAGGTAAGGGGCTGCCGTCTTCATCCAGGAGGGACCGCTGAAAATTGCAGTCTCTGCCCTGATTCCTTTTTCCTGGCCCCTTGATTTATGGGTCCAGGTCTGCCCGTGTGTGTGTGTGTGTGTGTGTGTGTGTGTGTGTGTGTGTTTTCCTATATGAGGGGTGGATACAGCTGGAGAGCACATTTCTTTCCACAAAATGTTTTCTCATTATTTTTACTAGCTATTCCTATGGTGTCCCTGGGTGATGAGGTGGTGGAAGCATGAGGGTGGGCGTGACGAGGGAGTCAGTCCTGGGTGCCAGATGGGAAAACTCTCACTTGCGTAGGTTGTGACTGTTCTCCACACGGCTCATAACCCCTGTGTTTCCAACTTAGACACGTGGGGAGAGGGTGATAAGGAAGCTTTTGCTAGGATTCCCTGTTAATTCTTTGAAGCAAAACGTTGGACCTACAAAGTTCTTATCTCTGGGACTTCTGGTCATTGGTTTCCAGACTTTCAGATTTCATGGACCAAAAAGTATTGTTTGGGGGACCAGCTTAGTGGAATTGTCAGTTTTTATTTTGCTAAGAGACAACTTTTTATTTTTATTTTTTGCCTTTTTTTTTTTTTTTTAGGGCTGCACCTGTGGCATATGGAGGTTCTCAGACTAGAGGTTGAATTGGAGCTGCAGCTGCCGGCCTACGCCACAGCCACAGCAATACCAGATCTGAGCCACATCTGTGACCTACACTACAGCTCACAGCAACACCGGATCCATAACCCACTGAGCGATGCCAGGGATCGAACCCACAACCTCATGGTTCCTGGTTGGATTCATTAACCACTGAGCCACAATGATGGAAACTCCAATAATGTTTTAAAGTAGCTGATAATTATTATTCCCATCGGTTCCCAAAGGAAAGGACATTCACACTAAATAAGTAGGAATATATAAAAAGAAGGACAATGTTTAAGATTGGCTGGCCTCATTTTATGAGAAGCTTCTGCTTTTTCCTCATTTCATCTCAGATGGGCAAATGGCATTTGGGGACTGCTGCCCCTAGGGTACCCCTCTTGGGCAGTGCCATGGCAACAGGATGGGGCTCGTTGGAGCCTCACGACTTTTCCTTCTGTTCCCTTCCTTTCACAGAGAAGGTGGTGGAAGCCCTGACAGCCGGCATCTTGGACCTGGTGGAGCTCTACTGCAGCACATTCAATGCAGACTTCCAGACCGCGGTGCACGGGAGCCGCAAGCATGACCTGGTCCAGGAGGCCTGCCATTTCTCTGGGCCTCTGGCCTTTACCGTCTATGCCACCCACCGCATCCCTATCACCTGGGCTACCAGGTGAGCCCTGGGGCTGAATGGTGAGCCCTGAACTGAGGGAGCAGCCTGAGTCTGACTTCGGGTGGCTTCTTCTGTCTGCGTGTGACCCCATGTTGCGGGGGCACTGTGGTTGAGAGGGAGACGGCCCTGGGGTGGGATATCACAGAGGGGTGAGAACAGGCAGCAGGAGCCGTCAGGTCGTGCTGTGCCCTCTCAGTGCTGGCTGCGTAGGCATCCCTGCCCCCTCCCATCAGGCCAGCTGATGGAGAGGCTGCTGCTGCAGGCGCAACAGATGGCCACTTCCCAAATTCGAGTGCATGCCCCCGGGCCAATGACTGCACTCCCCTGCAGATTCACAATGGGAGGGGGCGGGGAGCTGAGAGGTGACCCTTTGTCTGGAGCTCCCAAGGCCTGCAGGGGTGGGTCGGTGGAGGAGAAGTTCACTTGGTAATCCTCCACCGCTCAGGGTCCTCCAGCATCCCCGGCCTGGGAGAGGAGGCCTTTGGCTCCCCCCCGCCCCCCTTCCCCTCCCTTTTCCTTCTCTTTGTTCCTCACTTAATGTATTCCTCTGGGCGATTGGAGGAGAACAAAGGAGGCAGCCTGGGAAACCAGGGCCTTCTCTGACCTCTTCTGTCAGGCACCTGTCTCCAGCCGCAGGGACCCCCATGTGTTGGCATTCACGTCGACATATGTTGTTTTTCGTCTCCCACCCTTCTCACCTGCGCATGCGCCCGCCTTCTCACCTGCGCATGCGCCTGCAGGCAGCCACGCACCGGGATGCTCCGTGGGCCGGAGCTGGCTGCGAGGACCAGGCTGCGTGGCTGATTTCCCAATAAAGAAGGGAGGATAACCAAGGACTCTGCACAGAGCCCGGAACCGGGCAAAGGGGTCCAGATTCTGTTGCTTTTCCCAGAGCCCATAGATCCTGTTGTCTAGTCCCTTGACCCAGTCTCACTGCTCAAGAGGAGTCTTGTCAGAGGAAATGGGAGTCTGACGGCGTTTGGGCGACTGAGGTGGGGTCTGGCAGCTCCATGTCCTGACCAGCGCCTTTTCTCTTGCAGCTATGAAGATTTCTACCTCTCCTGCTCCCTCAGCCACGGTGGCAAAGAGCTGTGCAGCCCCCTGCAGACCCGAAGGGCTCACTTCTCCAAGTACCTCTTCCATCTCATCATCTGGGGCCAGCAGTAAGCCCCCCGCCCCCACCCCCATCCCCATCCCCACTCCCGCTCCGGTGCCCAGCGCAGACCCTCTCAACCTCCGGGATGCCCAGATTTCGACCAGGAGCCCACACCTGGATTAAACCAGGCTCTGTCACTAACCCTAACCCCACAAGCCATTCAACCACCTGAGTCTCCACTTCCTTAACTCTTAAGCGGGGACCAGTATAATTCCTGCCTCTCAATTCATTAGGAGGCTCCCATGAGAAGTATGCATAAAAGCCTTGGCCGTGTGAATGTTAGGTTTTAATAATAACTGATCGGTTTGACCGCGTAGTCCTAAAAAGGTTTAACTACTCTGAGAGGCTTGCATTCTCCCTTCTTCCTGAAGTGCCCGTAAAGATGGAGAAAGGACTGTGCTTTCTCCATTATAGATAAGGGAAGGCTGCCCAGAGGGAAGAATAATGGGCTTGGAGTCGTAGGAATAAGGCTTTTTCTAGCGCTCTCTCTCGTCCTAGACTCTCTATGGTCTTTTCAGGCCTTGGTTTCTCAAACTGTAAAGTGGAGACATTTGTTGAACTCAGAGGCACTTTCGGTACTGAGATGAGACAGACAGGTTCTAAATAGAAATACGAAACTGCAAGTGCAGGGTGGTATGCACCACCACTTAGTAACAGCAAATGTGCTGTTGGGAAGGTCGGCGTTAGGCAAGCAAAGCAGGAAGGAGGTGGAGGCGAGGGTACCCCGGTGGTGACAGGGTGGGAGTTTGCGTGCCCTGTGCCTTCTGCGGTGCTGTGCTCCATCCTCCCTCCAGACAGTCAGAAAGCCCTTTGTGGGCTCCCCGCCGCCTCACTCTCCCAGACTGACTTTTCCCTGAGTCCTCCTGTACAGAGCAGAACCACAACTTTAATATTTGGGGTGCAGGTGGAAAAGACTGAGGAAGGTCTTTGCAAAGCCAAGGGTATTGCACCAGGTGGACAGAGAGTCTGTGGAGACCCAGGGAGGGGCCATTTGACAGGTGGATAGTGGGGAAACGATTCTCTCTCCTGCCTTCACACTTTTGTGAATCTTAGAGCCATAAAGGTGTAAACAAAGTCCTTCAGTACCTAACAGCCACCAGGGAGTTCCCGTTGTGGCTCAGCAGGTGAAGAACCCAACTAGTATCTATGAGGATGCGGGTTTGATCCCCGGCCTTGCTCAGTGGGTTAAGAATCGGACGTTGCCACAAACAGTGATGTAGGTCCCGGAGGTGGCTATGGTGTAGGCCGGCGGCTGTAGCTCCAATTTGACCCCTGGCAACTTCCATGTGCTGCGGGTACATCCGTAAAAACAAACAAAACAAAATAACAACGAAAAACCCCCACCAGGTCAGGAGAGATACCTCGGTGGCTTGTGAGTTTCACCATCCCCTTGGGTCTCAGTTCCTACTACCGCCAAGGGAGGGGTGCCTGACGGTGCTCCGGCCCAGGCAGACCCCACAGTGAGCCGTAGACCCTTTGCTACGGAGCACCAGAGGCGTGGAAGCAGCCGGGCGTGCCCTCCCTCGGGCTGCCTGCACTGTGGGTCTCCCTCTGTTCTCTCTCTGCTTCCCCGCCTCTAATGCCATAGGGGCTGGTCCCTCTGCCCAGAGCCTTGCGAAGAGTGTTATCTCGGCGCTGACCATCCAGACGCCCCACAGGACATCTCTTGGCACCTTCGTGATCCAGACCAAGGCGTGCTGGAGGAGGCGCTACGGTGTAGGGTTCAAAGCACAGGCAGTGGGTGCAGTCACCCTCTCCTACTTGCAGGCGCAGCCTTGGGCAGTTGGTTCAACCCCAGATGGGCGCAGCCATAGGGCCTCCCCTGCGGGGTTGTTTGGGCGCCTCTGGGACGTTGCCAGTAACCTAGTGCGAGAGAAATGCTTTCATCTTTATCACCTCTGTCGTTTTCTTAGCCGGGGGGAGCCCTCTCAGTTCTGGTTTCTCCGTTCCAAGTGACCGACACAGTGACTGACGTGTGGTGACATTTGTTCAGGAAAGCCCTGTGTGCGTAGCCCCGTTGTAACGCAGCAAGCGCCGTGTCACGTAGCAGGAAGCACACGGTGGACACGCACGTTACACAAGGGAAGCTCTGTTCCTCTTCTCATTGATGAGGAAACCGAGGCACGGAGAGGGGTCAGTCCTTGTCCAGGGTTGTGAGGGGCAGAACCAGCACCGGAGCCGGTGCATCCCAGGAAGCCTGCCTGGAGGAGTCGGTCTCTGTGATGTGCTGTTGAGGAACGGGCTAGAGGAGCCAGGAGGGGGGGTTTCTTGGGCAGGGAGGAGGTTCAGGGCCACAGCTCACCTACCGGGCATCCTGGCTGAGCCCAGTGGAATGTCCACGGAGGAGGTTTTAGATATACTTGAGTGCTGAGGAGAAGGGGCCCTGGCTGGTCCTAGGTGTTAGGTTTGTGGTTAGCAAGTTTCCTCATTCTCATCGCATCCTCTGGCTATGGAGCCGGAAGCCTCTTCTTGAGTGAGAGGATAGCGATCAGGACCGGCTCGCTCTCCTCTTTGCTACGGGGTCAGCTGATCCTGTCCCCGCTGCAGCGGTGTGTAGGGATCAGCTAGCTCTCAAAATAGGCCCCACAGCTTTGCTCTGCCGCCCTCGCCAAGCCCCGGCCTTGGCACGTCGGCTGGCCGCCGAGGGGTCCTAATTATAGCCGAGGGCCCTCAGGGTAGAGGCAGCTGGGACCAGGCAGGGCTCTGCTCTTCTCTGGCGGGAGGGAGGGAGCGTCCCACTGGGGTGGAGGGTTCCCCGGAGGAGCGAGGGGGCAGCAGAGGAGGAAGGCTGCTTGACCATGAGACCGCTGACCTTGGGGGTGGCCGCCCTGCCTCTCTGGCCTCTGGCCTAGAAGCCACTGGGCCCTGGGCCGGCCAGAGGGTGTGACAGTATGGACTTTGGCCCAGGGACGGCTTCCCCGAAAGGTAACGTCTGTCCTGTCCTCGCTCGTCCCCGGCTCCCCGCCCCCTCCACCTCACCCCACCCTAATTCCTTGTCCTGAACTCGGAGGAGGGAGTGGCCGGGTGCGATTCAGGCGTAAGGGCCTGGGAGCCACCGTCAGGGCTCGGGGACTGGTGAGGGCCTCTGCCTCTCGGTTCTCTGGGCCCCGCCGTTTTGCTCTCTCACCAGCTGGGGACTTGGAGGAGGTCCTTCTCTTGATCCCTTTGGCTTTGAAAATGTTCGGGGACGAGAACAAACCATCTTGTGCCCCGTGGGTTAGGAGGAGGGGACGGGCGACGGGGACAGACAGGTGGGAGGACTGTGGGGGAGGGGGGGCTGGAGGCAGCGCTGCTGCTGCTGCTGCTTCCCGTCTGCTCTCTTGATGGCAGGAGGGTGGGGAAGGATCGAGATTGTTCCACGGAAAAGGGTTGTCACAAGCCACCGCTTCTCGGTGACCCTCTGCAGAAATCCAAAAACGAGAGAAGGAGTCTGGCTGACAGTGAGAGACCCGTGGTCACCTCAGCTCTGAGGTGGCTCTGACCAAGTTCTGTCTGGTCACTGTGGGTGGCCTCAAAAATCTGGGGATGTTGGAGTTCCCGTTGTGGCTCAGTGGTTAACGAATCCATGGTTAAGGAACCATGAGGTTGCGGGTTCGATCCCTGGCCTTACTCATTGGGTTAAGGATCCGGCGTTGCCGTGAGCTGTGATGTAGGTTGCAGATGCGGCTCAGATCCCGTGTGGCAGTGGCTGTGACGTAGGCCGGCGGCTATAGCTCCTGTTAGACCCCTAGCCTGGGAACCTCCATATGCTGCGGGTGTAGCCCTACGTAAGGCAAAAAGACAAAAAAAAATCTGGGGATGTTTGCCTCGCTTTGCTGAGACCCTGCGAAGACCCTGGACGGCGCTCTTAGGGGGCATTCCTAGGGAGGGTTTGCCCAGAACTGGGATCTGTCCTGGTCCTGCAGGAAGGCCTCCCCAGGGAGCGCCTCAGCTGGACTTCCTGGGCCATCTGCCCCTGGAAGCCACGGGGGTGGCACTTTCTGATGCGGTTTCCTGTCCTTCCTAGGATCTGCTTCCCCGTGCAGGTGAACCGGCTGCCTCGGGAGACCCTGCTGTCTGCCACTCTCTATGCTCTGCCCATCCCTCCACCCGGGAGCTCCTCGGAGGCCAATAAGCAGCGGCGGGTGCCCGAAGCCCTGGGCTGGGTCACTGCCCCGCTCTTCAACTTCAGGCAGTATGTGGGCGCTTTGACCTTGCGGGGGGTGGGGTGGGGGGTGCCTGGCCGCTGCTGCACTGCCACTTTCCAGGGTTAACCGAGGAGGGTTCACTGGCAGAGTCCAGAGGCTCCCAGCCCTGGTGGAGGGGACCAAGGCACAGGACAGATGGCCAGGACGATTGATGTAACCAAGAGCTACTGGGGGTTACCGTCATGGCGCAGTGGTTAACAAATCCGACTAGGAACCATGAGGTTGTGGGTTCGATCCCTGGCCTTGCTCAGTGGTTAAGCATCCGGTGTTGCCGTGAGCTGTGTTGTAGGTTGCAGATGCGGCTCGGATCCCGCGTCGCTGTGGATGTGACATAGGCCGGCAGGTGTAGCTCCGATTTGACCCCTAGCCTGGGAACCTCCATATGCCGTGGGTGCGGCCCTAAAATGACAAAAAAAAAAAAAAAGAGCTACTGGACAGGACTGGTGGGAAGGGGCGTGGAGATGCAGGAGCCGGGTGATGTCATCTGGTCTTGTCCCTGGCAGGACCTTAGAGGTCCTCCGGCCCAGCTCTCTGCAGCATCAGAGACATCCCTGCCCCCGGACCCTGCAGCCCAGGGTGGGGTTCGCTTAGAGGGCAAGGCTTCCTGGAAGAGGTGGGCTTTTATAGGACTCGGCAGCAGCAAAGGGCCGCGGTGGAGGGAAGGGGACAAAGAGAGGAGCTGGGCAGTGGCTTCAGGCAGAAAGGGCAGATTTGGGGATGCAGGGAGCAGGAGGAGAACCAGCTCCCCAGTTCCCGGGTTTGTTGGCTCATCCTGCCTTCCGTCCTCCTCAGAGTCCTCACCTGTGGCCGGAAACTCCTGGGCTTGTGGCCAGCAACCCAGGAAAACCCCAGCGGCCGCTGGAGCGCACCTAATTTCCACCAGCCGGACAGTGTCATCCTGCAGGTGAGGCCCCAGCCTCTGTCACTCATCGGGACCGCTCCGGAGTCAGCTCCCAGGTTCCCCCTTGAGGGCTGGGCGGAGGCGGTGGGAGAAGGTGTGAGCTCTGGGCATGGGGTGATGTGACTTAAGTGGCTGCGTGAATAGGGTGAGAGTTCGCGCGGGCGGGGGCGTTGCGTGGAATCTGCGCCCCATCTCCTGGAAGTGAATGGATTTGAAGAAGTCTGCGGACGAGGTCTGAGACCCTAGCCATGGGCTCAGCTCCTCAGAGCGCCTGTATGAACCTTCCTATCACTAATCTGAGCTGTCCTCTGTTGGGGCCCGTCGGGGAGCCCTCCCCACAGCCACTCAGCGTTCTCTGGGGAGAGGAGGCTGAGCTGGTTGGGTCCAAGGTCTAGTTACAGTTTCTGGCTCCACTTTCCTGTGGTCATGAGCTGCTATTCCCTGCGGAATATGGAACATCGGTGTGGATGTAGAGTGATACAGAAAGAAAATTCTAAGAGGCAGGAGGAGTTCCCATTGTGGCTCAGTGCTTTAAGAACCTGACTGGTATCCATGAGGTTGCGGGTTTGAGCCTTGGCCTTGCTCAGTGGGTTAAGGATCCGGGGTTGCCATGACCTGTGATGTAGGTTGCAGATGTGGCTTGGATCCCGCGTTACTGAGGCTGTGGCGTAGGTTAGCAGCCGTAGCTCTGACTCAAACCCTAGGCTGGGAACTTCCATATGCTGCAGGTGCGGCCCTAAAAAAAAAAATAAATAGAATTCTAAGAGGCAGGTGTTTTTATCTGTCTTATTTACTGCTCTCTGCCCAGGGCTCAGAATAATGCTTGGTATATATTAGGGTTCAGTAAATGTTTCTTTTTTTTTGTCTTTTTGCCTTTTTCTAGGGCTGCACTCATGGCATGTGGAGGTTCCCAGGCTAGGGGTCTAATCGAAGCTGTAGCCGCTGGCCGACGCCACAACCACAGCAACACCAGATCCTTAACCCTCTGAGCAAGGCCAGGGATTGACCCCCGCAACCTCATGGTTCCTAGTCGGATTCGTTAACCACTGAGCCACGACAGGGACTCCAGTAAATGCTTCTTGAGTGAAAGAACACGGAACTCCTTTTGAGGACGGACTCACTGACCTCTGACATCCATTTTAGGAGGTTGAGCATGGCAGCATAGAGTAAGGGGACCCAGCTTTGAAGGCCTGAGTTGGCAGGGCCCTTGCCAGGATGTGGTCCCACCTCCCGTCAGGCAGCATAGAGGTCGCAGTGGCTCAGCCGAATGACACTTCTGTTCCAAGTTCTGGCCTGGGGCCAGACCCCTCACCTAGATGCCTCATCTCCTTTTCACTTGGCCATTTTTCTCTGTAAAAAAAAATTTTTTTTTGTCTTTTTAGGGCCGCACCTATGGCATGTGGAGGTTCCCAGGCTAGTGATCAAATCAGAGTTACAGCTGCTGGCCTACACCACAGCTCACGGCAACGCTGGTTCCTTCCCACTGAGCAAGGCCAGGGATCGAACTCATGTACTCAGGATACTGGTCGGGTTTGTTAATCACTGAGCCACAATGGGAACTCCAAAATTTTTTTTATTATAGTTGGTTTACAGTGTTCTGTCAATTTCTGCTGTACAGCAAAGTGACCAAGTCATACATATATATACATTCTTTTTCTCACATTATCCTCCATCATGTTCCATCACAAGCGATTAAATATAGTTCCCTGTGCTGTACAGCAGGATCCCATTGCTTATCCACTTGGCCGTTTTTTTTTTTTTTTTTTTTTGGCTTTTTGTCTTTTGAGGGCCACACTTGCGGCATATGGAGGTTCCCAGGCTGGGGGTCTAATCGGAGCTTTAGCTGCCGGCCTACGTCACAGCCACAGCAACGCCAGATCCGAGCTGCGTCTGCGACCTACACCACAGCTCACAGCAATGCCGGATCCTTAACCCACTGAGCGAGGCCAGGGATCGAACCCGCTACCTCAGGGTTCCTAGTTGGATTCGTTTCTGCTGCGTCACGACGGGAACTCCTCCACTTGGCCATTTTTCTTTCTTCCTTTTTTCCCTTCTCTCTCTTTTTTTTTTTTTTGTCTTCTTGCCTTTATGTAGAGCCGCACCCGCGGCATATGGAGGTTCCCAGGCTAGGGGTCTAACAGGAGCTGTAGCTGCCGGCCTTCGCCACAGCCACAGCAACGCGGGATCCGAGCCGCGTCTGCAACCTACACCACAGCTCACGGCAACGCCAGATCCTTAACCCACTGAGCGAGGCCAGGGATCGAACCCGCAACCTCATGGTTCTTAATCGGATTTGTTAACCACTGAGCCACGAAGGGAACTCCTCCCTTCTCATTTTTTGCTAGAAGTTACAACTGGAAGGGACTTTAGTGCTCACCAAGTCTGACAGTGTTAGAAGCGGGAGAGGGGAGGGAGTGGGGAGGGCTGGGAATTTGGGGTAAATTATAAATTTGGGGTAAACTATAGCTTTTGGAATGGATAAGCAATGAAATCTTGCTGTATAGCACTGGGAACTATGGTCACTTGTGATGGAGCATGATAATATGGGAAAAAAAGAAGGTATACATGTATGTGTGACTGGGTCGCCTTGCTATGCAGCAGAAAACTGACAGAACACTGTAAATCAGCTCTAATGGAAAAAATAAAAATCATTATTAAAAAAAAAAGAGGAACCTGAGGGTTAAGGAGGGGGGCGAGAAAGGCAGCAACCCTGGCCGGGGAGAGGGAAGTTGAGGCCCAGGCAAGCGGCAGCACCCCCACCTGCAGGTGCTCCTCGCTTCTCTGATGTCTGTGACGCCATCTCCCAGATTGACTTCCCCACCTCGGCCTTTGACATCAAGTTCACCAGCCCCGCTGGAGATAAGTTCAGCCCCCGCTATGAGTTTGGCAGCCTCCGGGAGGAAGACCAACACGTGCTTAAGAACATCATGCAAAAGGAGTCCCTGTACTGGTAAGGGCCAGGGCGTCCCCTGTGTGTGGCTCAGGGCCCCACGAAGTGTCTCGGGTTCTAGCAGACCTCTCTTCCCTCCCAGCAGGGTCCTGTCCTCCTGCTTTGGGACTCAGAGTGGGATGCACGGCCGCCCGGGCAGAAAGGGGCTAAGAGAGGGCTCTGCAGCCCCCACACCTTTTGCATGAGCTGACCATAGGCAAAATGGAGAGCTTAGGGCCAGGATGTTAGATGTGAGAATGCCCATCCCCACCATGAGGATTCAGCCCAGGACTTGCCAGGAGGACCAGAGCTTTGCCCGGCCCCATAGATAGGCCGCCTCCTATTTGCTGTCCATTGTGGCCGGTGGATGCTGTGCTTTTACCACTCTGCCCCCACCTCCCGCCCCTTCCGCTCTCACAGCCTTTGCCTTTCTCTGGCCCTGTCACTTTCCCAAAAGGATCAGGTGTCGAGGCAAGCTGGCAGCTGTCAGGGGTAAGCAGAATCCAAGCTGATCTCATCCGTGGGGCTGCTTCTCGCACCAGGATGGGAGAAGCTGGCGGAGCTGGTGGGATCTGGGCTTGTCCCCTGCTGGCTCTCTCTCATTCCTCTCTGGTCCCTGCACGGCCCTGGGCCTGCGATGTTTGGGAGGAAATGAGAGCAGTGGGGCTCCTCTCTGTCCCTAGCGTAGGGCAGCCTGAATAGCTGAGTGACTGCAGATATCCCTGCCCCCGCTCCTCGGCTGATGCCTTTCTTCATTAGCCCCTGAGCTCCCTTCCCCCATTAGACACCTGATCTCAGGCGAGGCCCAATTAGCTGCAGGTCCTATAAAACCTCCAGCTGGCCCCAGGAAGCCCCAGGAGGCCTCCCAGCCGCCGGACCTGGTGTGGCGACCACTGCCCTCTGGTGGCTCTGCTTGGTAGTGGTGCCCTAAGGGACTGTGCAGGAAGGGTTGCAAATTTGCTGCCCTTGGCCCCTGCATTCTGCCTTGGTCTGAGAGGTCCCGGAGTCAGGGTCAGAGAGGAGATTTGGACCCCGGCTCCCAAATTTTGCTTCACACATTGCAATCACTTAGGGACCTTTGAAAAGTACCAATGCTGCCAAAAATAAATATGTAAATGCATACATAAATGACCTCCCCCCTCCCAAATAAATACATTTTTTAAAGTGGGAGTTCCCTCGTGGCCTAGCGGATTAAGGATCTGCTGTCACTGCCGTGGCTTGGGTCACTGCTGTGGTGCAGGTTTGATCCCTGGCCTGGGGACCTGTGCATGCCTCGGGTCTGGCAAGACATAAAAATAAAACTAAGTGAATAAATAAACAACATACTGATGGCTGCCTTCCCAGACATTCTTAATTTGTTTGGGGTGTAGCCTGGACAAGAGGCGTTTGCAGAGCTCCTCAAGTGATTGTAATACACAGCAAAGTGTGGAAACTGCTGGGCTGGAGTGTGTAGCTTTCTCTTGGATGGTAAGCACCCTCCCCTTTGGCTGACTCCACTCTCTCTCACCTCGCCTTACCACTTCCATCCGCAGGCTCACTGATGCTGACAAAAAGCGCCTGTGGGAGAAGCGCTATTACTGCCACTCAGAGGTGAGCTCACTCCCCCTGGTGCTCGCTAGCGCCCCCAGCTGGGAGTGGGCTTGCCTGCCCGACATCTATGCCCTCCTGAAGCAGTGGACGCACATGAACCACCAGGATGCCCTGGGGCTCCTGCACGCCACGTGAGTTGCAGCACCCACCGTTCCAGACCACTTGTCCTTCTGGAAGCCGGGGCCTGGCCCTGCCCTTGGCTGACCTGAGCCGACCCTGGGGAGCATGGTCAAGTGGGAGTGGAAGTTCAGCTCTTTTCTCTTTTTCTGTATCTTATGCTATTCCCACCCTGCTGTGTTATATTACGAATGCTTTTCTTTTTTTTTGTCTTTTCTTTGTCTTTTTTTTGCCTTATCTAGGGCCGCACCCGCGGCATGTGGAGGTTCCCAGGCTCCTAGCTGTAGCTGCCAGCCTACGCCACAGCCACAACAACGCGGGATCCGAGCCGCGTCTGCAACCTACACCGCAGCTCACGGCAACGCCAGATCCTTAACCCACTGAGCGAGGCCAGGGAACGAACCCGCAACCTCTGGTTCCTAGTCGGATTCGTTAACCACTGAGCCATGACAGGAACTCCACAAATGCTTTTCAAACGTACCACAGAACTGAAAATGAAATAGTGAACGTCCATGTTTCCACTACCTGCATTCTAACCATTGGCATTTGTGATATTTGCTGGATTGCCTATGTACCGTCCATCAGTACATCATCTTTTTTTACACATTTTGAATTTTGAGACATAATGCTTTCCTAAATACTTTTGCATGCATGTCGTTAGAGTTCAATCTTTGTTTACATTTTTTTTTCTTTCAAGGCAAAATTTACGCCTATGCAAATGCACAAGTGGGTTTGACATATGCATGTACCTGTGGAACCCAAACCTTACCACTTAGTTCTGCTGTTACAGTCCTCTCTTCCCTCTTTCCTCTGGGGACACGGACTCCCAGTCTCAGACCCCTAGATGGCACTCAATGTTCTCTGCTTATTTTCTATCACTCTTTGTTTTTAATTACTTAATGAATTTTATCACATTTATAGGTGTACAAAAATCATCACAACCAAATTTGATATCATTTCCATCCCAAACCCTCAGTGCATCCCCCTACCCCCCAACCTGTCTCTTTTGGAAACTATAAGTTTTTCAATTCTATCACTCTTAATAATTAAAATTTACCTGATCTATGTGTCTTGCCCTCGGGATTTTCGGGGGCAACAGTTTTACTCACCTGTGCCAAACTAATTCTGCCTGGCTGCACTGGGAATTTAGAATTGTAGTTCTGTGATCTCTGTAATTTGCCTGGCAAGCTTTGCATGAAAAGATGATACCAAGACATGATGATGCTTTGGCCTTCCCAAGGACTCTTTTTTTTTTTTCTTTTTTAGGGCCGCACCTGCGGCATATGAAGGTTCCCAGGCTAGGGGTCGAATTGGAGCTGCAGCTGCTGGCCTACACCACAGCCACAGCAACCCGGGATCTAAGCCGAGTCTGCAACCTACACCACAGCTCACGGCCACGCCGGATCCTTAACCCACTGAACGAGGCCAGGGATCCAACCTGCGTCCTCATGGATGCTAGTCGTGTTCAGTGACCGCTGAGCCACGACAGGAACTCCCCCACGGGCTCTTTGATGATGGGAATTTCTGGCACAGTGGGAGTCAAGGAAGAGATCTTTGGGAGTGGGCCTGAGGACCGTGCCCCATTTTCTTTAACTTCTACAGGGAATGAGAGTGACTTCCATGGCCCTAGGCCGACTGTGACCACGGGCCAGGGCCATTCTCAAGGCTTTCAATCCAGAAAGGGTGTTTAGGACTCTTGCGGTGGCTTTGGCAGATTCTGGGAGGCCCTGCCTTTTCTCCGTCTGTGCCTCGGGAGCCCAGGTCTGAGGGTGCTCGCGCACTCCTGTGACGCACAGCCCTCCGGCCAGACTGCCTGAGGGCTGGGCTCCGTCTTACAGCTTTCCGGACCAGGAAGTGCGTCGCATGGCCGTGCAGTGGATTGGCTCCCTGTCCGATGCTGAGCTGCTCGACTACCTGCCCCAGCTCGTGCAGGTGGGTCGACTGGCCTTCCCTCCATTTCTGATGGTCTCGCCCCCCCCCCCAGGACAGACTGCCTTCTGCAGGGATGCTGTAGATGACAGGCCGTCAGCAAAGCCCGCGGTCCCCTGTCTCCCACTCAGGCCTTAAAGTATGAGTGCTACCTGGACAGCCCCTTGGTGCGCTTCCTCCTGAAACGAGCTGTCTCCGACTTGAGAGTGACTCACTACTTCTTCTGGTAAAGCTACGTGCAGAAAGGAGGGGAGTAGACCCGTGTCTCTCACCCGGGAGCATTTTGCTGCAAAGCTTGCAAGGGTGGAGAGCTGAGCCGTTTGGGGTCCAGCATGTTGCTGATTTGCATATGGCCTTGGGCCAGCACCTTTTGGGGGGGCTGGTGTCTCAGCCCACCCCCTGTGTAGCCCAGTGGGGATCATCCCTGGCCCCGCCCCTTCACCCACACACGGTGGAAACACAAAGGGGAAATGAGATGCACCACCGGAGCACCACTTAAAGGCAGTGCGGGCGGGCTGGGGTGTGGACGCACATCTCCGTGTGTTTGGCATCCAGAGTCTGTTTCCCTTTCCAAGATCAGCGGGGCCGGTTTTCCAAGGAGTTGGAATTGGGTCTGACCGCTCCCCGCCCCGCTTGCCTGTCATCCCTTGGGTGTCCTGACTGACACCCGCGTCCCTTGGCCTCCTAGGTTGCTGAAAGACGGCCTCAAGGACTCCCAGTTCAGCATGCGCTACCAGTATCTGCTGGCGGCCTTGCTGTGCTGCTGCGGCAAGGGGCTGAGAGAGGAGTTCAACCGGCAGTGCTGGCTTGTCAATACCCTGGCCAAGCTGGCCCAGCAGGTCCGGGAGGCCGCCCCGTCTGCGCGGCAGGTGAGTGGGGCGAGGGTGCCTCTGCCCGTTTCTGGTTCTGGGCCTCTGCAGCCAGCCAGTCATTAACTTGAGGCAGGTGGAAGTTCCCAGGCCAGCGATCGAACTGGTGCCACAGCCGTCACCAGAGTCCCAGCAGTGACGATGCCAGATCTTTAACCTGCTGAGTGGCATGAAAGTCCCCTTAGGCATCCTGACCAGCAGGATCACATTTGATCACCTCTGGTGAGGAGCTGGAGAGAGAGGTGACCCTAATCGATAGGAGCAGGGAGTTCCCATCATGGCTCAATGGTTAACAAATCCGACTAGGAACCATGAGGTTGTGGGTTCAATCCCTGGCCTCGCTCAGTGGGTTAAGGATCCAGCGTTGCCATGAGCTGTGGTGTAGGTCACAGATGCGGCTTGGATCCCGCGTTGCTGTGGCAGTGGTGTAGATCAATTCGACCCTTAGCCGGGAAACCTCCGTATGCTGTGGGTGCGGCCCTAAAAAGTAAAAAAAAGGAAGAAAAGGAAAGAATAAGAATAATAGTAATAATAATAATAATCTATAGGAGCCTCAATGGCTCCTGCCGCCTGCCACTCCACAGCCTGTGGATGTGTTTTGTTGACCTTGCTAAGTACTCCTTTTTTTTTCAGGGCCACACCTGCAGCATATGGAAGTTCCCAGGCGAGGGGTTGACTTGAGCTGCAGCCGCCAGCCTACGCCACAGCCACAGCAACGCGGGATCCAAGCTGCATCTCTACCTATGCCACAGCTTGTGGCAACACCTGATCAAGGCCAGGGATGGAACCTGCATCTTCGTGGATACTAGTCAGGTTCTTAATGCACTGAGCCACAGTGGGAACTCCCAAGTGTTACATTTTTTATTTAACCGTTTGCCTTCAAGGCTAAACACAGTTGTGTGAGTTGTTCACTGCACAAGAGCACCCAGCCCGAGGGGACACGTGAGGGCTGAAATCCAGTCATACTCTGTTCCCTGTGCTGTGAGCCACGGCTCAGAGCTGCTGCCATCCAGAGGAGATACCTTTTTCTGTTTGCACAAGGGGGCTGTATTAGGCCGGTGGTGATCCTGATTGCTAACTTTGAAAAAATGGTAGATTGTGGAGTTCCCGTTGTTGCTCAGTGGAAACAAATCCGACTAGTAACCATGAGCTTTCGGGTTCGATCCCTGGCCTCACTCGGGGTTAATGATCTGGATGTTGCTGTGACTTGTAGTGTGGTTTGCAGATGCGGCTCGGATCCCACGTTGCTTTGGCTGTGGCATAGGCCGGCAGCTACAGCTCCTGTTAGACCCCTAGCCTGGGAACCTTCATATGCCGCGGGTGCGGCCCTAAAAAGCAAAAAAGAAAGAAAAATAGGTCGATTGTAAAGTCTGGATTATTGGCTTATTTGGAGCTACCCTCCAGGTTTCCTGCGGCCTGCTTTAAGCTGTTCTGTTACCCACCCAGCCTCTGGGGGTGTTGGGGCTGGGGTGTGAGCAGGCTGGGGTGTGCGGGGGCTGGTTTTCCTTCTTCACGGTCTCCAAGAGGTTGTCCAGACTGCTCATCAGTGATCGTTGCCATACCAACCACTCCTGGGCTCCCGCCCCCTCAGCTTACCTCACCGCCCCCCCCAGGGCATCCTCCGCACCGGCCTGGAGGAGGTGGGGCAGTTCTTCGCCCTCAATGGCTCCTGCCGCCTGCCGCTCAGCCCCAGTCTGCTGGTCAAGGGCATCGTGCCCAGGGTGAGTGAAGGGTGGGTTTGGGGTTCTCGGGGTGGGGAGGGCTCGGTGGGCGCAGGGTCCTCCCTGACCTGGTTATTGAGAGAGATGAGGAAGAAAGCCACGTGTGCGGCCTCTTTCCAACCCCAGTGGGTCTGGCCTCCCCCCGAGAGCTGTGCGGGGTGGAGGAATTGGGTCGGGGGCTGCGTGAGTGTCTCCGCCCATGATGCTGGGTCGAAGTCCAGGCCGGCGATGCCGGCGCCTGCCATTTACCGGCGCGCTCTCTGTGACCAGCCTGGTTTTAAGTGTTTTCCTTTGGCTATCACATTCCATCCTCACCACTCTTTGCAAGTCCATACTTTCGAGAGCCCCATTTTGCAGAGCAGTCAGCTGAGTTATAGATGGGACCCGGGCATGGCCTGAAGTCACCCAGCTAGTAAGTTGTGGGTGGAAAGAACTGACGGGGTGAGAGGTCAGGTGCTTGACTGAAGTCCTGATAAACTGAACCAGGCTCGTGGCAGGCGGGAGGGAAGGAAGGAACGCGGGGTTCCTCAGAAACCTGGAAGAAGCAGCGGCCAGAGGAGAGCTGGCGAGGCTGTTTTCCTCCTGGCCTGGGCCCCTCTGCCCCTCGTCATTGGCTCTCTGCTGTGGCAGGACTGTTCCTACTTCAACTCCAACGCAGTCCCCCTCAAGCTCTCCTTCCAGAATGTGGATCCGCTGGGCGAGAACATCCGTGTCATCTTCAAGGTAAGGATGCTTCTCTCGAGGAGTTCCCGTCGGGGCTCAGTGGTTAACAAACCCGACTAGCATCCATGAGGATGCGGGTTCGATCCCCTAGCCTGCTCAGTGGGTTAAGGATCCAGCGTTACCGTGAGCTGTGGCGTAGGTCACAGACGCAGCTCGGATTCTGCGTTACTGTGGCTGTGGCATAGGCTGGCAGCTGCAGCTCTGATTCGACCCCTAGCCTGGGAACTTCCATATGGCATGAGTGCAGCCCTAAAAAGCAAAAAAAAAAAAAAAAGAAAAAAGGATATTTCTCTCCAGCCTGGTAGGATGTGGGTGATAGAGTGAAGGAGAGGAGGGGATCCACCTGCTGGTCTGTGGCGCCGTTCGCGTGTATGAAAGATTATCAGGTGAAAAAATAAATAGATTAATTTTTTGTGGCCCCAGAGGGCTAGGGACAGAGTGTCGGGATATGTGTGTAGGGAGGCAACTGACGGCTCAATATATACAGCAGTGCTTTCTGGAAGATAGAGCTACATCAGCAGTGGAATGGATAAGGTGCTGACCTGCTTGTCCCTGGGGTATTCGAGCAGAGGCTCAGTGGCAGGCATGCTGAGGAGGAAATACACGTATCAGGGGCAGGTTGGACCTGGATGAACCTTAAGGTCCCTCTAACTGTTACATCCACAGTTCTGAGGAGTAAATGATAAATCTCAGAATTCCCATCGTGGAACAGTGGAAAAGAATCCAACTAGGAACCATGAGGTTGCGGGTTTGATCCCTGACCTTGCTCAGTGGGTTAAGGATCTGGCGTTGTCGTGAGTTGTGGTGTAGTTTGCAGATGAGGCTCGGATCCTACCTTAATGTGGCTGTGGTGTAGGCCGGCAGCTGTAGCTCTGATTAGACCCCTAGCCTGGGAACCTCCATATGCCACGGATGCAGCCGTAAAATGCAAAAAAAAAAAAAATATATATATATATATATATATATCTATACATCTCAGAGCATATAATTGAGTGGGGGAAATGAAAGGCCTGCATGTCACTTAAATTTTTGTGTAAGTTCTAAATCCAAGGTGTAAACATCCAAATCTTTAAAAGGCTTTAGGGAGTTCCCTCGTGGCTCAGGGGGTTAAGGGACTGGCATTGTCACTGCCGTGGCTCAGGTGGCAGCTGTGGCATGGGTTCGATCCGTGGCCCAGGAATTCTGCAGGCCATGGGTGCGGCCAAAAAGTAAAAAATAAAAAGGCTCTGCCTGGGCAAGAGGGCTGCCTGAAGAAGAGGAAGGCAACTTCAGTTCGGAGGGGGATGTGGGCTTGGGGGATGGGCAGAATGGGGAGGCTGGCCCCTTTCTGGTGTTTGACCTGGTGTGAGCCAGGTGAGCAGGCCCCGGTCGCTGGAGATCTGGACCAGGTTGCCTCTTGGGAGATCCGGGAGCCGGGGGAGGCGGTGGAGCTGGTTCTGGTCACGCCTTTCCCTCTGCAGTGTGGGGACGACCTCCGCCAGGACATGCTGACCCTGCAGATGATTCGCATCATGAGCAAGATCTGGGTCCAGGAGGGGCTGGACATGCGCATGGTCATCTTCCGCTGCTTCTCCACTGGCCGCGGGAGAGGTCAGTCGGCGGTGGGTGGGCCCATGAATGGGCGGCCCGTGTGGGGGCGTCCTTCCCTGCTGCCCTTCTGTCCTTCCGCAATGGGAACCACGTGCTTCACAAAAACGAGAAGGGCAAGATCGTTCCATTAGCGGCTGTGGAATGGCATCAGAAAAAGAAAGCAGGGGAGTTACCATCCTGGCGCATCGGAAACGAATCTGACTAGCATCCGTGAGGACGCAGGTTCAATCCCTGGCCTCGCTCCATGGATTAAGGGTCTGGTGTTGCCGTGAGCTGGTGGTGTAGGTCGCAGACACGGCTCAGATCCCGAGTGTCTGTGGCTCTGGCGTAGGCCAGCGGCTACAGCTCTAATTCGACCCCATAGACTGGGAACCTCCATATGGCAAGACAAAAAAAAAAAGAAAAGGAAGCAGGGGAGAGAGACTGCTGTAAAATAAAGCCGACGAGGAGAAATAACAAACAACCAAGCACACTGGGTAGATTTTGGATCCTGATTCTAACCAATCACCCGTAGAAAAGATTTTTTTTTTTTGAGACAGTTGGGGGACATTTGCATGTAGACTGGGTTCGATCAGATCAGATCAGATTAGAGAATGATTGTTAAATTTTTGGATGTGATAATGGCATGATGGTTATGTCCTCGTTAGTTATGCTTGAAATACTTTAAGTGCTATGACATGTACCGGATTTACTTAAAAATACTCCAGCGCGGGGAGTGGGGGGTAGGAGAAGAAGGAGAAGTGGGGGGGCAGTGGCGGGGGCTAGTGAAATAGGTAAAACAAGATAAGCAGAGTGCTGATAACTTTTGAAACTGGACGATGGATCCGTGTGAGTTCATGATACCAATTCTTTCCTCTTACATGTGTTTGAAAATCCCATAGTGAGCGTTAAAGCACAGAAGGACCGTGGCTGTGCACTGGGGAGAGCAGGGAGGCGCGGCGGGGAGCATGAAACCACGGCCCCGATCTTCTTTCCCCTATTATCAGACTTCATCCAAACGCCCCAGAGCTTGCCTTACGGGGACGCATCCAGCAAAGCCGTCGTGGTCTGCTCCTAACAGACCCCTCCTCCCTGCTCTGGAGAGTGACCCCGATTCGTCCCCCCCCCCCCCCCCCCGGGATGGTGGAGATGATCCCCAACTCCGAGACCCTGCGCAAGATCCAGGTGGAGCACGGGGTGACCGGTTCTTTCAAGGACCGGCCCCTCGCCGACTGGCTGCAGAAACACAACCCTGGAGAGGACGAGTACGAGAAGGTAGGATCGAAGGGTGGGGGCAGAGCTGGGGTGGGAAGTACCCAACCCTGGGGCACGGCCCTGTTCCCACAGGGCCTGCACGTGCCCAAAGAAGACAGCTCAGCTGTCAAGTGGTGCCACCAGATGTCTAGGGGGTGGGTCAAAGCTGACCGAGGACACGCCCTAGTATCCAACTGGGAACCCTTCCTGAGTTACCCTGGCAGATCAAGTCTGGGGAGGGGGACCAAGGTTTGGAGAACCTGCCTGTCACCCTCTTGGTCATGGATCCTGTTCAGGTCCTCCTATGCCCTCGGGGGGGTCCAGCGGGGCTTTGCAGAACAAGAGTTGGAAGAGACTTGTTTTTGCTTTTTACGTCCGCACCTGCGGCATATGGAGGTTCCCAGGCTAAGGGCTGCTTTGGAGCTTCAGCCGCCGGCCTACACTACAGCCATAGCAACCTGGGGATCCAAGCTGCGCCTGTCATGTACACCACAGCTTGTGGCCACACCGGATCCTTAACACACTGAGCGAGGCCAGGGATCAGACCCGCATCCTCATGCATGTTAGTTGGGCTCATAACCACTGAGCCACAATGGGAACTCCAGGAAGGGACTTCAGAGTTCGTTTTATCTCATTCCTCCTCTCACGGGTGTGAGTAAAGATTCACTCAGTTGTTTGTGGAGCTGGTCTGTGGCCAGCTTGTAAGCAGAAGCCAGGATCGAGGGTAGATATGAGACAGAAAAGATAGGAAACGTAGCTGGTCTTTCTTGGTGGGGCTTTCCTGGGAGTTAGGGCCTAGGTTTTGTGGGCTGGACCACGCTGCGTGGCTCTTGTCTCTGGGTTAATTAAATCCAGAAGACAAAGTAAGTCCCAATAACCAACCTCATAAAAGAAGGACCATTAACCCGGTTGCAATTTATGTAATTTAACTTCCAAGGGGATCCATATACTGACTTATATCGATCAATGCCTTTATATATTTATTTATTTAGTCGTTTTGCCTTTTCTAGGGCCACACCTGTGGCATATGGAGGTTCCCAGGCTAGAGGTCTAACAGGAGCTGTAGCTGCCGGCCTTCACCACAGTCACAGCAACGCGGGATCCAAGCCACATCTGCGACCTACACCACAGCTCACGGCAACACCGGATCCTTAACCCACTGAGCGAGGCCAGGGATCGAACCCACGACCTCATGGTTCCTAGTCGGATTCGTTAACCACTGAACCACGATGGGAACTCCTGATCAATGCCTTTAATCCCTGAAGGAGAACCCTTGTGGGCAGCCAAGTTATAATCAGAGCGTGGGTTAGGGAACATGTAATTGGATGATCTGCTGTGGCCTAAGATGTTTGCATTCCGCAGCGTTTTAATTCCTGGCCCGCTCAGCTCGTCCTCTCTTCCGACTCTACCACACACTTGCTGATGACTTCCCAAGCCGCTGCCTCTTCCCTCCCTCATTCTGCCTCCTCTCTTGACTCACTGGGTCTCTCCGCTTGTGCCTCACCTGCACCTCAAGCTCAGTATGGGCAGAGCCGAGCTTTCTGTCTCTCCTTGTCCTCTTGGGAAAAAAAAAAAAGCCTCTTGCTTTTTGTGTGTTTCCTATCAGTGAATGCTGTGACTCTCTCTCTGTGTTCACCCAAGACAAGGCCATGGGTCTTTTTGCTTTTTGGCCACGCCCACAGCGTGTGGAAGTTCCCGGGCCGGGGATTGAACCCATGCTACAACAACCACCCAAGCCCCTGCAGTGACAGTGCAGAGTCCTTAATCCGCTGTGTAGCAAGAGAACACCAGTGAGCCTTCCCAACGTTTCCTTCGGCCTCACCTCCTCTGTACCAAGCAAGCCCTGTTCATTTTGTCCCCCAGATATCTCTTAAATCTGTCCTCTTCTTCGCATTTCTTTCAGCTTGTTTGCTGTCTATTCCCTGAACCACTGGAATTCCTCTCCTCCTTCCTTCACCGTCCTCTGCTTGATTTCAGAGTCTTTTAAAATAAAGTGCAAACCACCCCATCACTCCATTGCTCCCAGTTCTTCAAAGGGCTCCCTGTGCCCTAAAAGATGGGTCCAGCATCCTGGGCAAAGCCTTTTGTGGTCCAGCCCTGCCTACGCCTGCAGTCTCTTCCGCTGCACTTGCCCATCATGTGAGAATTTGTAGCTTAGGGAGCTACTTGTATCTCCTTGATACCTTTTTTTTTTTGGCTGCACCCTTGTGGAAATTCCACCTTGTGGAAATTCTAGGGCCAGGGCCCTAACTGACACCACAGCAGTAACCAGAGCCACAGCAGTGACAATGCAGGATCCTCAGCTTGCCGACCCACCAAGGACCTTCTCCTCAATACCTTTTTTGGGAGGGACTTTTTAGGGCCACACCCATGGCATATGGAGGTTCCCAGGCTAGGCGTCAAATAGGAGCTACAGCTGCCGGCCTACACCACAGCTGGATCTGAGCTGCGTCTGCAACCTATACCACAGCTCATGGCAACGCCGGATCCTTAACCCACTGAGCAAGGCCAGGGATCAAACCCACAATCTCATGGTTCCTAGTCGGATTTGTTAACCACTGAGCCACGACGGGAACTCCTCCTCCTCAGAACTTTTATTTTTTTATTTTTTACTTTTTATTTTGTTTTATTTTTTTTCTCCTCCTCAGGACTTTTAGACAATACCTTCCTTTACCTGGAAGACCCTTTTTCTCTTCTCCATCCCTCAGAACCCACCCCCTTTGTGTTGTAAATTTTAAGATTCTTTCCCCTTGGAAAGGAATAACATTGATTGTCTCCTCCCTCCCTCAACCCCGTATGCTCTTGATACTAGCACGTGTTTTTCAGGTATTAGTTAGCCACCGTGCAGAGGCACTGTGCTTGGTGCTGCAATTACGATTAGTTCTTGCCAGTGTAATGAAGAGTCATAGTAGATATTATAGAAGTGTGGATAACAAGAGCGTACACAGAGAAACAAACTCTGCATCTCAGTGTTTAATATCCATCTTGCAAAGATAGCTCTCAGCTCTTCGAGCCTTTCTGCTAGAATGATGCTGGTGGTTTCTCATGGTGACTTCCAGGAGCAAAGAACTAGAGCTATTTGTCTTGGCCAAGAGGGTACCCTCATTCTGCTAGCGAAACCTGTTAAATCAGGAGAGCTCTCTTTATATGGTGAGACTTCCTGGCAGTAAGCAGCTAACATCCTGCCTAACTTAGGTGACTTAGGCATTTACTCTGTAACAGAGAAGAGGCTTACAGCTGCTTTGCAAGTCAAAATAGGATGCAGGAGTTCCCATGGTGGCTCAGTGGTAACAAACCCGACTAGTATCCATGAGGACTTGGGTTCGATCCCTGGCCTCAGTGGCTTAAGGATCTGGCATTGCCATGAGCTGCAGTATAGGTTGCAGACATGCCTCGGATCCCGTGTTGCTGTGGCTGTGGTGTAGGATGGCAAGTGCAGCGCCAATTCAACCCCAAATGTCACGGGTGCGGCCCTAAAAAAAACAAACAGACAAAAAATAGGATGTATTTCGAGTAGGAAGACTCTTTGTGACAGGAAAACAGGTTGATGGTTACGATCAAGACTGGGAGTCGACAAGAGTTCCCATTGTGGCGCCGCGGAAAAGAATCTGACTAGTAACCCTGAGGTTGTGGGTTCGATCCCTGGCCTTGCTCAGTGGGTTAAGGATCTGGTGTGGCCGTGAGCTGTGAGGTGTGTCTCAGATCCTTTGTTGCTGTGGCTGTGTTGTAGGCTGGCAGCTACAGCTCCAATTACCCCTAGCCTGGGAACTTTCATATGCTGCAGTGCAGCCCTAAGAAGCAAAAAAAAAAAAAAAAATGGACTGGGAGTTGATGGGTTGTACTCCTTATCCAGTGGTTTTTTTTTTTTTCAGCCTTGTATTTCCCTATCATAGAAATAGTCTTTTTCTTCCAGAAGGTACCCTCCGTGATTTCTTTACAAACATTTTTATCCTTGATTTCCTGGGGGATTAGTCATCCGGTTTACTTTACCAAGTAGCTGGAGGATTTCTGCGTGTGGCTAGCTATGAAACAAGCCTGTGGAGCAGCCAAGAAGCTGCTGAGAATAAGATTCTTGGACCCTGGAAACTTGAGAAGACAAAGCCTTGAGGGCCGGTGGCTGGGCTCCGTCGGGGAGGAGTCAGTGTGGGCTGGGAAGGTCTGGGAAAAGGTGTGGGACTCCAGGAAGGTCCTCCGAGGCTGGGTGGAAATTTGCGGAGGGAGGCGGGAAGGGCGTGGTTCTGTGCAAGGATTTCTGTCATTCTCAGCCTCACGCGTCTCTGCTTGGCTGTGGCAGCCGTCGCCCTCTGCCGATGGGGCTTCCTTGAGTTCTTAGAAATTCTAGAAAAACCTAAGAGAGTGGATTTAGGGGGTGAAAGATGTCCATACTAATTCCATATGTTTTTGCAGAAAAGCAATAAGGGGACAGACATTTACCAGATACAGTCAGGTGGACCCAACCCCTTACTCTGTCCCCTCCGGCTTTAAACTCAGAAATAGCTCTTAACACATTTTACCAACTAGAGACGGCTGATTTTTCGAGGGTAAAACACCCCGCCTAGAAGTGTTAAGCTGCCTCAGCGCTTCCTAGGAGTGGAGCGACTTTAATTGGGTTAGCATTTAACTGTTAGCAAGAACACTGGAAATGGGAGCTGTATTGGGGGCGGGAAGAAGAATCTAAGAAATTCTGAGTAGGTGGGTGTCAGAAAGGGACCCTTAGGTTGGCTGCCCCGCCCCAATGCCATGCCCGAGTTAAGATCACCATGACTACTGAGGAAAGTTGTAAATACCATGCTTCCCTGATTCTGGGCTGGTCGGGTCTGGGTTCTCTGTTCAGGCTCCTGTCTTCTCGGTCTCCCAAGGAGAGAGAAAGGAGCAGAAGGAGGTGAATTGGTAGTTCCCGATGGGGCGCAGCAGAAGTGAACCCAGCTTGGGGAGTTCCTGTCATGGTTCAGTGGTTAACGAATCCGACTAGGAACCATGAGGTTGCAAATCCCTGGCCTCGCTCAGTGGGTTCAGGATCCAGCATTGCCGTGAGCTGTGCTGTAGGTCACAGACGCGGCTTGGATCCCGCGTTGCTGTGGCTGTGGCGTCGGCTGGCGGCTACAGCTCCGATTGGACCCCTAGCCTGGGAACCTCCATATGCCACAGGTGCAGCCCTAGAAAAGGCAAAAAGACAAAAAAAAAGAAAGAAAGAAATGAACCCAGCTATACATAATGTGCGTGAGGATGCGGGTTCGATCTCTGGCCTCGCTCAGTGGGTTAAGGATCCAGCATTGCCCTGAGCCTCAGTGTAGGTCGCAGATGCGGCTTAGATCCAGCGTGGTTGTGGCTGTGGCCAGCTGTGGCTGAAGCTTTGGCCAGCTGTGGCTGTGACCGGCAGCTTCAGCTCCGATTCCACCCCTAGCCTGGGAACTTCCATAGGCTGCTAGTGTAGCCCTAAAAAGAAGAAGAAAAAAAATGCAGAAGGAGGTGAATGGCAGATAACGTGGTAGAGACACACAAATAAGCCTTCCATCTCTTTATGCCCTGTAAGATGCAAGAGAAGTTTCCGTGTGCATCAGTGCGTGTGTGTTAGCATGTGATGGAGGCTGAGCAGGCCGGGGTGGGGGCTGTTGGACTTGCAAGAGAGAGGAGAGGGCTGGCTGAATTCACTCTGGCTGTGACCTCCAGGGTCCCCCCGACCCCGACACCAGCTTTAGGTCCTCTTCTTCCCTCTGCCCTCCCTCCCCCGCAGGCTGTAGAGAACTTCATCTATTCCTGCGCTGGCTGCTGTGTGGCCACCTACGTCCTGGGCATCTGTGACCGCCACAATGACAACATCATGCTGAAGACGACCGGCCACATGTTCCACATCGATTTTGGCCGCTTCCTGGGCCATGCCCAGATGTTCGGCAACATCAAGCGGTAAGTGGCGTCCTTGAGCCAGGACGCGCGTGTCAGGTGGGGAGCCCAGCAGAAAGGGTTCAGGGCTGGACCACGAGCCCGTGGTGGAGGGGGTGGCCCTACGGGGTGTGTGGTCCTTGGGCTGAGCAGCTTTGGAGAAAGGAAGATAGAGAAAGATGTCAAGTCCTGGTAGAAGAGGGCAGAGGTCTGGTCCCGCTCAGGCCTGCCGGGGACTGAGCGAAGAGAAATGAGCCCAGATCACGGCGGAAGGGAATAGCTCAGAAATAGCTCAGCCGTCTCTAGTTGGTAAAACGTGTTAATAGCTATAGTCAATATCCAGGGACAGGAGTTCCCATCGTGGCTCAGTGGTTAACGAATCCAGCTAGGAACCATGAGGTTGCAGGTTCGATCCCTGGCCTCGCTCAGTGGGTTAAGGATCCAGCGTTGCCGTGAGCTGTGGTGTAGGCTGCAGACGCGGCTCGGATCCCGCGTTGCTGTGGCTGTGATTCGACCCCTACAGCTCTGATTCAACCCCTAGCCAGGGAACCTCCATATGCCACGGGTGCGGCCCTAGAATGACAAAAAGACAAAAAAAAAAAAAAAA